>JAJKFI010000092.1:1496087-1589798 GCA_029204185.1 Lerista edwardsae
GGGCACCTGGTGGGCCGCTGTGAGATACAGGAAGCTGGACTAGATGGGCCTTTGGCCTGATCCAGCAGGGCTCTTCTTATGTTCTTATGTGTGAATTAAATGGAAGCGGCTGTGGAAGGAGGGCAACTGATCGACACCCAGCCGTTCCCCACACTCTTCCTCATTTGCTTTGCCCTGATGGGAGACGAGGCTAATTGAGGACTCTTCAGAATTCACCGTGTTGTTGTGCTTCAAGCATTCCAAGGGGCTTGAGTGGTAGGAGCTAATTTGTACGTGTGGTTGCGGCAAGAGGAGGAGGGAGTTGTTACCTCAACCCAGGAAGGCTGCTGTCTCTTGGTGAACCTTCACAGCTTGCGAGAGATGCTGATTTGGGGCGTTTATCAAAGCCGACAGTGGAAAATAGTCACCAAATCTGTAAATAATGCGGAATAGCTAGAAGGCCGGAACAGTAAAAATAAGCCAGGTGACGAGTATCTTGGCTTGGCATGCTTGATCTGTGCTTCCGTCTCAAGTAATGGGGTCTCCAAACTTTTGAGGGCCCACATTGTGTAACATGTTACACATTTTCACAGGCTGGGAGAAAAAAAAATCAGTTTTATACATGAATGAAATTTGCAATGAATGAACAAGTTTTACTTGGATCTCTTTTGTAATCAGCGAGATGTGATTCGGAACAAAAGAGAACTGTGACAATTGCCAAGAAACAATGCCGGGCTTCAACGGAGGAACGATGTGTAATGAGTAAAATGTCAGACAATTAGCCAACGCTCTGACAAAAACCCAAGTTGATGCGGGCCGGATGAAACCGTATGGTGAGCCAGATGTGGCTTGGAGACCCCTGATGTTGAGGATAGGAAGCTGCTTTCTCCAGCGTTTTTCAAGACATGCTGACTTATAAAGTTAGTAACGTAAGGAATGTACAGAATGCGTGTCAGATTAGGGAGATTCAAGGTGGTAATTAAAGTGTTTTTTTTCCCCCCGGTGACAGTTCCTATGGGTGGGGTGGCAGGTATGCATGTGAATGAATTAAAGTCGAAAGTATTTATATCCAGACCTAAAGAATCAGGTTAGGGCCATCGGTGGTTCCCAAGCTTTTCAGAACTGGGACTCACCCCAAAAAATTTCACTTCGTTAGCCACTCAAGGCTCTGTGGCTATAGTGGCGGTTGGGCTTTAATGCTCCCCCAAATAGCAGGTTGTTTAACCCGTGATGATGATGATGATGATGATGATGATAATACTTGGATTTATATACCGCCTTCCTTAGGTCACCAGATTTCTCTGATGACTATAACTCAAGGCGGTTTACATGGGCAGACTTTATTCAGAAACTCGAAGGTTTTTACAATTTTTACAGAAATGTTCTATCTTTCAAGAACTACACACATACAGATGGATCTTTCTGGATTTAGTCCTTCTTTCTGGCCACCCGTTTGTCTTCTTGCTGGCTGATAAACGGCTTCCCTGCTCCCACCAGAGAAGCAGCTGAACTTCGGCACAACTCCCCCTCACACAAGGCAGCCGAAGCTCAGCTGTTAATCAGCCGCAATTAACGAGGTCTGCCGCTCACAGAGACTTCCGGCTGTCCCAAACTGGCGACCTTCAGATCTTCAGCTCTTATCTTCAGGCAAACGGAGGCATTAACCCTCTCGACTAAATCTTCTGCCGTGATGCACCTAATGTGCCTTGTCAGTTTTGCGGTCCACCAAAAATTGGGTCATGGGCCACTGAAGCCACTGTTTGGCAATCGCTGGATTAGGGCATCCAAAAATTTTCTGATTCAGATTTTTTCCAGAAAAACGCAATACGCACATCTTGCGTACTAGAGATGTAACACTGAGAAGGCAGAACGTGCGTCTCGTGGAAATTGCATTAGAAAATCTCCGTGTACCTTAGAAGTGTTGTAAAAAAAATTTTTGGGAGCGGATTCCCATAAAGTGCTTGAGTGTTTTCGACTTGGAGCAAACAAAGACAATTAGTTCCGTTTCAGTGTTTAATATTGGCTTCTCCATGTTGTCAGAATTGGGTTCTCCTGGTTATTGTGTGTCGTTGAAACAGAGCTAATCTTTCAGCTTTCCAGGTATAATGCATTTTGACCTGATTTTTCAGACAGGAGCTCTTTTGTTTTTTTTATTGAGGTTAGTGTTCCATTTGAGGTTGAGAACCCCAGAGGAGAAGGAAATCGTATGAATTTTTCAGACTCAAGTAGCTCAGGCTGTCCTCACGGGCAATGTTTGAATTAAATAGAAATGCCGGATTAATTACCTATGTTTTAGAGTTATACTGATTTGTCACATAATGCGCAGCCTGCTCTGCAGTAGAATTTGGCTTCTGCAGCTGATTTCTCAGAATCCTAGCCGGAAAAGAACTCTGACATTTCTTGGACCCCCGTTACAGTTGGGCTCTCCCAGGGTGAAAATTGGGCTCCTCTCTTGAACAAGATTTACACATTTTCTCTTGTCATTTTCAGCTAATGAGTTTTTATGTGGGAACAAAGCAGTGGTGTCATTCAAATGATTTAGGAACAGGAACTCACTTTTGATTGGTACTTGTCGGGAACCCGGAACCAGCCACGGAGCCCGTTAGGATCCGGAACGCCTGTTCTGGTCCGTTCCCCCTGAATGACATCACTGGAACAAAGGGCTTGTTTTTGGCTTTTGTTTTTGATGTCATTTGTCTTAATGACATCACTTCCTAGAGGTGCAGAAAGTGGTGTTAGGTGTTTGTATTCAATGTTGTTGTTTTTTTTTGCAGAATTTGGGATTTTTTTGGGGCGCCGAAAGTGGTGCTCTGTGTTCTTAGGTAGTTATCCCTGTGTTATCCCTTGCCTAGCACAGCCAGATCCAAAAGATAATTGCAGTCTCCTCGGTTTCCTTTGGTCTCATGCCTGTGTTTGTTAATTTCAGAGGCCGAAGCATCGGCAGGGGCCCCCTGCAGCCTTCGGTGAGTACATTCACATTTTCGCAAACGACAAAGCCGCGTTGTTTTGATGTGCTTCTGATAACGCTGTGCAGAATGTGGGAAGCCGGCAGCAAGAGTCTCCTCTTTTGGAACGGCTTACGGATTTGCTCTCAGTCACCGCGTTGAGCTTTCCACTTACATATCCCTTTTTTCAGCCCCGAAGAAATGCAGCTTTGTCGTTCACCCCAGGCTGGAGATTCCCCTCTTTTTTCAGTTTCTCCTGATCTGATAAACTTGAGAGAAACTGCGACAGTAAAAAAAAAAAAAAGCGATTAAAAATTTGCCCAGTGCAGATTTGCTTCTTGCCTTGCTTCTCTTGGAATGTGTGGCGATGGCTAAAGACAAGCAGCTCCATTGTTGCCGCTAAACAATGAATTGTCTTGGAGGCGCAAGTCCACTGGTGTTTCAGTGATCTCTGGGGCTGGTGATCTCTGGGGCTGGTTTCTTAGGCTAGCGGGTGATGTCACAAACCAGATGAGCTGCAGGGCAGGCAGGCCTGGATCCTGCCCCAGGCCACGTGAGGCAGCCCCACCAGGAGGGAGACTCAGCTGGTTCAACCAAACTAGCACTGGAGGATGCGGTTTTCCTTCTGGGGCTCACCCGAGTGAAACCGATGGAAGGATGCAGCGGGGGTCTGTCCTGCAGGCCCTGCTACCCGCTCGCGCGCACACCTGCCGGCCCACCAAGACCAGCAGCCTGGGGGACATTTCACACTTGATGGGCTTGCCGGAACCAGGAGCAAAGGCACGCAGCGTACGTGTGTCTCTCTCTGTGTGTGAAATACCGTCAGGTAGTTTCAGCAGGCAGCTTATGGCACGGATGGGTTTGCGGGTCCAAATTTCAGAATTCGGTTAAAAAGTAGACTTGAGTGTTGGCATATCGACAGAATCCATATTGATTCCTCACCGAGCTGGTCATGGAATCATAGAGGTGGAAGGTCCCCACAAGGTCATCTAGTCCACCACCACCCCGCCTGTAGCAGGAAGTCCTCCTAGAGCAGCTCTATCAAATGCCTGTCGAGCCTCTGCTTGAAGGTCTAGAGGGAGGGAGACTCCCCCACCTCCCTCCAGTGGCAATCTGTTCCACTGTCAAGAAATTCTTCCCGAAGTCCAGCCGGAATGTCCTCTCCTGCAGTTTGTACCCATTGGACCCAGTTCTGCTGTCAAAGGCGGATGAGAACAAATTTTGTTCCTTCTCCCGTATAACAGCCCTTCAGATATTTGAAGCCAAGTAGGTGCAGCTGCGTTTTGGGGACTGACCAGAGCTCCCTTCTGTCTTTCAGATTTCTTTCCATGGCATCTATGCAAACATGCGAATGGTCCACATCCTCACATCAGTTGTTGTAAGTGACGGTTATTATTATTGTTTTGGAATCCTTGTATCCAAAGGTGCATTCCTCTTAACAAGTCATTTTTTATTTTTATTTTTTTGTACATTTAGGGATCAAAATGTGAAGTTCAAGTGAAAAACGGAAACATATATGAAGGAGTTTTTAAAACGTACAGCTCTAAGGTAAATTCATGCAGCTTCTTCCTCCGGTCTCGATGCTCATCCCAACCTTCTTCGCAATTGGCAATATTTCTGCTGGAAACAGTCGCCATCTCTTCCAGGCTGTTACGGGTGGGGATGTGGGATTTTGTGCTGGGAATGTTGATCAGCATTTCTTTACTGGAACAATGGCTAGAAACTGACCCAGCTGAAAACTAGAGGGAATTCTTAGCAGTGAAGTCCTCTCTCGTTTCTTGAACCTCTGCAAGAGCTTAGTGATTGTAGCTCTGCCTGTGGATAGGTAGGGTTTTATTGGCCAGCACCTTTTTCTTCTTGAACTTTTTTTTTTGCAAGTGCTGCTTTTTAAAGATAACTTATTATCTACCAAAGAGGGGCTGTTGCTTCATGCCTTCTAGGAGCGAAGCTTCCCATAGGCCCGAAAGATGATAAGCTCTCTCTTTTGGCCAGCTTTCAGGCAAACTAAAAGTGACTCCCTGTCCATTTCTTGCTGTTTAATCTGATTCAACGAACCTGTTACACAACAGGTTCGTTGAATCAGATTAAACCGCAAGAAATGGACAGGGAGTCACTTTCAGTTGACTAAAAGTTGACTAACGGTGACAAACATGCAGGCGCTTGCTGTTTGTGAGCAAATCCACTTCTTCTCCACTTCTCTGGATTGGGCAAATCTACCGGCTAAACATTTGGAAACCACCAAGCTATTTGTTGGAATACTTGTGTTACGTACCTGCACTGATTTTGGGCCAGCGCAGATGTAATTCTGGCTTCCCGCAAAGCACAGCTTGCAAATACAGTGAACACTTACATTAGTGAACTCCTTACATTAGTAGTAGGCTACTTCAGAGTACCGGGTGCAGGGGAGTGGCAACAGGATGCAAGCATCTTGTTGTCTCATGCCTCCCTAGGGCACTTGGTGGGCCGCTGTGAGATACAGGAAGCTGGACTAGATGGGCCTTTGGCCTGATCCAGCAGGGCTCTTCTTATGTTCTTAACACCCACTCCCTTCAGTGGGGCATTTTTTCCCCTTCCTGGTTAAGCAAGGCTTTCTGTTATCGGTACAACCACTGCAATCATAATTAATGCAAACAAGATCTTCAGTCGAGGTTGAAGCCATGGTTTCAGGTTAATTTGCAAACCATGGTTACAAGGGAGCTTAATATAAATAAGTCACATGTAAGTGCACATCAGTGGTGTTCTGGGGTGCGGAAGTGCTAAGTTTTTCAGGAGCCTGAACGTGTCCTGTAAAGGTGTGACTTTCACTTTGCTCCTGCAGCCCCTAGTGGCTTTTCAGGGGCTGCTTTACACAGTGCATTCATGTGCCACCGGTGCATTCATGCTGAGAGCCATAGAGATGTCACTCTGGGGAGAGGAAAGGAGCCTGCAAGACTGATTGGTTTGTGGTGGTGTGGAAGGAGCCAGTGTTGATCTGCATTGACTTAAAAGTATCATTTTAAGAATCGTAATAATACCAGTTTAACCAGGAAAAAAACCTTTTGCCACATGAGCATTTCAGCCTTGGAAAAAGGCATTTGTTCCCAGACCGAGAGTTCAGTAGTGTCATTCAAATGATTTAGGAACAGGAACTCACTTTTGATTGGCACTTGTCGGGAACCCGGAACCAGCCACGGAGCCCATTAGGATCCGGAATGCCCGTTCTGTTCCTTTCCCCCTGAATGACATCACTGCCTTTGCCCCCCTAGGAATCCGGAGTCGCTCCCTTTAACCCTCTGAGTGCCGGCCAACCAAGAAGAAAAGCTCTTTGCAGAGGAATTGGGAGGGGGGAGGAGGGAGAGTGAAGTGGGCGGAGTCAGCCCTAATTTTAACTAGTGGAACTGAGTTCCCCTGTGTTCCCCCTGCATGACATCACTGCGAGAGGGCCTCTTTGCCGCTCTGATGCCTTCTCGTCAAACTTGCTTAAAGAGTCGGCGCCATTAATCTCCCCTTCCGTTTCAGTGTGATTTAGTGCTTGACGCAGCTCATCGGAAAACGGCAGAATCCAGTCTGGGGCCAAAACGAGAAGACATCATCGAGAGCATCCTGTTCAAGTCTTCGGATTTTGTTATGGTGCATTTCAAAGACATGGATTCCAGTTTCGCCCGGCGAGGTGTGTTTCCAGTGTGTTTTTGTGGTTTGCAAAGCTAGCATCACTTTCCGCCAGAACTGGCCTTTTGTGTTCCACTGTTCAGAGTACAAGAGTCCATCTTGCTTATTGCTGTCTCCTCAAACTGGCAGCTGCTCTTCTGGGGTCAGTTCTTGTGTGACCTGCTATGACCTTGACGAAAACACCTTTCAGGCTTGCCAGGGGGTGGGGAAGGGAAGGGAAGGTGTAGTGTGCTGGTCACATCCTTGTATCCTGCCCAATTTATGGAGCTTTACAGTGGGATTGGCGACTAATCTGGGGATTGGATTGGTAATCTGAGGGGAAATTTAGAGCTCAATCCTAACCAATTTTCCAGCATTGCCCTTACCCCGGTGCAGGAAAATTGGTTAGGATTATTATTATTATTTATTATTTATTGGATTTATATCCTGCCTTTCTGCCCGAAGGCACCCAAGGCGGCATTACAACAAAAGAAACAATAAAAACAGAATTTAACATTAAAAAACAATTTAAAAACAATATTAAAATACAATTTAAAAATTCAAAAAACAAGCCCCGTGGATCATAAGATTTAATCAAGATATAGCCTGTCAACAGTTAAAAGCTTTTTGAAATAAAAAGGTCTTCAGCCCCGGAGCAGTTCTCAATTCAAAGGGGAGGGTATTCCAAAGTTGGGAATTCCAAAGTTGTGCAATTCCAAAGGATTGCACCCTTAGTATCTTCAGGCCCTTCTTGGAGGATTTCTTTAGAAAAAGAAAATAGTATTGATAACAACGGCAGGGCGACTCAACTGGAGATCAAAGCAAGGGGGCCACCTTAAGGCAACAGGTAGCCAAGCAGGCAAATAAAAGTCGATTCACGTTGGTGGGGAAGACGTCGGGGCCCTTGAATTGCAGGCTGGGGCTTCAACAAGCTCTTTCAGGCTCTGATGTTAACGATTCTCCAGGTGCTCTTCCCTAATCTAAATAAAAGTAGGATTAAAAGCCTTTGACAAGCGAGGGATGTTTGCTCTCCTGGGGTTCTTGACAGGAGGCCTGCAGTCCTGGTGGACACACTCTGATTTGGCTGGTATTGCCGCTGCCTTTCAGAAATGGACCCCCCCCCCCTGCAGCCACACGTTTTAAAAGGACGTGTGCTAAGGTCATGTCGCCTGGTTGATTCCCCCCAGAGGCAGATCTAAGGGAGGGCAAAGCTCTAAGTTTTGCAAGAAGCCTCACCTTGCAATGGAAATCACTCCTCTCCTGCATTGTTTTTAGCCAATCCCCACAGGGAAAAGCAACATCTTGGCTACAGCAGCAAGGGAGAGGAGGGATTTACATGACAGGGTAAGGCTCCTTGCAACACTTAGAGCTTTGCCCTCCCTTAGATCTGCCTCTGATTCCCCCCAGCACTGCTCAGGAAGACCTTGGGGAGGGGTTGACCAGTGTGTGTGCTCCGGTTCTGCCAGGTACGTTCAAAGGCTGGTTCTGGTTCAACAGGTAGTGCCTTCATTCAGCAAGGGAATTCCTGATTTGGGTTGGGGGGAGATAAAAGAGAGGGAGGTGGGGGAATATTCAGTTCTGATGGTCCTCGTAAGCAGAGTATTTCTAGAAGAAATGGGCTCCTGGTTCCCCCCCCCCCCGTGTGTGTGTGTGTGTGTGTGTTGAACACCAAAATACCTGCCCTATTCTCATCAGCCTCTTGATTTTTAATCTTTGCTAGACGTGCTCTTATTTTTTTCCTCTCCGCGATGACTGATTGGATTCTGAGAACAGGAAATGCAGAACAGCTGACAGCTCTGTGCACAGAGCAGCTCAGCTGATAGCGCAGATTGGGAAACGGAGAAGAAACTAATTCTGCTCTGGCATCCTGTAACCCTCTCAATTCCTTTTGTCATCCTGGATCAGATTGAAAAAACGAGGGAGGGGCTGGGGAAGGGCTCTGCTTTTATTTAGAATGCCCTATCTCAGGAGCATTTTGAAAACCCGAGTCTTCCAAACTGGGGCGTGGCTTGGTGCTGGGGAATGTGTCGTGCCGTGCGCCTCTCTCGTTCCTGGGCCACCTGAGTCAGGCAGCCGTGGTCAGCGGTGTTATGCTGCCGGAACGCTGGGCGGGACATCCGGGTGATCGACAGCCCGCCTGTCGCGTTCCGGAGCGTTCCGCCGTTTGCGTAACGTACGCAAGCGGTGTAATTGGTTACGCAAAAGGCGGAACGCAACGGGCGGACTGTCGATCACCCGGATGTCCCGCCCAGCGTTCCGGCAGCATAACACCGCTGGCCGTGGTTAATATTAAACTCCAAACAGTGGTTTGGAGGCGGTGCCAGACACTGTGGATGCTGCAGCAAACCATGGTTGGGCCAAACGTGTGGACCGAAGGCATCTTCCCAAGTCCTCAAGCCTCAGTTTGGAGGATCACCTGACTGAAGCCAGAAAAGTTCCTGGCCGGACGTGCTTCTCAAAAACACCTTTGGCCTCCTAGTTTCCACAGTCTCTGCAGTCTACCTTGAGGCTTTCCAGCATCCAAACGCCCTTCGCTTCGTTTTAGCCTCCCGAGAGCCGGCCTGCCCCCCCCTCCCAGCGCCACGGCCCTGACCTTGCCCTGAGCTTGCCGGCATTCGTGGCCACCTGTGATGCGCCTGCCTTTTCACAGGCTCTTGACGTCAAAGGCTGGCGAGCGCACCGTGATGGTGTGCAGTGCCGATCTGCAAAGCGTGTTCCTCCAGAGGAGCAGTTCTCTCTTGCTCTGTTTCCTTCTAAAGGAAATTTGAGGTTGCGAAAACATTTCGTAGTTTAGGAGCTGTGCAGGGCTGGGGAAATGGGTGCGATGTGGCTTCCCCCCCCCCCCCCCCACCGGTGTCCTCATGTGCCTGCCTGGTGCACTGGCCTCTCTGACACAGTGCCATTGCAGCTCACGGCCCTGGGCAGGCTGTAGGGTATCCCGCCGCCGTTCAGTGATTTGCCAGACATCTGTGTGAAAAAGCCTGCAGCCTTTGCTGCTCAGGCGGCTTTGGGGGGCCCCTGCGGCTTGGCCAGGGCAGTGGGGGAGGAGGAGGGCAGGCCCTCTCTGGACAGGCCCACCGGCCCAGATTCCGACATGCCCTTGCAAAGCACGACAGGTGTGTGGAAGGAGAAGGAGGCAGCCACAGGTAGGCAGAAGGGAGAGCGCGAGATGGGCTATGTCCTGTGCAGTCTTGGTTGTGTTTCAACAGGAAGGCAAAAAAGAAGCGCTAAGGCTGCATAAAACGCCTGCACTTGCACCCATGTCGCGATATCTGACTTGCTTTTGTTTTCTTTCTCTTCCCGTGTCTGTTGTAGTTCCTTCAGAAACAGGTAATTGATTTGGCAGCGTTCTTTCCCCCCCCCACCCCCCGCACCTTAGCATAATGCTTTCCTTGTAAAATGCATCCTGTGTTGTGGAGGCGTTTGGGTCACCTCGCTTGCAGCTTTTTGTCGGGGTAGGGGGGGGCCCTGGGAAACGATGCAGGCTGCAGGCTGGGCTGCTTCGGCTCCTGTTCCTGTCTTGAGAGGGGAGCTGGCTTTCGTGCAGACGCCTACTCTGACTTCCCTTGATGTAGCCAAAGCCCCCCATTAATCTGTGGGGAAGCCTTGGGGGGCTAACTCTGTATGCCCCCAGGAAGGGGAGAGCACAGATTGCAAAACTCTTCCCATTTCCAGTGCAATTACCGTATTTCCCCAAGTATAAGACGCACCTTTTCCCCCAAAAAACCGGGGGCTAAAAATTGGGTGCGTCTTATTCAAGGGGTGTGCCGGGCAGCGCTGCGTTCTTCGTGCTCCCGCTTGCCTTAAGAGCCGCCGGCCCCAAAAATGTATTTTTCAAATTTCTGGCCCCAAAATTAAGGAGCGTCTTATACTTTGGTGCGCCTTATACTTGGGGAAATACGGTAGTCGATACAGGCACTGATACGAAGACTCTCAGATATTTTTTGAGCTGGGCAAGGTTATGCAGTTGGAAGTCATTAAAAAGCGACCGACGTGGCTGCATCCACACTTGTCTTATTTTGGGGGTCTTAAGTGTAGCTGAGCAAGAGACCCCCCCCTGTGCATTCTTGTCCGCTGCTTGCTGCATAGCAGATGCAGGGAATGTAATTGGGGGGGCCCACAGGCTGTCCAGGAAAAGGAACGGACTCGATGTGCCGTCCAGAACCCCCTTGTGCCTGTGTCACAGTTCGGAGTTGTCCGGGGCTGACAGACTCTGAAAACAACGTGAAGTAGGACTTCTAAGGAGAGGAGCTCAGCAGGGCAGAGTCGCCTGCCTCTCTCGACGTGCGTGAGCGTCCGCGTGCGTTTGTGTTTCCTCTCCCCGGCTGTAGATGCTTTCACGGATTCTGCAATCAGTGCCAAGGTGAATGGCGAGCACAAAGAGAAGGACCTGGAGCCCTGGGACGGGGGCGAAGGCAGCACCGCGGAGGAACTTGAAGCCTTGGAAACTGACGTCGTAAGCAAATCCTGCCTCGTGGTTGTGTTGGGGGGGGGGAAGGGGTGGAACCACCACCCCCAAAATTTCATGTAATGTTGTATTTATTTATTGTGGGATTTTTATCCTGCCTCTCCACTTGGGACACCCAAGACGGAGAACATCCGTAGAAGACGGTCATATAAAAACCAGCCAGTTGGCAATAAGGCAGCACCGGAGGGAGCCACCAGAGGGCGCCAGTCACAAACCGCTGCACAACTGGCCTACCCCGAAGCCTTTTTGCAAGCTGTCGGCTGGGATCGCCTAGCTTTGGCGCCCTCCCCTGCCGGACGCCTGACGCGAAGGCTGTCTGCTGAGGCTGCTCCAGCGCTGCTTGTCTGTGCCAAGCGGCGGTCGAGCTGCACGGCCCTTCCAGCGCTGGCTCTGCGACGTCCTTCCAGGAATAAGTTCCTGGCTCACTGCGGAGCAGTCCCCAGTGGGAGTTTGTGAGCGAGGGGAGTTTTTGAACAGCGGTGCCCAGACGTCTTCGACTGGCGGCTCCCTTGGCCTCCTGGGCCACTGGCTGTGGCTCCCCATTAGGGCAAGAATTTGACATGCTTGGTGTGTGTGTGTGTGTGTGTGTGTGTGTGTGTGTCAGTGGTGTCATGCAAATGATTTAGGAACAGGAACTCACTCTTGATTGGCACTTGTCGGGAACCCGGAACCAGCCACGGAGCCCGTTAGGATCCGGAACGCCCGTTCTGGTCCGTTCCCCCTGAATGACATCACTGCCTTCGCCCCCCTAGGAACCCGGAGTCGCTCCCTTTAACCCTCTGAGTGCCGGCCAACCAAGAAGAAAAGCTCTTTGCAGAGGAATTGGGAGGGGGGAGGAGGGGGAGTGAAGTGAGCGGAGTCAGCCCTAATTTTAACTAGTGGAACTAAGTTTCCCCGCATTCCCCCTGCATGACATCACTGGGTGTGTGTGTGTGTGTGTGTGTGTGTGGTTGTTTCTGGTGATATTTCTTCCAAACTGGCCGTTCAGCCTGCGCCCCCCCCAACCCCAAACGCTCCTCTCTTCCTTCCAGTCCAACGGCTGGGATCCCAACGACATGTTTCGATACAACGAAGAGAACTACGGCGTCGTGTCAACTTACGACAGCAGTTTATCCTCGTATACGTAAGTGGCCGTATGTGCGAGGCGCTCCCGGTTCGTCCACATTCGGGCTCCAGACCTGAGCCCCTTCCCCCCCCACCCCCCACCGGATCCCTTTCCCATGTAGCTGAACTAAGTGCATCTTCTCTTCCTGCTCCCCCCCCCACGAGTATTAGATTGTACGTCCCTTTGGGAAGGGAGTTTATCCTCTTGCGCTCACACACTGTGAATCTCTGCTAATGATGGTTCAAAAACTGGATTTTCTCTGGTAATCTTGTATGAATGTTTTTCTCATAAGGGATCTAGGCAGAAAACGAGGCTCTCTTCTCCTCCACCCTCTGTGTTTTTAACCCTTTCAGGGTACCCCTCGAGAGGGACAACTCGGAAGAATTTTTGAAGCGAGAGGCCCGGGCGACTCAGATCGCAGAAGAGATCGAGTCCAGCGCTCAATACAAGGCTCGGACTGCCCTGGAAAACGACGACCGGTCAGAGGAAGAGAAGTACACTGCTGTTCAGAGAAGTGTGAACGAGCGAGAGGGCCACAGCGCGACCCCCAGGTATCGGGGGCCGGGAGAAAACCATGGGGTGCATCCCCAGCATTCTGTGATTGTCCAAGAGCACCAAGTAGCTTGGCTGTGAAATGACGGGAATGATTTTGAGAGCGCAATCCTAACCTGGAGTTAGGCTGGCACAGTTAGGCCAGCAAAGTAAAGCGCGTTTGGACCACTCTCGGAGTCAGGGAGGACGGTGCACGTCCGTGGGCTGGCCTCTCTGACTCCGAAGGTGGTGCAAAGACCCTCCACCAACAGCTGAGATCATCAGTAGCATATGTAAGTCACATCGCGTAAGAATGTAAGAAGAGCCCTGCACAGGTAGGCCAAGGACCCATCGAGTCCAGCTTTCAGTGGCCCACCAGCTGCCTCAGGTTGCACACAGGACAACAAGAGACCTGCATCCTGTTCCCATTCCCTTGCACCTGGCAATCTGAGGCCGCCCGCTTCTAAAGCCAGGAGGTTGTACAGACCCATCACAGCTTGTCACCTGTGATGGACCTTTCCCTCCGCAAAACTATCCCGACCTCTTTCAAAGGCATCTAGGCCAGATGCCATTCACCACATCTTTTGGCAGGGAGTTCCACAAGCTAATTGCATGTTGGGTAAAGAAATACTTTCTTTTGTCTGTTCCAGCTCTCAAATTTAGCAGATGCCCCCTGCTTCTGGTGTTGTGTGAGAGGGAAAAGAACATCCCTCTATCCATCCCCTGCATAATTATATACATCGTAATCAGGTGTCATCGTCCCCCGGCGCCTCTTTCTTAGACTGACGAGCCTTTAGCTCTTGGCGTGAATGTGTGATCGGCCTCCCTCCCGCCCTTTTCTTCCAGGGAGAACAAGTACATTCCACCTGGGCAGCGGAATAGGGACGTTCTGTCCTGGGGAACTGGAAGGCAGAATTCACCGAGGATGGGCCAGTCCGGATCCGGCCCCCCGAGCATCTCAAGATCGGGCTCTCACTCGTCAGACTACAGCTCAAGCTCCGGAGCAGACCAGAGAGTCGTCAATGGAGGCAAGTACCCCCTGCGGTTTGCCACCACCGGATCTCTTTGGCTAGGAATGCCGCGAGGCCTCTCGCCATTCCGGCTCCTCCTCCGAAGGGCTGTGCGCCCCGGATGTAGGCAGCACAGCTCCGGATTGGGGCCGGAGCAGCGTTTCGTCTCCGACTTCCCATAGCCCAAACGCACTCAGCTTCACTTCTGCAGGCGAAGGAAACGCTGCTCTGTTTCAGACAATGGGAAAAGCTGCCTTTGAAACTAGCCCTCGCGCTTGGCTGAGATGAGTGGGGTTGCACCTGGGTGAACTTCCAGCGCGGTCCTCCATTAATCCCGGTGACCAGGGCTGGCTGCGATGGGCAGAGGGAGCCGTTGGTCAGCCCCCTTCTTCCCCGTCACGTGCATTTGAGTCCCTCGTGCTGTGTCAACCAGCCAGCTGACTGGGTGGCACTGGGAACCAGTTGGTTCCACTGCAAAAGCAGCTTCTTTTTCCCTTCTCTGAGAGACTTCCCTCCCAAAAATGGGCATGAAGGAACGACCAGGGGCCTCCCTCGTTCGCCCAAAACGGGGTTGGACTTTTTCTGGTGCCAGCTGTCCACAATCCATGGTTTTGGAAACCTGTGGCGGGCTGTACGTTTTTCAAAACAAGTGCATTTATTTGGGAGAGGGGTGTGCGACGTGATATGAGCGATGTGGCAAGTGCCAAATTTTGAAACGGCAGCGGATCAACAGTAAGTGTCCTAGTGTCGCACTGGCTGTGTAAACAGGAATATAGATTTTTTTTAGGAATATATATATTTTTTTATTTGAAAATTTTTCTTACCACTTCTGTGTTGATGGGGTTGTAGCGCAGGCCTCTGAAGGGACCCCCCCCTTTCAGGCCACCCCCATACACTTGAATTCTTTTGGCGCCTCTTACAACGCCCTGGAAGGTTAAAAGTCCCCGGCTTCTGAAAGGAGCTTTGTCTGTGCCCTTGAGGGGAACCACTGATGGGAGCCCGTACCCCAGCAGGACGGTGCTGAGGGCTTGTGCCCCGTTTTCACTGAAGCTGCGAGCAAATCCTTTCTCGGAAGGGCATAGCAGAAGGTGCCCAGGGATCTCCGCCGCTTCCCCGCATCTTTCCACTGGGGGGCAGCAAAGGCAACAAGCCGCGTGCTTCCCCGGCCTGGTGGCGGTGTGCCCTTCCTTGCCCAAAGACCCGCTGTGCTGAGCCACGTGGGGGGTGCGCCGCAGACCCTCTGTGCCGGCTGGGTGTTCCTGAGGAGAGGGGGCGGGCTCTGAGCTGCAGCGCCGCTTGCCCCCCACCCCCGGGGCCAGTGAGCTGAGCGCAGAGAGCACGGTCTGTCCCGCGGCAGTCCCGGCAACCGTCGCCACCGTTTCGTAGACGAGCCCGTTTCCGGAGTGAGGGAGGAGCCAAGCGCAGGGCGGAGCCTGTGGCTTGTACGAAGCCCCCCCCCAAAAAAAAACGGTTAAAAGGAACGAAAAAGTTTGAGAGGTCATTTTTGTCATTTTTGCTTTTTTTTTTTCCTGTTCTCCCCCCATGGTTTTTTTTCTTTAGTTTTTATGCTTTCCTTCATATCATTTGTTCTGTCAGGTGTTCCCTGGCCTTGCCCATCTCCCTCTCGCCCACCTTCTCGCTACCCGTCAGGTCCCACCTCTCTTCCACCTCGGGCAGCCACCCCTACAAGGCCGCCCTCCAGACCCCCCTCGCGGCCCTCCAGGCCCCCGCCTCACCCCGCCGCTCATGGCTCGCCAGCGCCTGCCTCCGCTATGCCTAAGCGCATGTCTTCCGAAGGTACAAAGCGCCACCGTTTTTCGTTCATGAGTTTGCGTTTGTCTTTGTGTTTCCCCCCCTCCTCTTGTGAGTTTACCGTTACAGAGTTGTTTTCCTCTTCATTACTGAAACTATAATTTTGTGTGCTTTCCGTACAAAAAAAAACTTTGCTTTGTCAGGCAATTTCTATGAAAGCTCTTTACATTCTAAAGGGAAAACTTCACAAAACCCCTGCTGTGTGTTTTCTAAGCTCACTTTGAGTTCCTTGTGACTTTTCTCAGTCCGTTCAGTTAAGTTGAAGGATTTTAATTCTGTTCTGGGGTTCGGGAAATTGCTCGGGGGGGCGGGGGAAGAGGGCCCCTGGACTCTCATTTGCTAATTCGCTCGTTTAAATTGAAATGTGCCTCGTGTATCATCTTGATCAATGTGTCCGATGCCACACCACACTGTGGGAGGGAGAGGAAAACAATGCATTTTTCAGCTTCTTGTTTGCTCCCGTAATTTACATTTTTTTTTGCCATTGCATTTTTTTCCCCCTGCCGTCAGGCCTGTAAACACCCAAAAACTGACAAGTGGGGAACTTGGTGGAATCTCTGCAGAAGCTTATGGGCTACCGGAGCCAGCTCAAAATTCACGCAAATTTTCTGAGCTGTGTCCGTCCCCGCATTTTGAGTGGGTTTGTGTCTTCATCTGGCATTTTTTTCCACAATTTCTTTTTGAAATGAGCTTAGTAGGTGCATGTAGAGAATAAGACAACAAGTGGGCAAGAGTGCTCGTTTGTAACTATACCGAGATCTGATGATATGGTGGGTAGAGCAGAGTTGAAAACATGCTGTGTAGCACCAGAATTTAGCTGGGAAAAGGAGACGTTGTGTGGTATTCACAGGTGTGTGTGTGTGTGTGTGTCTGTGTGCGCTCCCCGTTTTGCCCCAGGACCTCCCCGGATGTCTCCTAAGGCCCAGCGGCACCCTCGAGGCCACCGAGTCTCCACCGGCAGAGGCGCCATCTCAAGTGGCTTAGAATTCGTCTCTCACACGGTGCCCGGGGAATCAGCCACACCTGCGTCCACGCGAGGCAGCCCGTCAGGCGGGACGTGGTCCTCGGTGGTCAGTGGGGGTACGTACGTCTCAGCATCCCGTAGGAAGTTGCCCTTCGGAACTTTAGCGCCGGGAGGCTTTTGCGTGACGAGGCCTGGAGTTCAGTCCTCACCTGGAGTTAGGCCGGCACAAGGGACGCCACAAAGCCCGTTTGGACCGCTCTCAGAGTCAGGGAGGCCAGAGCACAGACGTGCACCATCCTCCCTAACTCCGAGAGTGGTCCAAGCGCCACTCCCTTGTATCTGGCATTCTGAGGTAAAATTCTGAGGTAAATGTGAGGTGAATAAAGCAAAGTCTGGCCAGCACAAGAGACACCGTAAAGTATGTTTGGACCACTCTCGGAGTCAGGGAGGCCAGAGCACAGATGTGCGCCATCCCCCCTGACTCCGAGAGTGGTCCAAAAGCCACTACCATGTGTCTGTCATTCTGAGGTAAATTTCTGAGGTAAATGTGAGGAAAATAAAGCAAAGTTTGGCCAGCACAAGAGACACCGTGAAGTATGTTTGGACCACTCTCGGAGTCAGGGAGGCCAGAGCACAGACGTGCGCTATCCTCCCCGACTCGGAGAGTGGCCCAAATGTGCTTTACAGAGGCCCTCGTTGTAGCCTGACTGTGCTGGCCTAACTCCAGGTGCGGGTTGCGTTCTGGGTTGCCGCCCTGTTTGTACTGCGGTGTACCAGAAGCCGTGTGTCACCGGGAGCGCTTGTTGCTGGGAGAGGGGGCGTCTCCTCGGAAAGCGGAATAGAAGGGCATTTTCCGGCTGGAAGTGGGCAGGGGCCACGCTCCGTTTGGGCCAGCGCCCAGCAGCCGACCGAAATCGCAGTGGGCGCCTCTTTTCTCTTCTCCTAGCTCAACGGCTGTCCCCGAAAGCACACAGACCGCGGTCTCCCCGGCAGAGCAGTGGGGGCACCCTGCCCACCGGGCCAGCGCTGTCTCCTCCGCAAGCTGGCTCCACGCTGGCAGAGGCCATCCCTGCGCCTGTTCCGGCGGCCTCTCCTGCCCCTGCCAGCCCTGCCTCCAACCGCACAGGCACCCCCTCTGCTGAAGGTAAAAGGCCCCTCCCCCCTCTGTCCCCCCCCTCTGTCCCCCCCCCGAGTGGCTATGCAAAGACATCCAAACTTGAGGAGCCGCCTGTTTCTGGCGGTAGAACAGCCCCTCGCCCTGCAGGCCGGCCTTTCCGCGGGCATTTAATTCAGTGGTGTCATTCAAATGATTTAGGAACAGGAACTCACTTTTGATTGGCACTTGTCGGGAACCCGGAACCAGCCACGGAGCCCGTTAGGATCCGGAACACCCATTCTGGTCCGTTCCCCCTGAATGACATCACTGCCTTCGCCCCCCTAGGAATCTGGAGTCGCTCCCTTTAACCCTCTGAGTGCCGGCCAACCAAGAGGAAAAGCTCTTTGCAGAGGAATTGGGAGGGGGGAGAGTGAAGTGAGCGGAGTCAGCCCTAACTTTAACTAGTGGAACTGAGTTCCCCCGCGTTCCCCCTACATGACGTCACTGATTTAATTCCCTCCTTGCAAGTCGGATCTTACGCATCAGAAGTCTGTTTTCAGATTCCACGGATGCTTCAAGCTTTCCCTGTTCTCTCCCCGCCCCCCCCGCCGCGCCCAGTTATTGCGGTTTAAGATTTTGTTGTGTGTCTGACACCTCAAAGTGTGGCTCTTCGTCGTGTGCGACTCACAGTGTCTGGGCTTCCCCCTCCAGCTAAAGATTCACGACTTCAGGACCAGAGGCAGAATTCCTCCCCTGCTGGCCCCAAGGAGAATCTGAAGCCCAGTGAAATATCTCCGAATTTTAGCAAGCCTGACTGCAAAGGTACACACTGGGCAGAGGAGGTGGATTAAGTGTGTGTGTGTGTGGGGGGGGGTGTTGATGTGGTGCTGTCTGCCTGTGTGGTGGAGAGCTGGAAAACCGGTCCTTTTCCTCAGGCTCACAACCCTAAAACCTTTACCTGCACGTTTTCGTTCCGGCTGTTTGATGCCTTTTGGCTGCTGGCTGGCATTCACGGTGTCGCCGTCTGTGCTGAACTCTTGCTTAGGCTCCCCCGACTCGAAGGCAGCCCTCCCCATTGGGGCTCCCTGCTCTGGGGCTCTCCCGCTGGAACCTTCCCCGAACCTTGGTGCCCCCATTCCCCCCTTCCCCGCCCAGTCTGTGCCGGCTCCACATCTGCGAACCCCTCTAACAAAAGTGTGCCTGTCTCCGTCTTACTCGACAGGGGTCTCGCCAGCTAGTTTAGAACACAGAAAACAGATCGACGATCTAAAGAAGTTCAAGAATGACTTTAGGGTGAGTTGCCTTCCTTCCGCAGCTCCGACTGGGCTGTGTAGCTGCATTCCGGAAACCAGGCCCGTATTGTGTGTGTCTCCCTGAATGGGAGGGGGGGGGCACGATCCGGCTGGACCTGGGAACTTCTAGGCACCTCCTGTTTCAGTGGCACAAATAAGCAGCGCGGATCCTGCTGGTTGAAAAACGAGGCCTGATGAAACGGTGGCGTCAAGGTGTGATCTGTGGAAACCGCCTGCACTGGCCGGAAGGACAAATCCATTCTCGCTGTCTCCCCCCCTAGTTACAGCCGAGTGCCGCCCCGGATGCGGCGGAGCAGCTGCTGAACAAAGGCAGAGATGGCGAGAAGCCGCGGGAGCTGCCCCCGGAGAAGGCGGACTCCGGCGGCAAGGACTCCGCGGCGGAGGCTGGGGGCAGCACGGCCTCGAACAGCGGCAGCAGCAAGCCGAGCAGCCCCAGCGTCTCCCCGACGGGCGGCAGCGCGGAGCAGAAGCGGGGCCCCGAAGTGACCTCGCAGGGGGTGCAGACCTCCGGCCCCGGAGCCAAGCCCGAGCGGGAGGACCGGGAGGAGAAGAAGGACGAGTGAGTGCAGTGCTGGTCGTGTCCCCCTCAGGTGCCCTCCCGTTCGGATGCCCAGAGGCTCAAAGACCAGAGCACCAAAACGTGTCAAAAACGTGTCAGACGATGACGCGGGTCAAATACCTTGCGGGTGGTCCTTTCCGCTTGCGGGTGCAGTCCCGTCCTTCGACAGCAGGGGTCTCCAAACCACGGCCGGGGGGCCAAATCCGTCCGGCCACAAGATTTTATCCGGCCCGTGGCCACTGAGAACCGTTCTTTCTCGTTGCGTGTCGTTTCTCGGATTAAGCCTGGCAGTGCTGCAAGGCGGCCTCTTGACAGGTGCCTTCCCTCTGCTTTCAGGCAGGTTAGAAAGTCCACCCTCAACCCGAACGCGAAGGAGTTCAACCCGCGGTCCTTCGCTCAGGTAAGGGCAAGCGGTCGAGGCGCCCCCCGCTCGGGCTTGAAGGGGCACCGCAGGGTTGGCCTGGAGAGGGGCATCCGCACGGGCAGGGGGTGCGTGCCTGCGATGGGCCTGCCCGGTGCCCCCGGCAGCTCAGCAGTTCCGGTTTGTGTCGGGCAGCCCAAGCCGTCGACCACCCCGACGTCCCCCCGCCCTCAGGCCCAGCCGAGCCCTTCCATGGTGGGCCACCAGCAGCCAACGCCCGTCTACACCCAGCCCGTCTGCTTCGCACCAAATATGATGTACCCTGTTCCCGTCAGCCCCGGCGTGCAGGTGAGCCGGGAGCGCCTTGTGGACTTTTGGGGGGCTGCACCCTGGGGCTACTGGGGGAGGGAGGGAGGAGGAGGGGTGTGGTGGCGCCTGTGACCTGAGGGGGCTGCCTCGATCCGCCTGCCGCTGACTGGCCGGCCTCCCCCCAGCAAGTCTCTCGGCTCGCCTCTGAGCCAGGGCGGAGCTCCGCTGACCTCCCTCGGCAAGCACCGCCCTCCACGTGCAGTCGGAACGTGCCCTCCAGAACGTGCCCCGCGCTCGGCTTCCAGGGAGGCGTCTGTTTTTAGTTGCTTTTCCAACAAGTGTCCCGGTTGCTCTCCCCGGATCCGGGACTGCTGGGGCTCCCGTGCTGCTGAGGGCTGGGATTGCCTGCAGAGCTGCCGCCCTTATCCTGCTGGTCTGAGCGGAGCCTCTCCAAACGCTGGCCCGGACTCGAGTCTCCGCTCAGGATTGTGTGCGGGGTGGCCACATGCGAAGGCTCCTGGGCTCGGGCCTCCCTGCCTCTGACGCTGCCGTCTTCCTTTCCAGCCCCTGTACCCCCTGCCCATGACCCCCCTGCCAGTCAGCCAGCCCAAGACCTACCGAGCAGGTAAAGGTGAGAATCGCACCGCATCGCATGCTCTCGCTCTGCACTCCGGCCACCGCCTCCTCCCTCCCCCCCTCGCCCTCCCGGTGGCCTTCCGCGCAGGCTCCCTTAGCAGACTCCCGGCCTCGCTTAGGTTTTTCGAGTCCGCGGGGCAGGCCCAGCCTCTCCGCATGCAGGGCCTGGCTCCCGGCTTCCCTTCTGTGGCCAGGGAGAGGCTTTTCAGCGCGCACAGGAATGCCTCGGAGAAAACCGCAGCGGGGACAGAGGCTGCTCCTCCTCGCTGGCGAGACGGAACCACTGGAGGGTTGGTCCGAGCGGGTCTGCCCCGGCCTGGAGAAGTGCCCCCGGTTTACTGGTGTCTGGTTACTGGGCTGCCCAGTTTGTGCTCAGGGTTCCTCCGTGTCAGCAGCCCTCTTGCAGGGGGCAAACGTGGAGTCTGGAACAAGTCAGTGCGTGCCACGTGGGCGCAGTCCTAACTGGGCGTTGGCCTGGCACACGCTCCGTGTGCTGGAGCGGGAGCGTGGGAAGCGCAGCGTAGTAGTGCGCCTTTGCATTTGCGCGGTGCTGCTCTTGCCTCTCCGTGGCCCGCCTTCTTGTCTCGCTGGGGGGGGGGCCGTGGGGGGAGGCCTGCCAGGCTGCTCTCCTCACCCCGCCCTCCTCCACTCCCTCCGCAGTGTCCAACCTGCCCCAGCAGCGGCAGGACCAGCACCACCAGACCACCATGATGCACCCCGCCTCCGCCGCCGGGGCGCCCATCGTCGCGACGCCCCCCGCCTACTCGACGCAGTACGTGACCTACAGCCCCCAGCAGTTCCCCAACCAGCCTCTGGTACAGCATCTGCCGCATTACCAGTCTCAGGTACTCAGGGGCGTCTCGGTTTGCCCGGTGCCCTGCCGTGCCCCAGAACCACGAGCTCCCCCTGTGGGCTTCCGAGGGGCTCCCGGGCGGGAGGGGGCGGACTGCTGCCGCTGCAGGCCTAGGGCGAGCCCACGGCTGTGCAGCGAGTCCTGGGGCCAGTCTCTGGCAGGGCTGGGACAGACCCTCTGACGCCGGGGGGGGGGGGGCCACCACCGGTTGGGGCTCGAGGGCCGTGGGGCGGAGTCAGTGCTTGCCGTCGTGTTCCAGGGAAGGTGGCCCTGCCGAAGCGCCGTTGGGGGAGAGCCCTTTGGCCTGGAAGGCTGCGCTGCCCACTGGGCAGATCCCGGCCTGACCTTGCCACGCTTGCGGCCCCAGCGGGCGCTCAGAGAACTGCGGCGACTCCTGTGGTGGGGTGCGTTTCCGTGCGGTGGCGCTCGGGGCTGGTCTGACGAAAGGCTCCGCCTCTTGGGGTAGTGACGTCCGTTTCTCCCTCTCTCTCCCCTGCCCCCCCCGCAGCACCCCCATGTTTATAGCCCCGTCATACAGGCCAACGCTCGGATGATGGCGCCTCCGACGCACCCCCAGCCCGGCTTGGTCTCTTCCACCGCGACGCAGTACGCGGCCCACGAGCAGACCCACGCGATGTACGGTAGGGCACGTGCGGGCCCCGCGTGAGCCTCTCGGGGTCTCTCCTGGTGCGGGAAGGTCCCGTGTCCTGGTCCGGGCAGAGGAAAGGAACGTGTCTGGTTTGAGGTCCTGCACGCTGCGCAGAGTCCAGGGCAGGCGCAGCGGATCGGGCCCGGGCGGCTGTGGCCGCAGCTGGCTCCTCTTGACCCTCGCAAGGCAGCGGATCGTGGCTCTCTTCTCAGCAGCCCCCGAGTTCTCCCTAAGGGGCCGCGTCACCCATGCTTGGCACCGCCACATAGATGAGAGAGCGGATGTGTGTGGGGGGGTGAAGCTGCAGGAGGACCGGGGGTCCCCACTCTCCCCCTCGGCACGGGCAGACGGACGGACCGGCGAGTCGTTGAGGCCTGGCTCCCGCGCCTTCCGCTGACTCGGCGCGCAATCCTCACCCGGAGTGAGGCCGGCACAGTCTGGCCGGCACAAGGGACACCGGAAAGTGCGTTTGCACCACTCCCTGAGTCGGGGGGGGGGGGGATGGCGCACGTCGGTGTGCCGGCCAAACTGTGCCGGCCTCGCTCCAGGTGAGGACTGCTCCGCCTGGGTCACCCTAACCCTTTTAGCGGGCCAGTGAGCTGCCCGTCCTCAGCCCGAGGCTCTGGGTCTCGCTGAGTCCTGGTCCTGAAGCAGCATCTCGTGTTCCACGGAGAATTCCTCGCACGGTTTTTGTCTCAGTTTCGCGCTGAGTCACTGCCTCCCGCCCAGTGCCCCAGTCGCAGCCTCGCCCTGCGTTTCCCTTTGCTGAGCTTAGTCTTGGTGCGGAGCCGAATTGGACTCCGACTGGGCTCCTTCCAGTCGTCCGTTTTGTGTGACGCTGACACTCAGAGCAGCCACACGCTGCGGAGCCTCGCTCTGAAGGCTGGACCCAGATAGGGTTCTCTCTGCGCTTGGTCCTGTCTCCTCTCCCATGTTTGATCCAGTATTTTTCCTCCTGTGTTCTGATTCTCTCTGCTTACACCTGATTTTTCTCTTTCTGCTGACACCAGTTCTGTGCGCTGAGCTGGGCCTGGTTTGGGGGACGGGGCAAAACGAGGACTGTCCCCTCCGACCATGGCCTGTCCTCGCAGTGTGTGTGTCTACCTGCATTGCCAATTTCTCTGAAGCCATTGTTGATCTTCACGCTGTGGTTGTGCGGGTGGAGTGTGAGATGCCTTCTGCCGGTGCATGAGAAGATCAACCGGGCAAGAGGGTCTTTGGGGCTGACTGTCCGTTGCAGATCTGTCTTGTGCATGACACCGAGCTTTGACTGTGGCCCTTTGCGGAAGACTGGAAGTGGGGCTTTCCTGGTGGCTCACGGCTAATTTCCCTTTCTGTTTCCCAAATTCAGCATGTCCCAAAATATCCTACAGCAAGGAGACAGGCCCTTCTTTCTACTTTGCCAGTGAGTTGGGTTTTTTGTACTAACTTTTGATGGATGCTTTGGCAGGCCCCCTGTGCGTTGGGAGGAAAGCGCTTGTTGAACGGACCCCCCCCCCAACCATCTCTGCACCAAGCCAGCTGGGGAGTGGGGGGGGGTGGACCTCTAAGGCCGCTCAGTGGCCCCAGGACTCCTCCTTGCTAGCCACGCTCAGCTGCTGGGCCTGTTTGGGTCGGGCAGTGAAGGTGGTGATGAGGCTCCCCTGGCCCAAACAGAGCAGGGTAGGGACGTCGGAGCCCTTCCCAGGTCCCTGGGCAGTCCACCAGCCGGGCACAGGAGGGCTGGAGCCCCCACCCCCACCCAGCAGCTAGCGCTCCGGGACACACGGCCTCTGGGGCTGGAGGTGGCTGGCAGGGAGCCGGAAGACGAGGGCCTGAGCCGTGGTTCCCGTTCCTGGGGCTTGGGAAAGGGGGGCAGAGAGTGCGTGTGGGGGGGGTGCTGAGAATGGGGGCTGCGGGAACTGAGCGCTGAGGCGAGACCCCGCTGGCCGGGCCCCAGAGAGCGCGGTCGACCTGCTCTCAGCCGCCTGGGCTGGAGTGCTCAGTTGCGGCAAGCGGAGGCTGAGCGGAATGGCAGCGGTCTCGCTCCGGCACGTGCGGAGGCCCAAAGTCGCAGAGCACAGCGGGGGCAGGATGGGGCAGGGCGTCCTCTGGGGCGGACGAGCGGCTGGGCTGGGCTGGGCTGGGCTGGGCTGGCTGGGGGGGGGGGTTGAGCCCCTCTGCTCAGCCGCTTCTTCGGAGGGGCCAAAACGTGCTCAGGCCGCCTCGTTTGGTGCCTCGAGCGAGAGCCTTTCAGCAAGCCGGCCTCCTGCCAACGGGCGGTTCTTTCCTGTGCGGAGCCTCCTGTCCCTTCGCAGCCTGTGCCGACCTCCACTCCCCCGCCCCAAGCCTTTGCGCCGTGAGAAACGGCTCTGCGCCTGCCCTCGGCCGGAGGCCTTCCTCGCTGCCGCGCCGGGTCTGGCGGTGAGCTGCACTCCCTGCGGTTTGCTCCCTGACCCGCCTGGGCGGCCCCTCCCCCTCCCGCCACGCTTGCTGCTGCTCTGGGGATGACCCCTGGGGCGGGGGCTGCAGTTGCCCCTCACAGCGTCTCCCCCCTCCTGCCGCTCTTCTTCCTCTGGCTGGCCTCCCCGCCTGTCATAATGGAGCTTTCAACCCCCCCCCCCCACCTCCCGGCCGTCGCATTGAGGGGGGCCCCCGGAATCAGCCCGGTCCTGCCCAGACGCCCCGCCCTGGGGTGCTCCTCTTGGAAACGAGACCAGCGGATTTCCCAGCATGCAGCGGACGGGCGCTCTAGTCCTGCCTCCGGGGCGGGCGTCGTTTGGAGGCCGGAGAGAAGCGGTGGGGCTGCTTCGGCTGGAGGAGGTTGTGGGTCCTCCTGGGCTGGCCCGGCGCGAGCCCCGGGAGGGATTGGGCTGCCGGTTGGCTTCACCCGCCCCCGAAACAGGCGCTCCGTTCTGGCCAGGGCGGGGGCATTTCCAGGCCCCCCCCTCCAGGGGCTTGAAGAGGAAGTGGCCGAGACTCTGGGCTGAGGAGTTCGATGCCGGGAGCCCTGAAGGCTGAGCAGGGGACGTTTGCGCCTGTCGGCAGCTGCTCTGGCCCCCGAATCTGTGGCCAGGATGGCGCCCCGACCTTTGACCTCCTGTGGCAAGAGTGTGGCAGTCCTGCTCAGAGCGTTGAAGAGCTGCAGGGGCAGAAGGCAGCAAAGACAGGCGCTCCGTGACTGTGGGCCGCAGGGGAGGCCGGGGCAGGCCCGGGGTCCACGTCCTCCGCCGTGGGGAGTCCCCACAGCCAGGTGGTTTTCAGAGGACCTGTGCCTGGCCGCCTGCTGCAGCCGCTGGCAGGGGGTGCGGAAGGGGCGCCTGCCCTCCCCCGGCTCCGGCCCGGCCTCCCTCCCGGGCAGTTCAGAGTCGCCGCAGGAGGAGGCCCGGCCGGCCGAGGGGCTCTTGCCGCTGCTCCCCCTGCAGGGCCGGCGCTCACTGTCGCCCCTTCTCTCCCCAGTTTCCACCGGCACGCTGGCCCAGCAGTACGCGCACCCCAGCGCCACCCTGCACCCCCACCCGCCCCACCCGCAGCCCTCCGCCACGCCCACGGGACAGCAGCAGGGCCAGCATGGGGGCAGCCACCCCGCCCCCAGCCCCGTGCAGGTAAGTGCTCCCCCGGGCAGCCCGTTGCCGCAAGGGGGCCGCCCCCCGCCTGAGGCTGCCTTGCCCGTGGGGGGGGGCGTGCAGACCGTGGCTCGACTCCCCGGGCGGTGGTGGGAGGCCGCTGGGTGGTGGGCCCCCCGCAGCCCCCTTTCCCCGCCTGTGCCTCCCCCCCGCAGCCGCATCAGCACCAGGCTGCCCAGGCCCTGCACCTGACCAACGCCCAGCAGCAGTCGGCCCTCTACCACACCGGCCTCGCGCCCACGCCCCCCGCCATGACGCCGGGCCCCAGCGCGCAGTCTCCGCAGAGCAGCTTCCCCACGGCCCAGCAGACGGTCTTCGCCATCCACCCCTCCCACGTCCAGCCGGCCTACAGCAACCCTCCGCACATGGCCCACGTCCCTCAGGTAACCGGGTCCCGGACTGGGGGGAGACCGGGGGGGCCTCCTCCGGGGGGGGGGTGTTGGTCGGGCTGTGGAGGGGCAGCCGAGGGACGGACGCTGTCAGCGGGACCCCAGCCGCCATGCCCCAAAGGGCGCCCCCTCCCTAGGAGCAGTGCTGCAGGTGGGGGGCGGGCACCCCACCCCCCACCCCCGTGCCAAGCCAGCGCTCTTCCCTTCCAGGCCCACGTGCAGTCGGGCATGGCGCCTTCGCACCCCACGGCGCATGCGCCCATGATGCTCATGACCACCCAGCCACCACCGGGGGGCGCCCAGGCCGCGCTCGCGCAGAGTGCCCTGCAGCACATTCCGGTTTCCACAGCAACACACTTCCCCTACATGACGCACCCGTCAGGTGAGAGGCGCTCGCGGGCCCCACGGCTGGGGCAGGGAGCTGGGGGGGTGTGTGTGCTCGGGGCAAGGGGCGGCTCCAGCCTCGGTGCCCTGTGGCTGAGCCCTCGGGAGCACCTCCGTCCCCAAGAGCCGGCAGTTCCACCGGCACCGCTGCGGTTCTTGGCGTACGCTTTTCTTCCCTCCGTGCAGCTTTATTCGTCGATGCTGTCAGCACATGTGGCACTTTTGCACGGGGGGGGGGGGACTCCTTGGCACAAGGGAGTGGCGGTGGCCGGCTGGCCAGCTAGCAGTGGGGGGGGAGGCATCTGATGTGTCACCCCGAGGAGGTGTGCAGTCTGAGAGCAGCCCCCCCTCGTAGGCCCAGCAGTCAGCTCCAGGAGTGTCGGGAAGGGGAGCTTTTTCTCTCGGTTCTCCCCATCGTGTGTGTCCAGAGCCGCTGAGAGACGTCTCCCTTGGCCAGGCCGGTCCTGGACCTGACCCCTCCCCTCCGTCCGCACGTCCACCCCCCCTCCGCCTTAACGCTCCCCTCTTTTCTTCTTGCAGTACAAACCCACCATCAACAGCAGTTGTAAAGCCAACCTGGAGAAAACTGTGAGGCTGGATCCATTTTTTTCCTTCTTTTTTTAGGCCAAATACCACCCCTTCCGCTTCTACCAGCTCAGAAGCACAGAAACTAAAGACAAAAAATGAAACCAAGCCCTAGTACTTCACTTATTTTTGTTTGAGAGAGAGAGAGAGAAATCCTTGTAACATGCTAACAGTTCACCTTGCAGGGGGAGCAGTTTGGACTGAGCGAAAGGCACGTGGAAGAAACGTTTGCGGGACGGTTCCATAATTCCATGTGCTGTGTCAAGAAAAGGAAAAAAAGGGCCCCCACTCCAAAAAACCCCTTCCGCTTGCCGAAGAAGAGAAAAACTGGAAAAGCTATTTATTTTTTAAAAAAATCCACCCTTTGAAGTAATGGATTCATCCGCTAGAGGGAGAGAAGTAATGACAATTGCTGCTAGTCTCACTAAAACATAAATAAATGGGTTGGGGGGGGGAGAAATCAAGACTTTAAAAAGAGATCCCTTTTACTGCTAACTAAACTTGAACAAGGAGGCTGAGAAATAAGCAGAATCTAATCGTCAAACAGATACGGATTTATTATTTATAAAATCATGTTTGATGAAAGGGGAGGGGGGGGAGCCGCTGTCGCCCAAAGGCAGCTGCGCGACTTTTAAGTTAAAGAGGGAACTTTTACTTTGTAGATAATATAAAATAAAAAGTTTAAAAAAAATTTAAAAATAAAAAAAAGTTTTAAAAACTGACTTCCCCTTGTGGCGTCTGTGTGGCTTGACTGGTCGCCTCTTGCTGTGCTCTCCTCTCCCCAGTAAGGTCCAGTTTAGCATGTCGGGGAGGGGGGGGCAGCCACTGTAGCTTTCAGACCTCCACCTGTAGAAATTCCCACTGTGTGACCCACCACCTTTCCCGCAGCCGGGGGGGGGGGGAAGAGTTTGGCTTTAATGATCTGAACTTCTGTGCTGTCGGACAAAGGTTGAGATTTGATGGCCTTCATTGCCATTTTTTTTTTGGACCAGGTCTCCAAAAGTTTGATCCGTCTTTTTGCCGTTGCGCAGGCAGAGTGTCCTTTGGAATCTCGCCTTGCTGGGGCTTTGGAAATGGGGCCAATTGGCCCCCTCAGAGACCGCCTCTGCTCCCCACGCCGACATTTTGCGCCGGGCGATTTTTACGCAGTGGGCGGAGTCAGAAACGGCAGACCAGTCGAGCGCCGACAATGTCTAAAAACAGGTTTTATTTTACTGCAGGATCAGATACGGGCATTTTAGCAATATTCAAGAATAAGTTACATGTACAGTACATACAGAAACAATATATTACACAAGACTGGAAAAGGGGGGGGAGTGCTTGAAGAAGAACACACAGGGGTGTTGTCTTGGAAGCCCTACTGGTTGCAAAAGGCAGGAGCCTACTGGCAAGCTAGAGCACCCGGGCGCGTGTCACAATTGTGTGTCTGCTGGTGCAGTTGGCCGAGGCCAGCCTGTCGGCTTTTATCAGGCATGGAAGGCCTTTCCCGACACCTCTTGGGGTCGACGTGTGGGGCTGGCTGCAGCTTGGCAGCATGTTTTGAGCAGTGCGCAGGAAGGCTGGCCCAAAGGGGAGAGACGGTGCACGGTGGTTTTTTTTTCCCAGTGGGAGGCTGATGCTTCTGTAGGGCAGGGGGCCTCCCTGCAGCCGTTCCGCACTTTGCCCCCCAACGCTGTGGCCTGCGGCTGCCCGGCCTCTGAAAATCCTGCCCCACAGAGCCCACGCTCTGTACCTGGGGTTCGGGTCTTAGTAGGGGCCTGAGAGACGAAGCGGGCAGAGTGAGACCCTTGCTCACTGGCCGGGTTGGGTGGAGACTGGGAGGAGAAAGTGGAGGGGAGAACGGGGCTGCTTTGGGGTCCGTGAGACTGGGCTGTGTGGGGCTGGCCGCTGCGCTCGGCTTGGCTGAGGGGCAGGCCCTCCCTGGTGCAGCCGAGCCGCGTGGGGCAGAGGGAGCAGCTGCCCCGCACGGCCCCTGCAGCAACCAGGTGTCAGAGGAGACCCTTCCTCAGCATTCCTGCGCAGGCAGACCTGAAGGCCGCTCTTTGGATACTGGGCTGCCCCAAAGCCTCCTGGCCTTTGCCTAGGCAGGGAGGAAGCTGAGTTTTTTTGCCAAAGTTGTGATCAGGGTTCGGTCAGGCGATGGTGACCCCCGGAGGCTTATCGCCCCCCACTTTCCCTCCCCACGTCCTGCTGTCACTCGGTTAACAAGATCTGCGATGGCCGTAACTGCCCGTCTCCGCGTTGCCAATCCTGCTGGGAGGAGGCGAGACGGGCGGGAGGGGTTGGTGCCACGCAGAGGAGGGACTCAAGGGCCAGCCTCCCGTCTGGGTGGATCCGGGCCCTGGGAGGGACCGGAGCTTAGGCGCATTCCAGGCTGCCCCCCTTCCCCAGTGTGTTCGCTTGAAGCGTTTCTGCCCCCCAGCTCAGATGCAGCAGGAAATCGAGGCAGAAGACAGGAGGGGGGCAGGGGGGGCAGGAATCTCCTTCGGGGCAGGGCAGTGATGGTGGAATGTCCCGTCCCCGCCCCCCCCCCGACCAATGAGACGTCTTTAAAGATGGCTGACTCGGGTGAACCACAGTAGCTAAGTGTGGAAGGCGGTTTTTGGAAGCTCTGGGACTTTGGCAGAGCACTGCAGCCCAGACCAGCGCGTGGGCGGGAGAGCGAGGGCCAGTCCTGCCCTGGGTGCTGGGGCGCTGGGTGCTGCTCAGCGCCTTTCCCCATCGGAAGACATGCGCCAGTAATGGCATCTAAATGACTTAGCAACAGGTACTCACTTTTGATTGGCACTTGTGTTGGGGCCCGCCCACTGGAAGTGAGGTCATAGGCGGAACCCAGGAACCACCACGCCTCCTCGGGAGGGAGCCCCAGGCAGCCTACCTGCTCACGCTGCTGCCGCCGTCGGTCTCCCTCGCTCCGCTGCCTGCCTGGCTCTGAGAATGTGCAGGCAATTCAAACGTTGCAGGGGGCGGAGCGGAGCGCCGACGGAGCCGACGAGTGGGTGGGCGAATGGGCGGGGCCAGCCCTAATCCTCGGAACGGGTACTTGCGTACCCGCTACATGACATGTCCTGACGTGCCTCTCGTCCTCACGAAGGAGGAGGTGCAAGAGCCAGCTCCTAACGCTCGCAGGGTCTCTTAAGGCAGCTGGGGGGGCTTTCAGCTATAGGAGTCCTCCAGACGGGGCGCCTTCTTTCACGTGCAGAGCAGCCCCCTGGACCAGCGGAGGAGTCTCCCCCTGTCGAAGAGGGGGCTCCACACTCTGGCTCGTGGGTCAGATCCGGTGCCCCACACTTGGCTCGACCTGCTTTCCAGTCTCCGACCCGGTCCTTCTCCCCACCCAAAGCCAGATACAGTTAGAGCGAGACAGAGAGAGAGAGAGAGAGACTGGCCCTGGATTGGCCAACGGCAAGACCCCCTTGTCAGTCACAGAACGACGAGCCCCCCGGCGGAGGGAGAGTCTTGTGCAAACCAGAGAGAGAAAAATGCGGCAAGGAAAGAGGCCCTTCGACAGGCCCCGACCAGGGGGTGGAGGGAGCCCCCTCGGGGACCGACCCCCCACCACGTCGCGTCGTCTTCCAGCACGGAGGCCCCGAGTCCGGCTGCGTCAGAGGGGCGTGTACTGGTTGTTGACGGCCCGGAGGCGGCCCCTGCCCTGCCCGTCCAGCTCATAGTCACTGTCCCAGGGGCGGTGGCCGGGCGGGGATGCCAGGGGGCCGCTGCGCCACAGGCCGCTGGCCAGCTCCTCTGGGGGGGGCACCAGGTGGAAGATCTGCTCCACGGAGGAGCTGCGGCGGAGGTCGCCGGCCGGGAGCCAGGGGCAGCTGGAGGGCGGGAGCTGGACCAGGCTGAACTCCGGGCTGCAGTGGTGGCCCGGGGGGGAGAGCGACACGGTGGGGCCGCTGGAACCTGCTTGGGGGGGAGAGAGAGGAGGAGGAGTCAGACCTGCTCCCTTTGCGTGGGCACCACCCCCCAAAGGGCCAGGCAGGGGCGGACCTAGTCAAAATGGCGCCCAGGGCACCCAACAGAAGTGCGCCCCCATGGGAGCCCAGGTCTACCCACCAGAAGCAGACCTGGTCTACCCATTAGAAACGACCGCGGGTAGACCTGGGCTCCCTCGAGGGCCCCGGAGCCCAGGTCTACCCGCGCAACGTTGTGGGGGCCACTGGCGCCCCCCTAGACAGCCCCAAGACGGCGCCCAGGGCTCGTGCCCCCCCTGCCCCCCCGAGATCCGTCACTGGGGCCAGGCACTCGCCTGCCGGGGGGGACAACGGGCTCCCCTTGACGCTCCCCTGGAGGCGGGTTCGCAGCCGCTGCCCCGCCAGGCCGCCTTACCCTGCGTCCGCGGGACGACCACCACGTAGCTGGAGAGGCGCACGTCGGAGGCCGAGCCGCACTCCAGGGGGATGGGGCAGCGCTGGAAGTGGTGCAGCATGTCCAGGACGGAGGAGAAGCGCAGGTGCTGCACGCGGCACTGGCCCCGCTCCGTCAGGGAGAGCCGCAGGTGCTGCCGAGGGAGAGGAAGCCGAGTGAACGGGGGGAGGGGGGGAGTCGTCCTCTTCCCCCAACGGGCAGCGCAGCAGCAGCCGCCGCAAGAAGAGGGGCGGGGAGGGGAGGGGAGGGGCGCTGACCTTGGCTCTCCCTTGGAAGTTGAAGGTGAGGACGTACTCCGCGCGGCGGGTCTCGCTCTGCCGGATGAGGAAGACGCCGTGCCCCTCGGGGCCCTGGTGCTGCACGAGCTGGGCCGCCTTCACCCGCGAGATGGGGCCGTGGAACCAGGGGAAGGAGGACAGGTACTGCTCGGTCTTCCGGCAGGGCTGCTCCGGGGGGCTGGGCTGCACTGCGCCTGCGGGGGGGGGGAGGAAGAGGACGAGAGCGGCCGTCGGCTACGGCTCCAGGCCAGGCCGGGCTCCACTGTCGTAAGCCAGCCCTCCAGGCTGGGGGGCAGCGGTTGGGCTTTTGACAACTGGCCCCCTTAGTGGCCCAGCACCGGCTGCAGGAGTCCGGGGGCGGCGGCCCCAGGATGCGACGGCTGCCGGCAGGCCAGGCAGGTACCTTGGTTCAGGGAGTCCGTGCTGCTGCTGGCGGGGCTGGCGGTCACGACCTCGGAGTCCAGCTCGACCTCGGGGCTCTCTGACCTGAAAGAGAGGAGCGTAGCGGAGGCTCGGGGTGGTGGTGGTGGTCCATGGCTCCGCCCCTCCTTTTGTCCTCACAACAACCCTGCGAGGGAGGCGGGACCGCCCCAGCTCCCCCAGGAAGCTTCGCAGCCGAGCAGGATTCGAACCCAGCCCTGCCAGCTCTGACTCCTGCACCATGACCCCACGCTGGCCTTGAGGAATTATCTGCTGGGTGGGAGGGGAGCCCTGCCCGGCGGGAGGGGCTGAGAGCGTCTTGCTCGTGCTTGCGCGGAACACGCCCCCTTGTGGCTCTCTCTCAGCCCTGCTGCCCTGCGTTGGCTGGCTGCGGGGAAGAAAACGTTCTGCACATGCTCAGAGGCAGAGCCTCGACTGCTGCAAAGCTCCGCCTGGCCGGAGACTGAGGCGCCCCTTCTACTTCCAGGTCAGCTGTTCAGCCGCTGCGCCCCCCCTCCCCCGTGGCCTTAGGCAGGAAGGGGCCTGCAATTCATGGAAAAGTGCAGACCCAGCGCTCTGCACCTCGCAGTGGCAATTCTCACTACCGCTGACGGGTTTGTTTCTCGGTATCTCGACAACAGGAAGCTGCGGGGTTCAGCAACGAGTGAGGGCCGGGCAGAGGGAGGGAACCACTCTTAACTCCTTTTCCCCCTGCAGGGACTCTATTTGCAGCTCAGAATTGCTGGTCAATGACTGGCCTGCCCCTTCCCAAAGGGCGCTGCGTGGCGAACAGGATACTGGCTAGACGTGGGGTGTACATCAAAGGCTCAAAGCCCCCCCCCCTCCAAAATCCTGCCTGCTTGCAGAGGTCCACACAGTCCACACTGAACTGGTTCGCCAAGAGGACTAGAACCTTGAAACTGGGTTTGTTTTAAACGTTTTAACCGCCAGGTACCCTCGACGGAGGCAGTCTTTGATTTCCGACATCCAGGCCTGCAGCTGCTGGTCCTCTCCAGTGTCAAATATGATGTCCGTGGAGGTGCTCACCTGTGGGGAGGGGAGGGAGAAGCAGGTAGAAAGAAAACCCAAGAAATGTTAACAATACAAACACCTCACCGAGGGAAGGCAGCGGCGGCCTAGACTCAACGGGAGAGAAAATGAGGGGTTGTGGCTGGATTCACTTCCTTCAGCATCTTCGTGGAGTCCAGGTGTTCCAGGTGGAAACCAGGTGCTCCTTCTTCCTGCTTCCCTCCCTCCCATCTTGTCCTGTCCCGTTTCCCTTGCAAACAGCCTCTGGACAGCGCAGAATCCGGCCTCCACAGGAACAGGGAACAGGCAGGAACGTAAGAAGAGCCCCTATGCGGGATCAGGCCAAAGGCCCATCTAGTCCAGCTCCCTGCATCTCTCAGTGGCCCACCAGGTGCCTCAGGGAGCACACGAGACCACAAGGTGCCTGCATCCTGCTGCCACTCCCCTGCGTCTGGCATTCTGAGGTAGCCGACTACTAACGTAAGGAGGTTGCACAACCCATCATGGCCTATAGCCCACGCTGGACTGTTCCTCCAGAAAGCTGCCCAATCCCCCTTTAAAGGCACCAAGGCCAGACACCACCACCTCCTCCTCCTGTGGCAAGGAGTTCCACAGATCAACTGCCTGCTGGGAATTTCCTTTTCTCCGTCCTCCCTCTCCCAACACTCCACATTGGAGTGGCTGTCCCCTGGTTCTGGAGTTGTGAGAGAGGGAGAAGAACCTCCATCCTGGCATGCTGGCGAGCCCCTCCCCCTCCCCGTTGCCCAGAGCACGCTGACCTTGAGTACAAAGGTGTGCAGGTTGTCCGGCATCTCCAGGCGGGTGCAGCGGCGGACTTCCTGGATGGCAGAGCAGGCCACCTGCAGCTTTGGCTTGGAGCACTGCGGAGAGAGGCGGGCAGGCTGAGTCTGCGGCACGGGGGGGAAGTCACAAGTGCGTGCAGGAGCCAGAAGGCTGGCAACGTGCCCTGCGCTACAAGAATCCTCCAACCTGGGCAACTCTAATACCCCGTGGGCAGTGGTGTCATCTACATGATTTAAGAACAGGTACTCATTTTTGATTGGCACGTGTTGGGACCCGCCCACCGGAAGTGACGTCATAAGCCGGAAGTGATGTCGTGGCAGGAAGTGGCACGAAAAAAGCCCTTTTTGAGGCCTCAGATGATTTTAAACTGACCCAACAGTTGCAACAGGATTCCACAGCACCCCCAGAACATGTGAAGGAGGCCTGGCATCATGTTAAAACCCCAGAGCAGCTCATTTTTCAGTGGCAAGGAAAGGAAAGGCTCTGCTCGCTGCCTGCCTGCCTGCCTGCCTGCCTGGCTCTGAGAACGTGCAGGCAACTCAAACATGCAGGAAATTCAAACGTTGCAGAGGGCGGAGTCGGCGAGTGGGCGGGCGAATGGGCGGGGCCAGCTGTAATCCTAGAAACCGGTACTCGCGTACCCCCTGCATGACATCACTGCCCGTGGGAAACGTAACACTTTGCACGCCTTCCGGCCCGACAGCAGCCCAGCCCAGCAAAGGCTCTCCCCGTACTGCAGGTGGAAAGACCAAGGCTGTGGGGGAGGGGCTTGCCCAGCTAGGGCCACCTATGAGCTCACGGGCAGCAGGCAGACAAGTTGCCGGCACACGTGGAGCCCAAGCACCAGAGAGAGAGAGAGAGAGAGAGAGAGAGAGAGAGAGAGAGAGAGAGACTCTGACTCCTGGCGAAGGAGCCTCTTGGCCAGCCACCTCCGCCTCGCTGCCAACACCAGAGTCCGCCATTTTCCCCAGCCAGGCTGCTGGCCGTGCCAGAGCTCGCTGCTGCCCCCCACCCGGCCCAGCCCAAAGCCCTCCTCGCTCTTGAGGACCCCTCAGGCAGTGGTGTCATCTAAATGATTTAAGAACAGGAACTCACTTTTGATTGGCACATGTCAGTGGGACTTCCCCACTGCAGCCCTTCCCCCTTCGCCCCCCTAGGAATCCGGAGTCGCTCCCTTTAACCCTCTGAGTGCCAGCCAACCAAGAAGAAAAGCTCTTTGCAGAGGAATCGGGAGGGGGGAGGAGGGAGTGTGAAGTGGGCGGAGTCAGCCCTGATTTTAACTAATGGAACTGAGTTCCCCCGCGTTCCCCCTGCATGACATCACTGCCCTCAGGCCTGGCCTCGGGGGGGGGGGCTGATCCTGCAGGAGCACAACAGACCCCGGGGAGGTCATAAAACCCAGGATGCCACAGGGAGAGGGAAACGCCGGTTCTGCCTCCCGGGGTCAATTGGAGCGGCACAACCTTGGCGCACAGAGCCAGCTGTCAAACGCCTTCCAGGTGTGCTGGCAGAGGGGCCCTGCAGGTGAGCCAGCGGACACGCCCTGCAGTCTTGCCCTGCTCCAGGGATGAGCGGCGCACACCCACCCACACCCACACCCAGCAGAAGGACGCCCCCCGGCCCTTCCGAAGAGCTGGCGCAAGACGCGGGCAAAGCAGCGGCGAGCTCGGGGCAAGCAGGAGGTCGCCACACTCGTCTCCCCAGACAGGCCCAGCTGGTGACGCCCCAGGACTTTCCCCGGAGGAGAGCCTCAGGAATTCTCCGGGCAGAGGGGAGCGGCCGGACTCGATGGCGGTGAGGAAGGCAGCGCCGGGGCCGGGGGGGCAGGCGGGGGCCAGCGGCAGGCCTGGCTGAGCCCTGGGGGGAGGCCACGCCGCAAGGCACAGGGCCTGGGAAGGAACCACTGACTGTGTCCAGCATCTGCGGAACTGCACAGGAATGGGGGGAAAACGCAAGAGGCAGCCGGGAGCCACCCAACACACCCACCATGCATCGGAAGAGCCCCTGTGCCGGATCAGGCCAAAGGCCCACCTCGTCCAGCTGCCTGTGGCCCACCAGATGCCTCGGGGAGCACACAGGACAACAGGCCGCCTGCATCCTGTGGCCACTCGCTTGCACCTGGCCTGCTGAGGTGGCCTGCTTCCCTACTCAGGAGGCTGGACCGTCCATCGTGACCTGTGGCCTGCGATGGTCTTTTCCTCCAGAGGTCTGTCCAGTCCCCTTTGAAAGGCGCCTAGGCCAGATGCCATCACCACCTCCTGTGGCAAGGAGTTCCGCAGATAAATTGCCCACTGGGGCGTTCCTGCTGGGCAACACGGTCTTATTAGAACCGTCAGGAGAAGAGCAGCAACGCAGTCATTTTGGGCTGGCAGGGGAGGGTGCGGGGGGGGGGAGGAGCCCAATCGGATTTCCTGCTGCCTGTGGAAGGGGATGTGGCTGAAACCCCCGAAATGCGCCTGCTCTTCTGGCGGTGCTGGGAAGGGCTCGCTTCTGCTTTCCGGCTGTGTCGGCTTTTGAGTTCTGCTTCCTTTTGGGGTTTGTGGGGTGCTGAGTCATCGCCTGGCCTGCAGGCTGCTGCCAATGGGGGGGTGCCTCTCTCCATTCGGGGGGAGCAAAGGTCACCGCCCCCCCTTGGCACTTTCCGCAGAGATTCGCACTCGCTGCTGCCACCACGGCACTCTGGGGAAGCAGCAGAGACCTCCGAGCTGTGGATTTCGCCTCCTTCCTTGGCTGCCAACAAACCACAGGAAATCTTGCCTGCCCGCGTCAGGCTGGGTCCACACAGGGGGGCAGCGTGGTGCAATGGCTAGAGCACCACAGCAGGACCGGGGAGCTGGGCTGGGAGCCCACTTGGCGATGAGGCTCAGGCTACGTTTGGAGCTTGGCCAGCAAAGTTTGGCCGGCACAAGGGCCACCGTCAAGGACGTTTGGATCGCGACGGGGAGCCGCAAAGCCGAGGACGCGCGACGGAAGGTGGCATCCGCCTGGAGACGGCCGTGCACGAAACAGCGAGCCCACCGCGGCTGGCAAGCCCAGAGCCCCCAGACCCGGTCCAAGCCAAGCAGCCGTGCCCAAGCGGGAGAGCAGCCGGAGGGCGCAGCAAGAAAAGCTCCCGGTCGTTTGGCATCGAGAGACAAAGGCGGGCGGGCGGGCTGGCGGGGGGAGCTGCAGGCTGCGTCGACCGGCTCCTGCGCACCAGCAGACCCGCCCAGCAGCACTGAGGGGGGGCTGCCCCCAAGGAGCTGCCCCATCCCCAGAGCGGTGACATCATGAGAATGCTGACATCATGATGACATTCACGATGATGTCGTGAATGGTGGCATCATGAGAATGCTGACATCATGATGACATTCACGATGATGTCGTGAATGGTGGCATCATGAGAATGCTCGGCCCAGAATGCGCAGAGCGGGGGGGGGAGGGGGCACCTTGCCGAAGGCCGTCCAGACACACTGGAGGGTTTTCACATCCGGCGGCAAGAAGGACGGAAACCCACCCTGATGGGCAGATGCGGGCCGGCGCTGGAAATTCAGTGGCACAAGTCGGGAGTGTGCCGCGGCAGGCCAAGCTGGCTGCACCGCGACAAGCCCCAGGCTGCCCGCCCCCCCCCAAGAAATCTGAGACCCTGTTGGCAGGGGAAGGGGCAAGCCCGTGTCATCAAGCCCGTTCGGACCCCTCTCGGAGTCAGGGAGGCTGGCACACGTCTTGTCTGTATCCCGGCCTTCTCTGACACGGAGAGGGGTGCAAACGCGCTTTAGTGACATTCCTGGGTTGTGACCACCCCAGGTTAGGACTGCATGCACACGCACGCACGCACGCACGCACGCACACACACGGGTGTGGATTCTTCAAGTCTGTTGCTGCACTGAGGGAAATGGAAAACCAGGCTGGAAACCGAGGCAGAGTCCCCAGCACAGTCCCGTCCACTAGGCCGCACTGCCCTTCCGCACGGAGCCCGCCCAGCCCTGCCCTGCCACGTGCTCTCCCCGGACCGCAGAACGAGGTTCCAGGAAGCTGCAATTCAGAGAACGAGCAGCCACCTCGAGAGACGGCCCCGCAGTTCCTCTGAGAACAGGAGGAAGGAAGAGTCTGAATTAAGAGAAAGAGGAGCTGCATTGAAGAAAAGAGAAGCGGAAGCCAAGCCTCCCAGCGATACGGCCTGGCCTTCGCAGAACCGTCCCCCCAGCCCCAGGGAGCAGCCTCTGCGCCCCTGATCTGCAGATAGGCCAAGGAGGCGGGGAGCCCTCGCCAGGAAACCGGACCCCCCGCCACCAGTTTCGAGCCCCTGAGCAGCAGCTGCCCCCACCAGCAACGCGGCTCATCTGTGTGGACGTGGCCTGCAGCTCTGTGCGCCGGCCTCCCTGACTCCGCGAGGGGTCCAGACATTCTTTCCGGTGTCCCTCGTGGCGGCCAAGCTTTGCCGGCCTCACTGTGCCGGCCTGACTCCAGGTCAGGATTGCTCTCAGGGTCGCTGAAAGGACTGCGGAGGTCCTGGGCCCAAAGCCCTGCAAACTCCCCGATGCCCAGTATTTGTGTCCAAAAGCTCAACGCCATTCAGGGATCCCAATTCCACGTACACAAATAAAAATCTACTTGGAGGGGGTTTGCTAAATGAACAAGGAAGGAAAGGGGGGGCGCTGGTCCGAGGAGGGGCGTGCAATTGTGGGGGCCCCCCCGGACTGAAAATAGCTCCCCGCTTAGAAAAACGCTGACTGTAAAAGCAGAGACTTTTGCTGCCAGAAATCGGGGGGGGGGGAGGAACCCAATCCCCAGGAAAATTCCCAGGAAACCCAAGTGCGCACAGGAGAGCAGCACGCACGTGGAGGAGGGCTCTCTTGGATCATGGCCATGACTTTCCCCCTATGGATTAAGTGCTGGCCGGCGGAGGGGAGCTCGGCCACAAAAGCTTCCTTGTTCAAATAGCAAACAGCTGTTTAGCAACAAATAGAGAAGAAAGGAGGATGGGGGCCGGAGACACAGCCCCCCAAACACACATCAAGCATGCATTTCCTATTAAGAGAAGCGTGTTGCGCTTCAAAGAGGGGGCCTGATGCGAGGCGTTAAAATATAGGAAGACCGACAGCCCCCCCGTTCTGGGGGACACTGCGAGGACGACGAAAGGCTGCACCATCTCCTCTGCGCCTTGCGAAGACAGCCGTGTCAAGGACTAAGCTGGAGAAAAAGGCAGGGTGGGGGGTGGGGGAAGGAAGAAAGCGAGGCCTGTTTCACGTGTCGGGCGATGAATGAGCAAATATTGGTTACTGAAAAGTTTTGAAAGAAAGAAGGGGGGAAGACACCCAAACCACACACTTTCATTCTGAGCGAGGACAAAATTCTCGGTTCATTCAAAATGAAACCCTGGTGTATTTTGTGGGGGGGGGGAAGGGAGGATTTGATGGAGTAGGTGAAAGAAAACAGGGCCCCCAAGTGAACTTCAGGGCTGAGTTGGAGAAATATGAAATACAGGTGAAGCCGAAGGGAAAAAATACAGCCAAAAATTCGACAGCATGGAAATCGATTTCGCGTGGGGATCAGGCAAACACCTAATCTGGCCTTGTAAGGGCTTCCTGGTCAGTCCCCCAGCAAACCCATCGACCCCAAACGCCCACCTCTGCTTGGGGAGCCACAGCAGAGAAGCAGAAGTGGGGGGCTCCAAATTGGTCCTCTGTTACTGTTCGCTCCTGATGAAGGACTACAGAAACCAGGATTTGGCTTGTGCTCGATCTAAACGTTCTGACCCTGGCTAGAAATTAATTGCCAGGCTGGGAGGGTTATGACACACATACCACCGCGGTGCGGTACAATATTCCTTCCAGGAGAATATTTGGCGATTTCTGTTCCAGGGGTGAGAAACCCACCTGGCACTCGCTGTCGATGTGGACCGACTTTGGTCAACGGTCCCCGGCCACCGCGAGGGCGTTTCCGGTACACTCAGCCCAGCCTGTGGCTTAAGCGGGTTTCGGACGCGCAAGGAGCCAGCCGGCTTTCCAGGCAACGAGAGCCAGAGCCAGCCAGATCGGGAGCCAAGCTGTCCCATGTCAATGCCTGATGGGGGGCCGAGCGTGTCGCCCCCACCCCCACCGGTGCACCAAAGTACTTGTGGGCTGATGGCTCTGGTGAGTTCTAGTCACAAAAACATGGACGTCCCAAGGCAAGCCAGCCCCCTCTCGCTCCCTCCCGCCGTCCCTTCCTGCCCCTCCCGCCCCACTTCCCTTGATAACTTTTGCCGAACACTTGATTACCATCCTGACAAGAGAACACAGGAAACAGACGGCGCACTCATGCGCTCGCCGGCCCAAGCGGACGGAGCGGCCGCACCGCGCAGGAAAGCCAGAAGGCTCTCGAGAGGGCTGGTTCCCCAAACCGGGCCGGCCAGCCAGCCAATCGCGCACGCGGAGGAGAGGCCTTCCAGATGAGAAAAACTGCTGAGGCCATCGAAAGTCCAAAAAGAGCACTGGGAGGAGAGGGAAGGAAGGGGGGAGACTGGGGGGGGGAAGCATGAACACCACCAAAGGAACGCTGGAGGGGGGAGGAAGGAATCCAGCTTGGAGCTTCTGCATTGTTCGTGGCCGCACGATTTGGCTGGCTGGAGGGTTTTCGTGTGCGCTCCCAGGGTGACCCCAAAATCTGGCCCCAGAAGTCCAAGTCGGGCTTCCACCCTGAGATCCAACATGGCTGCAAGCCCTCGCCTCGCCCCTTGGGCTGCTGGGGGAATGGTGAGGTCAAGGGGGGCAGGCCTGCAGAGCAGTGGGGCACCAACGTTTTTGACACACATGCCCCACACAGCATCTTACAGCCCAACAGAGATGGTCCTCCGTTTTTTGCAACCTGGGGCAAGCCTGGAGAGGGGGCGGCCCCAGGAATGTTGGGGGGCACAAGGCCGGAGCGCCAAACGGGGGCAATTTTCCCAATCCCTGCTTGGCGCCTGGGGGCGTTTCCGTCCCTGGCCCCCCTCTTGGGACTGCATGGAGCGACCGGGTTGAAAATGCATCTGCATTCTAACCAGAACCTGCGATTATAAATAGCACCTACTTCTTAAGTAAACATGAAGCATTTCCTGTCTGCACAGGAAGCAGAATTGTTTTCCTTGTCTGAGCAAAAGCCTCTCCTTAAAAAAAATATTTGCAAAACTATTACTTGATGTTTATCAAACAGGAAGGGGGAGAGGAAAACAGATGAAAGAAAGAGGGGGGAAAATAGGGCAGGCTGGCAGAGGAACCGAGGAACAGAAAACCTCTCCGTTTACAAGAACGCCAAGACTGCCAGTGCAAAAGGGCATCCAGAGAGGGGCGTCAGGAGGCTGCCAGGTGGGTCCCTGGGGAGGGGGCCTCTCCCCCTAGAGGGCCCCCCTGCTTGGGCTGCTCCCCGAGCCCCAGAAAGAGCAGCTAAGGAGGGGGGCGCAGGGAACCCCAGGGCTGGCACTGAGCACAGGTGCCCGGGCAAGCCACACAAAAAGGTGGCAATGAAAGGGAAACGTCATCCCTGGAAATTGGGGCGAGGAGGGGGAACCTCATACAGAACTTCTAAGGTCAAGCTTCAGCGCTGCCAACATTCCCAGGCCCAGCTGGGGCTCAGCTGGGCAGCTCTTGCCCTGAAACACCTTTTCCTCCAAAACATTTCCCTACCCCAAAAAGTCCAGGGGCTGAACGGATCCAAGCTGGGCTGGGCTGCAAGCGCACTCTTGCCCTCACGTCGAGTGACTAACAGCAAGCTCGCCTCCGGCTATTTAATTCCCGTCTTGGAAAACAGGCTCAATTCTTCCGTCCCGAAAACGGGGGGGGGGGAGAAATACCCATCGCTTCGTGCCATTAAAATAACTGTCAACAGATGACGTAACCTCTGGTGCCCAATTTGCACCCCAGGGGAGGGCGTGAAAACACACACACACACACACACACACACACACACACAGAGCTAATTGTGCATCGCCAAGAAATCTAGACCCAAGGCACAAAGGGTGGGTGGCGATTACAGTCTTGTCTTCCCTTTGAAAACCAATCACAAAACACTCATGTTCTGTCCCAGCAACACAATTTCCAAAATAAGAAACTTCGTTCTTCAGCAATTAATGCCTGCGGTTAAGCTGCATTCGGGTCCAGCTCCCCCCCCCCCCCCGCCAACCTCAATCCGGAAATGACCAAGGATGGAAAAAAGCTGTGGTTTCAGAAATGACAAACAAGGCTTTTGACACATCAGGCCTTTCCCGGGTCTCTTGCAAAACCTGGAAAGGAAAAAAAGAGGCTTCTCAGGAAAGGAAAAAATAAACCGCACACGGGCACAGCCCCTCTGCTGGCCTTCGAAGAAATGAGAGAAGCACCCTGTCTCCAGCAGCCCTCACGAAGGACACACACGAAAACAGCTGGGTCAAGCACCGGGCTCAGCCAGGGCCTCAGTTCGCGGCGAGTCAGCCCCGACACCCTCTTTGCAGAGCTGGGACTCCCGCGTCCGTTCACACACCGCACAGCCACAAATCCAGCCTGGACATCAGAAAAGCCCTGCTGGATCAGGCCAAAGGCTCCCCCTAGTTCCGCTTCCTACATCTCACAGCGGCCCACCAGATGCCTCAGGGAGCACACAGGGCAACACGAGACCTGCATCCTGTTGCCACTCCCTTGCACCTGGCATTTGCAGGTACCTGACTAGGAGTCACGCAACTACCACAGGGTTGCACGTACCCATCACGGCTTAATGGCCCTTTCCTCCAGAAACCTGTCCAGTCCCCTTTGAAAGGGGACCCCAGTTGCCATCACCACATCCCGCGGCAAGGAGTTCCAAAGACTAATTACACGCTGGGTCAAGAAATTTTCCCCCCTGTTTGTTCTACCTCTCCCAACAATCTCAGTGGGTGTTGTTCCCTCTTTCTGGTGTTGTGTGAGAGAGAAAGGAACATCCTTCTATCCACCCCTTCTATAATTTTGTACGACTCCATCAGGAAACTTCCCCCCCCCCGGCACCTTTTTTCTAGACTGAACCATCGCGAGAGAGCCAGAACCTAAGTACTGGAACTTCCCAGGTTCCAGTCATCCAAACTGTGCTATGTCTTAGGAAGAAAAGGTTAAAGATTTTAGCTTTGGATGGCCAAGCAACAAGTTTTTAACTTGGAGAAAGCCGATCCAAGTAGAAAGGAAAGATGGAGATTTTTTAAAACAGATGAATAAGAAGTTCTGGGAAATCCACCACAAGGTCAACTGAGGCCATCTAGGAAACTCATAAGAACATAAGAAGAGCCCTGCTGGATCAGACCAAAGGCCCACCTAGTCCAGCTTCCTGTATCTCACAGCGGCCCACCAGGTGCCCCAGGGAGGCACGAGACCACAAAATGCTTGCATCCTGTTGCCACTCCCTTGCACCCGGTACCAGTAGCCCACCACCTTTGTAAGGAGGTTGCACAATCCATCATGGCCTATAGCCCACGATGGACCTTTCCTCCAGAAATCCGTCCAATCCCCTCTTAAAGGCATCAAGACCAGATGCCGTCACCACCTCCTGTGGCAAAGAGTTCCACAGATTAACTACCCGCTGGGTAAAAAAGTACTTCCTTTTATCTGTTTTAACTCTCCCAACCCTCAGTTTTAGTGGATGCCCCCTGGTTCTGGTGTTGTGAGAGAGGGAAAAGAACATCCCTCTATCGACTCTATCCCTTCCGTGCATAAGTTTGTATGTCTCAAATTCTAGTGCTTTTTCCCCTGGAGGAGCCCACCTCAGCACAGTGTCTTCACAACCACCTTGCAGAGTAGATCACGGGGGAAATCACATCTGACCCACCCAGGTGAACCAGCAAAGCTTCACAGCCAAGTGGGAATTTGAACCCAGGTCTCCCAGCAGCTGGGGCCATTCACTAGACTGGCTTGCAAAGCGCAGGTCGCTTAAGTGAGTAAGCCAGTCTGTATGACTGAGAGGTCTGGTGAGAGGAGCAATGAATCTCAGGCACCACTGAGCACGCAAAGGGGAGCTCAGCACCAGAGTCGGCAGGAAAGAGCATCAGGAACCGTCCTCTTTCCCAACACAGGCCCTGCAGCGGGAACATCTGGTTGAAATAAGTGACGACGGACGTTTCCGGTAGAAGCCCCAATTTTCATGCTTGTTTTTTTCTCAGCTTGGCTGTAAGCATTGCTCCAGGCTGGGACCTGGCAAAAATATAAGAGGCAGCCCTAGCGAGAGGAAAAATCCTTTCCTGGAATTCCTGACTCCGTCGGCTTCTCGGCCAGCTACGCATCACCCTTGTGCCCGTGGAACACTCACAGCCGGGGTAGAAAAAGGGTTTGCGTTGGCTCTCTCATATTGACCCTGTCAATTTAAAGTCCAAATCCCCGCCTGCTTTTAAATCCAACCTTTGCCCTCGACTCAAGAGAGAGCTGCAGCTTCCTAAGCAATTTGTTCCCAGAACTGGGCTTCTAGGTGAGAAAGCAAGCACTTTGCTGAACCTCAGCTGCAAAAGAGCTCCACGCTTAAGGTCTTGCAAGAGGACCAGAATGCAGAATGCACACGACAGCAGGAGGCCATCTGGACACGGACGGCTTTCCTCCTCTCCCCCTGTCTCCAAAAGACGCCCCTCAGACCAGAACAGCCGAGCTGCAACCGGCCATTGCAGTGCTGAGGCCTGCTAGTGAGGCTGACACCCGACACAGCCTCGCTGAGCTATATTTAGCTCTCACTGGGGGTGGGGTGGGGGGGAGAAGAGAGAACACCAACCCCAAACGTCAACGAACTGGCAGGCGGGCTGGAGTTTAAATTCAATCCCTGTCTCGGCCTGCCTATTAATCGCAGGCCTGTTGGGTCGGATGAATGGGCGCCTTCTTCCCAAAGCTGAGAGCGAGGAACGCGAGCGAGCGCTTTTGCCCGGCGAGCGGGCTTGAAGCGCTCGGTCTTGGTACCCAGACGTGCCCCCGGGCTCACCAGCCGGAGAAATAACCGGCCGGCTTTCCCACCAGCCAGAGGGGGGGGGGGGAAAGCCAGAGAAATAAGAAAACTGACCGGTTCCTGCAGACGTCTGGGCCGTCCGCAGTAACAGCAGCTTCAGAGACAACGCTCCGTGCCTCCAGGCTATTTCTCGAGGCGCCAGTCGGGGTGGGGGACTGGGAGAGCGAGCAGAGATGGGTCATCCGGGCCCCACGTGGACCCTCTCCCGCCCTTGCAAAGCAGGAGCCAAATTCTGCCAGCACGCACAGTCCCGGGTCAGCCCAAGGTAGGAAAGAGGCAGAAACCTCTTCCGGGGGGGGGGGAGACACCCTGTGCCCAAATCATGCCTCGCTCAGGGGCCAACCCCAAGAGAAACTCCACCAGCAGGGCTCAAGCAGAAAATGAGCACACCAAGAAGAATGTGGTTAGGCCAACTGGCCTCTCCTTCTGCTAGCTTTCTACTTGCAGGGAGTTTTCCATACTAGGAAACACTCAGAAATGCCAAACTCTTGCTTTGTGGGTAGATCAGGACTTGCCTGCCTGGAACTCCCCGAAAAGCTGGCAATTAGGGTCACCCCAAGCAGGGAGGAGAACTTCACCACACACCTGTCCCCCAAACTTGCCTACTGCAAGAAAATGGCCTGCAGGAGCCTCACGCCCAGCTAATTTTGCACAAAAAATGGTTTGCCCTAGTTGTACGAGGCCCCTCCTGCCTCCACCAAAGGCCAGCGTAGGCTGCTTGCCCTTTCAGCAGCTATGAACATTTAAAAAATCCCTGCCCATCAAGAAAACATAAAACATTTGTTGGAGAAAACAGGAGAAACACATTTGCAGAAAACCGGGTCTCTTTTCCCCACTGCAGTGCAGCCTATAATAGAGAAAACTATGAGGTTCAGAAGTGTGTGTGTGTGTGTGGGGGGGGGGAATCACCAACATATCGATCTATTATAATGAGACACATTTGACCAGAGGCCTGGCCTTTTCAGTGGGGGCACTGCCCATTTCTAAAAAGTGGAAACCAAAAGCACTTTTACTGGTAACACAGGTGTTTGTTTTTTTAAAAATAGGCTAAGGACGCACTCCTAACCTGGAGTTAGGCCAGCACAGGCCAGCAGAGTTTGGCTGGCACAAGGGCCACGGTAAAGTATGTTTGGACCACTCTCAGAATCAGAGAGGCCAGGACACAGATGTGTGCCATCCTCCCTAACTCCGAGAGTGGTCCAAAAACACTTCACGGTGGCCCTTGTGCCGGCCAAACTTTGCTGGCCTAACTCCAGGTTAAGATTGCACTCTAAATCATGGTTTGAATTTCACCTGCTGATCTTAGCACTTAACGTGTTGCATTTTTATGGGGGTTTTTTTTTCCTGTGAATAAATGATACCCTGTTATACGTGCATATCTTATTCTCAGGCCGGGGAGGAAGGTTTTTAAAAGGGCTCCAACAAATTAACACGAGGACTCTGCAGAGGCAGCAGCCAGACAGCAAGCCTGTCCTGCCGGTTTCACCACTTTCAGAGGCAGAGACTTCTTCCAGAGTTAAGCCCACACGGCAAGTTTAAACCAGTTGAAACTGCGACAGGATCTCATCGCAGAATCACACCACTTACTGTTGCTATGAAAGATCTTGCCTTCTACACACCTACCCCTGACACTACTAACCAACACAGCTAACTCTGCAGAAATCCTGAGAATTCAAAATTTAATTAGGGAAGAAACAGGCCTGGACTTACTCACAATTTTGTGCAAGTTTTTTTTTTTCCCCCCCTGGCAGAATCAAAAAGCACCTTCCCTTTCTGGAGAATTGCACTTTTTAATTGTCTTGTTTTCCTTCTTCACCGGACTTCACCTGGATGCTTCCCCTCATCAAACTTTATTGACCATATAGCATAATAACCTCGTCCTCATCTGCTCCCTGATGGGCTGGGATAACCTGTGACCAACCCAAGAAGGAAAAAGCAGAACTAGGCAGGCAATAAAAAGGGCATGGAAGGAGCATTGATTGGGAGAAAAAAAAAAGGAAACAAAATGGGAAATATTTGCATAAAATGTATTTTCACGGAATACTTCACCAACAATCCCCGCCAACGGTTTTTGGTTTGCTCTGCTTACCTTGGGGGGGGTCGAACACTTCCAGGAGGTGGTCTTCGCTCTCCAAAGGCCCAGCTTTCCACAACACCAGCCGGCACCTCTGCCAGCGGGTACCGTTGTCCAAAGTGGCCTCCGTCACCAACCAGTACTTCAGGCTGCCCTCTCTCCGCACTTCACAGGCCTGGTCCCGCGAAAGGGCCCATGGCAAGATCTTCCGGGCAAGGCCGGGCTTCCAGTCTGGCGTCTCCCCTTCGCCAGGGGCAGGTTCCGACGACCTCCGGCGGAAAAAGTTCCGCCAACTCCTCCGCAGCCGGTCCAGGGAAAAGTGCCTCCGCACGGCCAGCGAGGAAGCCGGTCCGGTAAGTTCCTCCGAGCTCCACGACTTGGAGAGGCCCTGGGGACGTCCACCTTCAGACCCGCGGTCCCCCTGGTCGGCCAGCTCCACCTCGGCCTTGGCCACAACCATCCCTGGAGAGCCGCCCGCTGGCTTTTGGCCCGTCTCCCGGTAGTCCCGGACCCTGCTGAAGGGCAGGACGTGGCTGTGGGGCACGGTGGCTCCCTCCTTCACCTCATGGCGGAAGTACTGCTGGAAGAGGTCGGCAAACTGGAGGGAGAAGTTCTCCGCCGCCCAGACTTCGTGCTGGGGGTTCTCGGTGACGAACAGGAGGTACTTCCGGGCCAGGTCCTTGGCGGTGCTGATGGCATGCTGCTCGCAGAACTCCTTCCAGACGCCTGGGTGCGCAGGGCTGCCTGGCGGGACGGCGTGCCCATTCATGGCAGAGGCGGGAAGTATTTGGGCGTACTGCAAGACACAAAAGGGGAGGATAAGTGGCGCGAGGGGCTGGCATGATCGCGGAAGGGAAAGGCCAGGAAAGTGAAGGGGATGCAACGGGGAGCTTGGGCTGGCCAATCAGGGTGCATATCAGAGGAGCCCCTGTGCTGGATCAGGCCAAAGGCCCACCGAGCCCAGCTTCCTGCATCTCACAACGGCCCACCAGGTGCCTCAGGGAGCACACAGGACAACAAAATGCCTGCATCCTGTGGCCACTTCCTTGTATCTGGCATTCTGAGGTAAATTTCTGAGGTAAATATGAGGTAAATACAACTGAATTTGCTATCCTGTCTGTGGAACCCAATCTGGGCCTTAAGAACATAAGAAGAGCCCTGCTGGATCAGGCCAAGGGCCATCTAGCCCAGCTTCCTGCATCTCCCAGCGGCCCACCAGGTGCCTCAAGGAGCACACGAGACAACAGGCAGCCTGCATCCTGTGGCCACTCCCCTGCACCTGGAACTGAAGGGTCACTTTTGTTCCTGGGCGCTACATTCCCAGGGCCCGAGTCCTCCTCCCTCCTACAGCTTGTTTTTATCGTGGCGCTGCAAGCGTGTCGAACAGGAAGCGTGGTTGCAGCGTGAGCCGGCCTCCGGGACTTGCCCTCCCGCGCAGCCTGAGACACAGCGGCCAATCGAAAGCGTCCCTTCTTCGAGAGCACTTTCAAAACGAGGGCTCTTTTTAACACACACACACACACCACAAAATTATAAAAACCAAAGACTTCAGAAAAGCCAGCTGTTCCTGCAGGACGGAATGACCCCAGCCGTCGTGGTATCGATGCACACGGGCGCGCCAAAATTTCCTTCCCCGTTGGCTCGAATGCTCACATTCGGAGCATCAGTCACTCCAAAACCGCAAGAGAAATTTGGAGGGAGGGGGAAAAAAAAAAGGCCTGCCCGTTTCCCTCCTCACGCTTTCTGGCGAAACTTAGGAAACGAAGCCCGGCCCGTAGCAGCCGCCGCCAGACTCGGCTCAAACGGGGACAGGATGTGGGCCTGTGGGAATTTCTTCGCGACGCACTCAAAGCGGCCTCGGGTGGGGGGAGGGGGGACACTTGCAGACCGTCAGCCGTCTTTACTGATTTGGGGAAGACGGACGGACGGACGGACAGACACTCACCACGGGCCCCCGTCGGCCCCGCTTCTCCTCCAGTCGCTACACCCCTGCGACGTCATGGAATGTTCTAGCGCCCGAGGGGGGGGGAAGTGGGCAGTCATACAATGTTGAGGATTGGTGTGGCGGCTGCTCTGAGCACGGCTCTGGATCCGAGTGGAACCGCCGGGTGGGAACAGACCCAGAGAAAAGGGAACTCGCGAGGGGAGGGGAGAGGGCAGCAAACTGGGAAGGAGGAACCTGCTGGGAGCACCCCACGGAGAGGTGGCCTGGGGCGGGGGGGGAGGAGGAGCAGAACCAGGCCAGGGGGTGGGGGGCTCGAAGACCGCCAGGTTGGGGGGTGGGATCCCCCGACACAGGGGCCAAAGGCTGGGGAGTTTGCACGCTGCCGGGTAGCAAGGCTGCAAGACAGCATCAGACCCCTGCTTCAGCAGTGGGAGAAGCGGGCACTGGACAACATGGGAGCTCTGTTAGTACTTGGAGCCTGCCATTATTCCCCCCCACCCCCCCAAAAAAGCTGGCAGAGTTTGGAAAACAAACTGAACGCCAAAACCCGGCACGCCACAGGCCCCGTCCCGGAGCAGGAAGCCAGCGAGCCGGGGAGCGTGTTTCGCTGAGCGTGCTCCGTGCTCCGCGCCACTTGCCCCCCGAGCGAGGCCCCCCGGGTCTATCAGCGCAACCAGCCTGCGGATGACTCAGCATCCCTGGCTTCCTTCTCGGGCTTCACCTCAGTGGCCACCACGGACGGACGTTGCCAGGAGGGAGAGAAAAGAGCCGCACGCTTAGGCCGACCTCCAAAGGGACGTGACCCGCCCCAGGGGCCACCACTGGCCCCCCCCCCCAGCATTTCTCACTTGGGCTGCACTCCAACTTGCCTCTACAAGCAAAACCCACCCACGGCCCTGGATCCTCCAATCGCTGGGGCTCGGGGCGTTGTGACACACACCTGCCTCCATGTCCATGCTCACAACAGGCCTGCAGGAGGATCAGACCAAAGCTGGCCTACTTGTCCGGCACGCCCCCCCCTCTGGGAAGCCCACAAGGGCAGCAGGCTCTCCCGCTGAGACTCTCCAGAAACTGGCACGCAGGACCACGCTCAGGACCACCCAGCTCCCTTGGCGCATCGAACAGCGCCAACCCAGTCGCTTCGGTCCAAAGCACCGTCACCCGCCAGAGTTTTGCAACACACGAGGAGTCCGGCCTCAGAACGGGCTTCGCGCGCTGCAGAGCCACAGGGGGAGGCAGGCAGCGGGCACGCTCCGCTGGAGACCTACGACCCACTGGCCAAACTGGGGCGCAAGGAGGGGCCTGCGAGCCTGCCCCACTTCCCAGCCCCACACGGGAAAGGCCAGGTGCGCAGTGCACCAAAATAGCTCCGCGCGGAGGTTTTCTCCCCACCCCCTCCTCCCTTTCCCCTCTGGACTCACAAAGCCTTTCTGCAGCCCCAACTATAGGAGGAAGTCCACTCCCAAGGGCTAAAAGCAGACGGACACATTCCGGGCCTCTCTGAGATCGGCTCTGCGGCGGCTGTGAAGTGGTCGAGTGCGCAGAGAGCACCGCCAGAGCACACCAAAGAGCTGCGCACAGCCTGCAAGCAGAGGGGCCGGAATCACAGCAGGGTCACAGCCAGGGTCAAAGGGGGCATCAGACACACCAGAACCCGCTCTGGGGACGGAAGGGGGCAGGAGAAAACAGAGCAGAGAGACAGGGCCACGAGGCTGGCTCACAATCCCTGGTTTGCGACGGGCGCCCAAACTGGGACGCCAAGCCGTGGTTGGAAGCCGGTTAGCTGTGGCTTGTCACGATCCAGACGCTACAAACCACCGAGAAACAGTTATGACTCTCCTGTTCCTCTGCAAGAACCGAGAGAGGCTGGACTGTCGATCTTCCTTGGGGTGGGTGAGCTCCCTGCCTTCCACCTGCAGCTCAAGAAGGCTGTCCGTCTCTTTGAGGAGCCCATGCCTTTCCCTCGCACAGGCCCAGCGTTGACAGGCCAAGCCCAGCAGCCCAGAAACCTCCAAAACCACCCACAAGGGTTGCCCAGCAGAGCCAGGATTCTCCTCGTTGCCGGCTGACTTTCGGAAAAGCAGCTCTCCTTGGGGTGAAGCCGAAAACACACTCGGCCGTCTGGACTCCAGCCCGAGGGCTTGCAGCCAGCTTTCATGGGGATCCGGTGCCGGGAAAGGAATCGTGAACTTCCTGGCCGAAGAGCCAAATTTTACGAAAAGGGTCACACACGAGTATCGGCCGCTAGCTGGGCAAAGAGACCCTTTTGCAAAGGGACGCTGCTTTTGCAGGGGGGGAGAGCGAGGGTCCCTCTCGGCTCCAGCAGGGTCCCTTATACGAACATCCCAACAACACGCCCCTGACCCAAAGCACCGGAAACGTCTCCTCTGAAATAAGTACACATTTGGAGCGCAATCCTCACCTGGAGTTTGGCCAGCAAAGTTTGGCCGGCACGCTTGGACCACTCTCGGAGTCAGGGAGGAGGGCGCACGTCTGTGGCATGCCAAGGTCACAAGGAACAACCCAGGGCCCATAAACTATTGCCACCCCACCCACCCACCCACCCATGACATTATTTTCAGTAAGAGTCACGACCTGAAATGAGGAACGAGAACGGCCAGAGAAGACGTGTGGATGGTGAACGTTTCTTTTTACTGAGCGCAGTGCCTGTGTGTGTACGCGCACCCCACAACTTTGTAGGTTTGTATGTTCACGTGTCCCTTCACATATATCGTCCCACTGTAAGTGCACTTCTCTTGTGGCCAGCTGAAGCCAGCGCCAACCAAACCGTGGCCGGGCCACCCTTGCCACCACCTTGGGGCGGCCTCTCAGCCTCCGTCCCCTGCAGCCTGGCACCCTCTCCGGATGCCACTGCTCCGAAAGTCAGGCCCAGCTGGCACACCCACCCCTCCCGTCGCTGCAGCTGGTCACGATCGAACCTAGGAAACGCCGGGCACTGGGAAGGGCACAAAGCGTCCCCTCCTCTCTTGGCCCTTGGGCATGCAGGGACGTCAAGACCCAGAACCAACCGTGGAGAGGACAGGGAGGGTGCCCAGCCAGGACGGGCAGCAAGGGCCCCGCTCACTGAAGACGCGACAACTGCAAGCAGCTGAGCGAGAGGCAAATCACAACGCCCCGGGAAGGCAGAAGCGGCATCAGGGCCCTCGAGAACATCACAAAGCAGCCGGCGCTAACTTGAGCCCTCCTACGCACTCTCCACCAGGCTGGGAGGCCCAGCAAAACCGCCACACGGACATTTCGGCAAGTGAGGGGTAGGGGGAGAAGCAGGACCTGTCCAGATTCTCTCCCCAAAGCCCCAGTGCCTGCCTTGTGCTCAGGAGGGTGGGAGGAATCCCCTGCCCACGCTCTTGCAAAACTCTCCACGGCCCAAGGCCAAGCCCTTTCTTCCCCACGCGCATATCGGGGACCTTGAAAGCCTTGTTGTGGCTGAGCCAGAGAAAAAATACAACACAAAGAAAAGCGTTCTAGCCTTCCAGAGACACAGAATGTGGTTCCGTCTCCCCAAAAGCACAGAAGCTGCCTTTGGGTGTAGAATCCAGGATCCAATCAAACATAATTTTTTAAAATAAATTAAAACTAAGCTTCTAGTCCTTAAGAGGGGAAGTTGCAGCCCTACTGAAGGGCGAAGGAGAAAAGATCTTGAGAGCACCCATAAAGGAGGTGGGAGATTGATGGGGCTGTGCTGATTTCCTGACTTCTGGGGGGGGGGCTGACACAGAAGGGGTCCCCCACCCTTCCCACAACTCCAGCCGCCTCCAAAGAGCAGGTTTTGCGAAATTCCCCCTCCCCTGCAGGAAGACAGCGGGCTGCCCGCGAGCAGGCAAACGTTCAACAGGTGGCGTTTGCCCGGCGCAGAGAGGAAGTTGGCGGGGAACGCGCTCCCCTCGCCCGGCTGGGAGCTCGCCCGGGAAAGCCGCGCGAAGCAGGCAGGCAGGCAGGCAGGCAGGCGGCGACCCCACCGGTGCAGCTCCCAACCCGCGGCCCCCGCTCACCTGCACGAGAAGCGGCCGCTCGCGCCCAGGCCCATGGTGCGCGGGGCGCCCGCCGGCGGGGCTGCGCGCCGTCGGGCGGGGCGGGCGGGCGGGCAGGGACGGGGCCGGGCGCGCCTCCCTCGACGCCTCCGGGCGCTTATGCAGAGGGCCGGCCTCGCGCCGCGGCCCGGGCCGGCCTCGAGGGCAGCCTCCGCGCCCTGCGCTCTCGGGGGCGCGTGCTGGGCGAGGGCAGCCCGGCGTCCTGCTGCTCCTGCTCCGGCGCCGAGCGCGTCGCTCCTCCCGGGCCAGGTCTCCTCGCGTGCGCGGGGCGGGGGGGACGGAGGAAGTGGCGGCGGAGGGAAGGCGGGCGGGCGGGCGCGCGCGCACACACGCCCGCCCCGCGCCAGGCTCCAGTCCCGGACTAGACGGCAGGGAGGCAGCGCTCCCCGCCGAGACGCGCACCGGGGAGGGGGCGGGCACGGGGTGCATCGAGGGCGGGGGGGGGCGTCACGGAGGCTCTCTTCCCAGAACCGGGGGCGTCCGCTCAAGCCGGGTGTGGCCAGAGTTGGAGAAAAAGGAAATACTTTTTGGTTCTTGCAACCCAGCGCGGGTAATTCGTCGGGGGAACTCCTCGCCACTGCACGTGGCGCGGCGCCTGTGGTCTGGACGCCCCTCAGAAGGGGAGCGGACAGGTTGACGGCGGGAAAGGGACAAGCCCTGATGCGTAGTGCAAAACCTCCTGGCTGAGAGCCTTTTGGAAGAAGGCGGCTTCTCAGGGCTTCCTGAGGTGTCTCTGCTGGGCCACTGTGAGATGCAGGAAGCTGGACCAGGTGGGCCTTTGGCCTGACCCAGTGCGGCACTTCTTACACACACACACACACACGAAGGCCAGAAATAGGGGCTTCTCGGTGGTGGCTCCGAGTTGTGGAACACCACCCCCTTAGAACTAAGCACAGCTCCCCTTCCGGCAATCTTTCGGCAGGGTCTTAAGGAGGCATTTAGCTAACTAGCATGCTGGGCTGGCATTTTTAACGTGCACTTGTGGAATCCATGGGAGACTGCTCGCTTTTTAAATTGTTTTATGCTATTGTTTTAATCGTATATTCTACCTTTTATCTTGTATTGTTTCCTCTTATTTTATTGTGAGCCGGCGTGGGTTCCCCAGTACGGGGCAGAAAGGCAGGACAGAAATTCGATGATGATGATTATCATCATCACCACCACATATTATAATGTTATAATAATATTATAATACACAGTAAATATGTATCTACACTGTGCAGTAAATATGCAGTACTGCTTTTCATCTGCTGGAAGTCTAATTGTTCTGAAACGGCAGTTGCCAGTAACGCCTGAATTCCGAATAAGTCTTCTGAACACACAATTCCGTGGGTTGGAACTGGTGATCAATACACTGTTAGGATGATCTTCCCTATACTACGCGGAAAAGCAATTCAGAGTGAGGGCTTCCTATGTAGCCAGCGCCCTCTGCAGGTCAAGCGTCATCAGTGATTTTTTTTAGCCCACAGTTAGCAGGGCTGGGTGGTTCTAATTTTTGGGACGTGGATAGCGACCCACTTTCTAATGATTCCACATTTTTTTCCATCGTGCATTTCACCTCATCAGTCTATACAAGGTTGCTACTTTTTAAGAACATAAGAAGAGCCCTGCTGGATCAGGCCAAAGGCCCATCTAGTCCAGCTTCCTGTATCTCACAGCAGCCCACCAGGTGCCCCAGGGAGGCATGAGACAACAAGATGCTTGCATCCTGTGGCCACTCCCTTGCACCTGGTACCAGTAGCCCACCACCTTTGTAAGGAGGTTGCACAATCCATCATTGCCTATAGCCCACGATGGATCTTTCCTCCAGAAATCCGTCCAATCCCCTCTTAAAGGCATCAAGACCAGATGCCATTACCACCTCCTGTGGCAAGGAGTTCCACAGATTAACTACCCGCTGGGTAAAAAAGTACTTCCTTTTAACTCTCCCAACTCTCAGTTTTAGTGGATGCCCCCTGGTTCTAGCGTTTTGAGAGAGGGAAAAGAGCATCCCTCTATCGACTCTATCCCTTCCGTGCATAATTTTGTACGTCTCAATCATGTCCCCGCTCAGGTGCCTTTTTTCTAGACTGAAGAGCCCCAAACGCTGCAGTCTTTCTTCATAAGGGAGGTGCCCCAGCCCCGTAATCATTTTTGTTGCTCTCTTCTGCACCTTTTCCAGCTCCACTATAGAGGCACAAAAGGGGCATGTTTTGGTATTAAATTTAAAATGTCTGTGTAACTATCAAGCCGTTTGAAGCGTTCTGGGGCGAGCAGATTTTCAGAGGTTTCCCTGCTGTCCACCCACCCTGGCATTTTATTTTAAATACATGGGTAGGAAAACAAGATCTTTGTTTTCCGGAGAGCCCAGCCCCTCCTGCAGTTCATGGGGTCTGCGGTTCTGGAAGAACACAAAGGAGCCTCTGTCCCGTTCCTCTCTCCCCCTGCGTGGCATTTTTGGGATCAGGAGAGATCTCACTCTCATAGGGTTCTCGTTGGCACATGACTTGCACTGGGAACCTGGCTCAGGGATTATCTGAAGGCAGTTTTCTCAAACTGTGGGTCAGGACCTGATCTCCGGTGGGTCCCACAGAGCCTCCAAGGACAACACGGGTGATGGATAGATCAGATAATTAACTGCCTCGAGCTCTGAGGCGATTCAAAAACCAGATCACTGCTAATTGCCTTGCAAAGAGCTGAGCTCCTGCAGTTTGCAAGGCAGCTGCAATTGACCCTGCAAACAGCGGAGCTCCTGCAGTTTGCAAGGTAAATTACTTGCAGATATTTCTCTACAAGTAATATTTATTTGTTTATAAATAATATAAATCCCTCTCCCTTTTTGGCCCATAAAACGCACTACAGTTGGGGTGAATGGATAGTATGGTGGGGTTGTCCGGACTCTTGCTCTGTGAGGCCAACCCAGCAGTCCGAATGGGCCTTGGCTGGATCCCCGGCCCAACATGGGAAGATCAGAGGTGAGCAGCTGTCACGGTGCAGTCAGCGCAGAGCTCTGGGTGGATCCCACCCTGTGCAGCTCGGCCTAAAAATAACCCGGAGTTCCAAGGAGACAGCTGCTTTTGCGGCCTGCCGAGGACACAATTAGAGTCTTCTACATTTCCCCCGTGTATAATACGGGTGTATTACAAAGGGCAAGGGTTTCATAAGCAACAGAGGAAGAATGGCTGCAGATGAAGTTGCCTTGGGCCAAGTCCATTGAGTGGACAGTTGTCTCTTCTCCAGTGGCATAGCTAAGAAGGGCTGGAAGGATCAACTGCCCTCTGTACCGTGCCGTGAAGGGGTGCCAACCGCCAACCATAGATCCTGGGGCTTTCTGGGGCCTGAGGAGGCCACACACCAAAAACCAGAGGTGCCTTTTGGAGGCGGAGTGCGTTAAAAATGTACGGAACCCGCATGCCCTAGCTCAGTGGCTCTCAAACGTTTTAGCACTGGGACCCACTTTTTAGAATGGCGATCTGTCGAGACCCACCAGAAGTGTTGTCATCCACCTGAAAGTGATGTCATGGCTGGAAGTTACATCATCAAGCAGGAAAATGTTTTTGACAACACAGGTGATGGATAGATCAGATAATTAACTGCCTCAAGCTCTGAGGCGATTCAAAAACCAGATCACTGCTAATTGCCTTGCAAAGAGCTGAGCTCCTGCAGTTTGCAAGGCAGCTGCAATTTACCCTGCAAACAGCGTATACGTTGCGTATACGTATACGTATGCAGCGTGTGCCTGCATACGACAAAATCAAATTAAGTAAATTAGAAGTTTAATTTTAATTAAACTCGGCCCCCTCTCCACAGCCTTTCCTCCTCATGTTCCCTGGTTTGTGGGGGGGGGGGGGTGCTGCCAGCAGCCCCTACAGCATTCCAAAGGGATACTGAGCATGCTCAGTCAGAATTTTCTTTGTCTTTACTCCTCTGTGTAAAGAAATTGGTGCACCGAAGGGTCACAGTGTGTAGAAGTATGCAGAAGCCACTCAATTGCTCAATTGGGAGGCCGGATGGGAAAGCCCAGAGGCTGCCTGCCTCCTCCCCAATTATGTGGCTGCCGAGATGGAACTTGAATGAAACATATGCATGAATGGATGGCTGAATGAACATGTTGCACAACCGTGTGACACACAAATGACTGCACAGCCTCACACCGGATGCCAAGACATCCTGGGCCACAACAGACGGAGGCGTCACAATTTCGCCTTGGTTGCATCCACAGAAAGTTGCCAGAGTGTTTTCCCAGGGCCCCGATTTCTAGCGGCACGTGACAAATAAGAACATCCTGACCTTTCACTCTGCAGCCCTGTACAGCCCTATACCCAAGAGTAAGCGCCACTGAACTCAGTAGGACTGACTTCAGAGTAGACACACAGAGGCTTCCACCGCACATGCACATCTACAAAGGAACTTCCATCTCTGTGACTAGGAATGGGGCCTTCTAGCCCGATCCTTCTTTAATTGGAAGAAAATCTAAGTTCAATGGGACTTACGTCTTAGAAAAAAATCCCACTAGCTCCCAAAGCTGCCATTCAACCTTTAAAGCTGTATTATTGGCCAAAAGCAACTAGTGCAATTGGTCCTTCTTTAAAAAATTTTTTCTCTTGATCCCCTTCCTTTTTCCAACCTCTTTACTCGTTAAATTCTTGGAGTTCTACCATGGTGTGCAATTGTATGACATCACCAGGCCCTGTTCTGAGGATAGAGGGTGGAAGAGAACCACAGATGCTCCCCCAAGTTTCTCAGTGGGATAAAAATGGAGCACATAACTGGGAACAGGAAGTATGCTGGAATACTCTAGGAGTCCTTCACTCTATTGTCCGCCACTCTTCTGCTCCACCTTCCTCTTCCTTTTCCAATCTAGGGAGGAAGAGGAGATGCAGTGGAAGGCCCCCTGCCAACATGCCACTTGAGACAGGATAACACCCCCGCCCCCCAATACCATTTTAAGGGCATGATTCCTTTCACACAAACTGGGTGACTGCCTCTTTAAGAGCAACTTTTCCGGCCTAGAGATGGAAAAACGTACCAACCAACCAACCAATGCCGATCATGGACTCCTGGTGACATTTTGTTCCTCTTCAGAGGGACACAAGTGCCAACTGCTCCTAGGAGATAATGGAGACACACAGGAATTTCTTGTTGTGGTCATTGTGAGGCAGAATGACATCACCTTCCTTCCCCACCCTTTAAAGTAGAAGCAAAGCAAATGCCAGTCTCTTTTTCCGTGTGTAACATTTGCATTTATGCACGCACACATATGTACTTATATCTGTTTTCTCTACAAATGACTGTTGCACAGGGGGTAAAAATGGTTCCATATTGTTTCTCCCATCTAGCAGACCTGAGTAGTGAACATAAGAACATACATAAGAACATAAGCAGAGCCCCGCTGGATCAGGCCAAAGGCCCACCTAGTCCAGCTTCCTGTTTCTCACAGTGGCCCACCAGATGCCTCAGGGAGCACATGGGACAACAAGATGCCTGTGGCCACTTCCTTGCATTCAGAGACAGCCTACTTCTAAAAACATGAGGCTGTGTAAACCTATCATGGCTTGTAGTTGTAGCCTGTGATGACCTTTTGTAGAAATCTGTCCCATCCCCTTTGAAAGGCACATCCAGGCCAGATCCTGTGGCAAGGAGTACCACAAACCACAGGCTGGGTCAGGCCATACTTCCTTTTCTCTGGCCTACCTCCCCTGACCCTCCCATTTTAGTGGCTGTCCCCTGGTTCTTGTGTGATGTGTGAGAGGGAAAAGAGCATCCCTCTGACGGCTCTGTGCACCAGAGGCTCCTGGTTCCTCGCTTCCTTTTTGTGGGTATGTTTTTTGTGGGGTCTAGACTGTATGATCCTGGGGGCAGGGACTCGTCCTCCTCTCATTCTTGGAAAGTGTAACGCCCCCGGGTGGCGCCGGACCAAGCACCCCCAAGCGAGCCCCAGCGTGGGCGCGCAACGACCTTCCTTCCCCTTAAGGGGCAGCCTCCGTTCACCTCGGGCACGGCCTCCCCGCCCCCTCTCCGGGGATCGGGACTGCGCAGCGCACCCGATCGGGGAGACGCCGGGGGCCGCCGTGGGGACCGGCGCGCAGCTCCCGTCCCCGGCGCGCCCGGGCTGGTGCGCAAAAGCGCTCCACGCGTCCCCACCACCGGAAGCTCTTGCGGGCTCGGCCGCTTCCCGGGCCCTGGGAGGAGAGGCGGGGCCAGAGGGAGGCGGCGGCGGGAGCCGGACAAAGGGCTGGCCGGGGACGGAGGACGGCTGCGATCGCCCCCTCGGAGGGCAGCGCCAGGTAAGCGGGCCGGGAGGGCGCAGGAGTGGGCGCGCCCGCAGGGAGAGGGGCCGGGGATCGCGCCCTTGGAAGCCGGCTGGGGGGCGGGGGCGGGCATCTCCCGAGCCAGACCTGGGGGGGGGAGGTCCTGTGTTGCCCCATCGACACCCCTCTTCCCCCCCGCGCCCTCCAAGGCTTGCCCCCCCCTCTCCAAGCCGAGCCTGTGCGCGCCCCTGGGTCGAGCCCGCGTCTTCGCACGCCGATTTCCAGAGCGATCCTGGGCGCTGTGATTGGGAAGGAAGCCCCCGTTACCCTGAGCTCCGGCAGGGCTCGCTTCCAGCCAGGGGCGTGTACAGGACAGGATCGCAGCTCAGGTAACGCACTCTGCACACGGGGGCGTGTGTGCGTGCGACTTTTATTCATTTTAAACACAAATCACGACCTGCTGCTCATTGCGTTCCTGAGCACCTCTGCATGAATTTCTCTAGTCAAGTGTGAGTAAATATGACTCGACCTGATCGCTCATCGTCAGGCCTGCGCTACGAATGGGGAACCTGCTGATGAGTGGCCGGCTCTCATCTGCAAGAAAGCAAACAAACAACAACTGAATTATGGCCCTTCCCTTCTTTCCCAGAATCACCTGGAGAGGCCACAAAAAACTCAGGTGATGGAAAGATCAGACCACCAATTGCCTCAAGCCCTGAAATCAGCTGAAATCAGAAATCAGCTGCTCAGTCCCTGCAGAGTTGAGCTCCTGCAGTTTGCAAGGCAGCTGCTAATTGCCCTTCAAACAGCTGAGCTCCTGCAGTTTGCAAGCTTGTGTCAATAGAGGGAGATCAAAGTTTGAGCATCTTTTTTTCTGGTGTGCTTGTCCCAAGTCCATCAATGACAGGTTGCGGGGGGGGGGGGGCAGGCGAAGGCTGGGGCACATCGCTAAGCCCCTCCAGCCTTGAGGCTATTACTTAGGGCTGCCTCATTATGGAAAATGGATCTAGGAAAAAGCTGGTTTTAGTTTTTTTTCCCCTAGGAAAAAAAGTTGCAGAACCGCTAAAGTTAGCCTTGCTGAAGCGTGGGGTTGAGGCAGCGTGTCTTTGCTTTTCCTTCCTTGATCCTGTGAACAACAGTCACAAGCAAGATCCGTTTTTTCCCCCCCTCCTGTTGTAGAAGGGTCACCCTTACAGGGTCTAAAAATATATCCCTGGGCCTGTTCTCTGGTGCTGACCTGTTCTTAGAGTGCCCCCTGCAGGTGGTCCATGGTGCTGTTGCAGGCCATTGGCCCAGCTGTGGACCACGCTGCTAGCAGGCTTGTGGGAGCTCACAAAATGCTCTCTTGGGAGTCCCAAAGAGCTGTTGGGACAGAGGAAAAGCAGAGCTTCCTCCAGATGGGATGCTGGCCACCAAGGTCTCTTTCCCCTGCACCGGATGTCACCCTGCCCTACCACGCGAGAGTCCAAGCCCTTTCCGTGGCCTGGATTCCATTGGCCTGGCTCCCTCCCTCTCTCCCACGCCTGAGCGTTTCAAAATACTGAGCAGGGCATCACCCGATACACCTGGATTGCTGCCAGCTCTGAAGGTCTGCAAGGAAGAGGCAGGAAGGGAAAGACTCTTTTTCCCTTAGATGCTGAAAATTGTGCCGTGTTGTTGTGGGCATTAGAAAGGAAGATGAGAATGTTCTGGCTGTTTGGGTTAAACCTCTACTAATTTGGTATTAGCGGTATTCGACAATACATTTTTTTAGGGAGAACCTCGAAAAAAGGCAATGCTGGGATATCATTTTTCCCCCCCCCCCCAAGCAGCAGCAAATGTAGTCTGGACCAGTGATGTCATGCAGGGGGAACGTGGGGGAACTCAGTTCCACTAGTTAAAATTAGGGCTGACTCCGCCCACTTCACTCTCCCTCCCCCCCCCTCCCAATTCCTCTGCAAAGAGCTTTTCTTCTCGGTTGGCCGGCACTCAGAGGGTTAAAGGGAGCGACTCCGGATTCCTAGGGGGGCGAAGGCAGTGATGTCATGCAGGGGGAACGGACCAGAACGGGCATTCCGGATCCTAACGGGCTCCGTGGCTGGTTCCGGGTTCCTGACAAGTGCCAACCAAAAGTGAGTTCCTGTTCCTAAATCATTGGAGTGACACCACTGGTCTGGACCCCCGATGCCAGCCAATTCGGAAGAGGTAACGGATTGGAATTTGGTAGCTGCCACCACGCTGGCATTGTAGACGGGCTCAAAATGGCGGCTGCCGCCCACACAGGAGCCAAGGGCCGTTGGTCGTGGCCACCGCTGGCCTGTTCCGTACGTCTGTCCTTCACGGAGACTTGGGGGGGCTCAACATCCTCTTTTCATTTCCAGGCTTGCGGGCGAGGATGAAGCTGAACGAGCGGAGCCTGGCCTTCTACGCCACCTGCGACTCCCCCGCGGACAACGCCGGCTTCCTCTACAAGAAGGGCGAGCGCCACACGGCCTACCACCGGCGCTGGTTCGTCCTGAAGGGCAACCTGCTGTTCTACTTCGAGGACCGCGAGAGCCGCGAGCCGGTGGGCGTCATCATCCTGGAGGGCTGCACCGTGGAGCTGTGCGAGGCCGCGGAGGAGTTCGCCTTCGCCATCAAGTTTGGCTGCGCCAAGTCCCGGACCTATGTCTTGGCGGCCGAGAGCCAGGCCGCCATGGAGGCCTGGGTGAAGGCCCTGTCGCGGGCCAACTTCGGCTACCTGCGGCTGGTGGTGAAGGAGCTGGAGAAGCAGCTGGAGGAGATGCAGCGGAACTTGGCCGGCTATCACCGGGTCCAGCGGAGGCTGCCGATTTACCGGCGGAACAAAACGGCTCCGAGCTTGAGCCTGGCCGCGCCGGGCCTGGACTCGCCCCCGGAGAAGGCCACGGTCCCAATTAGCGTCCCGGCGAAAGAGAACGGTTGTGCTTCGTGGAACAATTCCGACGGCTCGGCCAGCCTTCCGAGCGGGGGTCCCCAGCCCGACGCGTGGAGCAGGAGGACCTCGGGGGGGAGCGACTGCGAGGGGGGCCTCAAGCTGCCCCCGGTGCCACCCCGGAGAAGGGCCTCGTCGGGCAACTCGTGCAGCGCCGCAGGCTCTGAGCTCGACGGTCCGGTGCACCCCGGAGCCGCCTGCTTCTCGAAACTTCACGACTGGTACGGCAAGGAGGTCCTTGAGCTGCGCAGGGCTTGGCTCAAGGGGAAGGAGGGCGGCAGCCTGTGAGCGAACTCTGTGGTTGAGGGGCCGCAGGTGTGTCCCCCCCCCATCCGAAACCCGGAGAGCCACAGCTGGTCTGTGCAGGCTCAGACCGAGACGAACCACCAGCTGACTCAGGCTGCAGCCCTTGGAAACACTGAGCTGGGTCTGGCCAAGCACAAAAGCTCGTCGGCGGCCGCGGCGAGAAACCTTCCACTGCTGGAAAAAAACTGGCTTCCCTGCCCCGTTGATGGTGTCAGCTTTCTTCTCAAGTCCGTCTCCTTTGGGGAATTGGGTCTGCAGTCTTGGCTAGCCATAGCCCTGTTCCTGCTTGGTTGTTAGCACCCGACAAGACCCTGCCCTAAATGGGGACCGTGGTGGGCCTTTTGCCGGTTTCTTAAAAACACGCACAGCACCAGACAAAATCGAGCCCCGCAGCTCACTCACCTGCGTTGGGTCCATCCAGATTCCTTGCAGTGATCCTGTGCTTTTGTGGCAGCAGATTCCTTGGCTGAGCAAGAAGCTGCCCGGCTTCTCCTCGTCACAAACTCTTCGTAGAAACGCTGTGGGGGGGACATTGTGGCATCTCATTTAAAAGCCAAACAAAGCACACATCTACTATGTTAGTAACGTTTTCCTAACCCGAAAGGTGATGCTCTTTGCCAAAGCATTGACTGAAAAACACACACTTCCCAAGGCCCATCTTGGAATGACAGTGGGATCAATTTGAAGAAGAAGAAAAAAAAGGCAATGGGTTTAGTAATTGCAAGGTTGTCCATCACAGGTGACAACGGGTATGTGCAGCCAACCTAGTTTTATGCCAGGTGAACGCCAGGTGCAAGGGAGTGGCCACAGGATGCAGGCGTCTTGTTGCATTGTGTGCTCCCTGAGGCAGCTGATCGGCTGCTGTGAGATGCAGGAAGCTGGACTGGGGGGGGGCCTTTGGCCTGATCCAGCACAGGGGCTCTCCTGAGTTGAGTGTTGATTCCACATCATTTCCAGTGGCAAAAGTTAATCTGTGCATGTAGAGTCTTAGCTGAATGGTCTACAGCAATGCAGGATTTAATGCCATTCAATCCAATTCAGACTTCCACACGTTGACTCAAATGTCCCCACCAGGTGACTCAACAGAAAACATTGCACAAATTACTTTTTCCTTTCCCCCTTTTAAAGTCACAATGTGCCAACATAGGTAGCATGTGAGCATAGGCCAATAGTTGAAATATTAGGGGCGAGAAACTTGAATTTTTTTTTTTTTAAAATTTCAAGGCTGCTAGAGGCTTTTTTCTCAGAACGTTTTCTAGTGGGGGGGGGGCTGCAAATACTTGGGAGAAACTTTGCTATTTCCTCTGGAAGGAATCCACAGCTTCACTTTGAAATAGGTAGAGATGAGCTTCAGTTGCTGAGCAGTGAGGAAAAAGACACTCTGTACATGCTACAAGGTTTCGTTCTCTATTATTAGGTTTGAAAACAGTATGGTTTATTTTACTCAGAAATATGCCCATTGTGTTTGGTACGAGTTAGGCTACTATCCTATCTTACTCACTGGAAACAAACACCTGCTACACACTATTTTTTCCCCTCTCCCATAATACTAGACCTTGAAGGGTCATCCAGCTAAATTATTGTAGACTGTCTTGGAACATTAAAGAAAGTACGTATGTGTTTTAAGTAAATAAAACTGCTGGGCCATCGGCCAGGTAAAAGAGATAACTTATTCGCACAACACAAGAACTAATTTGGGATCCTTGTTGGCACAAGGTGTGGTGATAGCGGCTAGCTTAAATACACATTTTTGCGGGCTGAAAAAAAAAATCAGTCTTATAAATGAGTGAAGGGAATGTACATAAATGAGTAAGTCTTGCTTGGATTTTGCAAGTGGTTTTCAAACTGGGTTCCAGGGAGCCATCAGTGTTTGTCTGAACACTATCACGTGGCTCAATGCAAAGATGATTATCCACCTAGCAGCTTGGCTGCTCATGACTTCTGCACGTCCTCTGCAGTCATTGCTTTGGACTACTGCTGGGTGCGTCCTGGGTAACGATAAGGACACCCCCAATGGGACTTGGGCCGTGCCCTGTGTGCCCACTCTCTAGAATCTTCTGCAATGCCCGTAGGTTTTTCAGCAGAGAAGTTCCTGCAGGAGGAAGAGCTGGAAAAAAACACGGGAGTTTGCCGGCTGGGCTGGGCTTTCTTGCCACCAAGAAAGGCACGTGGTATTGTATATTTGTGAGGATCTTGAGAACGCATTGTGGCGCGTTCAGTCCTTAGAGTTCCTTGGTTGGGAGTCGTGGCAGGTCACTGGTTTGAGAAAGTGGTTCAACTCGTAGCGCAGGTTGCTCTCTCCAGACTTGGCACTCCCCTTAGGTACGTGTTCTGGCTAAGTGATAGTTGGAGCGGGTTCATTCCGTCTCTTCAGAGGTAAAATACGCGGCGTGAAGCAACCAAAGAGCAAAAGAGAACACACCGTATATCTGCCTCGTTCTTTTCACAGCCGAAAAGCTCCTTCCCAACTCAAGTTCAAGGTGACTCTGCTTATCTAGCGCACACACGAGCTGCCTGTGTAATTTGCTAGAAAAGAACTGGCTCAAAACATTCTCAGTTCCAGATAAAAACCACAAGCCACATTTGCTGATCAGAAACTGCTTCCGGGTTCTTGGAAAAACATGACAGGGTGGGGTGAGCGAGAGGCAGTGACATTATTACCGCATTGTTTCGCCGCACACAGGATTTGTTTGAATGCCCCAGTTCTGCAGAACTCTGGGTAGCTCTTGCAATGTCGTAAGGCTGCAGGGAAGAGCTGTCTCCTTCGTGGAAAATATTGTGATGGTTGCAAGTGTGCGTGTGGTATCTTAAGAAAGAAATGCTTGGATCTCATAAACTGGTTCTCCCTCATGCAGTTATCTAAGTTGTGATGGTGCTTCTGCAACACATAGGAAAGTGAAATTTGAGATCCGTGGGATACAAGACCTTCTGCTTACTAGAAAAGTCTGAAATTGTATTTCATTTTCTATCACATTTTCTATCACATGCACTAAACCTCGCATTGCTGGGGACCATCAGAGGCACCTCCAAGGGAACATCAGAGATATAGCCAAAGCTTTGAACACAATAAAAAGAGACACCGAGTCGAGTTATTGTACAACTTCTGTATTTTTTCTCCATTTTTAGTGGCTCTTTTACAGAACTTTTGTTCCTTTTTTGTTTTTTTCTTTAAAACGTTCAACAAAGTTCATTCAATCTTGTAGAAACTTTTTTTTTTAAAGTACAGTACATGAACCTAAGAAAAAGGTGAGCGATGCGTGTCCCGCCAGCTTTCAGTACAACAGGATCCCTCTCCCTATAGGTTCAAAAGACTATACGTAAGTGCTTAGTTCAAGTCCCGTCCCACTGAAGCTAATCTCTGGCGCATAGAGGGGAGATATCAACAGGCACAGCGCAGACTTCCGTACCCTGCCAAGTTGTGAATGGTTAAAAAGTGAACAGTAAGCTTGGGTGTATGCCGTAACCTGGTGGGGGGGATTGGCGGGGACTGCCAGTATGTAAAGACCTTCCACTCTGACAAAAATGCATACAGTGAAGAAAACAACCTGGCCATGGCAGCTAACACACAGCTCCAGTGCATAAAACAGCTTTTTCACCTTGAAAATGTTTTTTCTTTAGTTTGAGAGCAAGCATGTCTGTGGCAGACTAGGTGGGTGGGAATCCTGTGATTCCAAGTGATGAGTGATGCTCAGATTGTGCAGCAGGATGCAGGAGTATGTAGCCAATGAGAAACAACTGGTAGATCAGCCACACATACCCTGGGTTTAGCGTTTCTAAGGCCTCTGCGGCCGCCTGGGCCTAAGAGGCACCCGCCCCCCCCCCAAAAAAAACCAGGCAGTTGACCCCAACACGCCCCCCCCAGTGCCCCCTTAGCTACAGCACTGGGTGGGGTAATGGGTCAGAAGATCCTACTCTTCACTTCCAGGCAATAAATCTGTCCCTGGTCGTACCGTGCCTCTCACCATAACCTCTATATTAGAACGGCTGTTCTTGAAATGCGCTGCCTATTTTTACAGCCTCTTCCTCCTTCCCTGCCAACTCCACCCCAAAATAAAAACCAAACTCCTCTAGCATCAGAATAAACCGCGCACGCCTCTGAAGAAGCTCCCTTTGCATATTATCCTTGCAATTCGTCTATCACGCTGCACCTTCTACCTTCGATTAGGCAAGCACGTCATCTAATGTATAATGCGGTTTGACTGGATGCAAAGTAAGTGCGCAAATTTGCGTAACGCTTTCAAAGAAGGTTTTTCAAGGGACGCAGACTTTCTTGGCAAGTGCAGGCAAAATGGAAGGAGCGAGGGGTGAAGGCGCTGGGAAGAGGTGGCTCGGAAGGGTGGGGTTTAAGAAACGCTGGCAATCAGAAAGGCTAGGCAACCGACTGAAGCCTCCCGAAAAGTGGGTGTTGTGCTTAAGCCCACACGCATTCAAGGTCCTCTCTGCAGAAACAGAGCTAGATGCAAGCATCTTGTTGTCTCAGGTGCTCCCTGAGGCACCTGGTGGGCCACTGTGAGATACAGGAAGCTGGACTAGATGGGCCTTTGGCCTGATCCAGCATAGGGGCTCTTCTTATTAGAAACTTGAAAGAATTTGTTTTCAGGAGGCCCAATTCCATGCCAGACAGGAGATTCTGGGCTTGAGCAGCAATCTAACGGGACCGGCAGGAAACACAGCGCTCCCGAGTGTGCCCTGAGGTAAAGCCCTTATTTCAGAGGCGTCTCTACAGGGAGGGCAGAGCTCTAAGTGTTGCAAGGAGCCTTACCCTGTCATGTAAATCCCTCCTCTCCCTTGCTGCTGTAGCCAGTAAGCAATGCCAAGATGTTGCTTTTCCCTGTGAGGATTGGCTAGAACAGTGCAAGAGAGGAGTGGTTTCCACTGCAAGGTGAGGCTTCTTGCAAAACTTAGAGCTCTGCCCTCCCTGTAGAGACGCCACTGCCTGATTTGAAGTCTAAACATGCACAGCAGCACCAGTGTGCCCACAGACTCACCAGGGGCGCACTGATGCGCACAGATCTTGCCGTCTCCCCTTGAAACAAATGAGGGAGCAAGAGCGTGCGCGCATTAAAGCACATGTGGGCCCCAGGATGGGACGGAAACTTTGAAGAACAGAAACGGATGGTGAGTTTATCCAGAAATGGGTAGTGTTTTACCTATCTACATTTCAGCAGCCCGGCATCTCCTTTCTAAAACAAAACACTGAGCCCAGTAGAGGGTGGTTATTTCCATGCAACTCCCCCCCCCCCAAGTAAACCTTTGTGTGGTTAATGTTAACGTCTATCACAGTAAAGCATTTTCAAGCGGCCAGGCACACTTTTCCGAAAGAAAAGATGCGGAGGTTTTTCTAAAGCAGACAGGGAAGAATTGGGCTTAGGTTGCTTTCAGGCTTATGCTTTTAGCTTCTCGCGTGTGGCCAGGACGGAGAGTCAGGACCAGGAAGTCAGTTCTGAAACCATGCTACATCTTGTTCGGGAAGGCTACTGCAAACATATTTCTACAACATATACAACGGCACGCAACACTTTTTCCCTCCTGCGTTACAAAAAAAAAAAAAAAGGTTTAAAAACATACCACCAGAACCAAATAACGGACTCAGGATGGCATTGCAGATTCCAAATTTTAGAGTCTCTGTGGACTATAAGACGAGGCTCCGGGAAGGTCGTAGCAAATGGGGTGTCTTACAGACAAACGTGGGGAACACACACCCCCTCTGGCGATTGAGCCGAGTATAATTTTAGTCAGTCTCATAGTGCTTCTCGATGGCTTTGATCAATGAGTCTGGGTTATAACTGCTTAAATTTTTAATCTCATCCAGTGGCAAACTACAAGACTTTCAGTGGACATTTAATGACACAACTGATACAGTTTATAGCTATCTTTTTTTTTTAATATCAAAGCAGCTTGAGCTGTTTATAAATTCCAAAGTTTCCTTTTATTAAAATATCTAAAAGAGGTCTATAAATATTTTATTTTTCTTCTAAAAGTGTTCCCAGTTTTTGTGTTCACATTTAAAACCAAAAGGGTCGGTTTTGTCTTCCTGTCGCGAGCTAAGATAAAAAGGAGCTACAGGGTAGCCATTAATTGTTCTTTTCCAACCAAATGGAGTTGGTTTTCTGTCTCTTCTTCAGTCTCTGATGAAATTAATAAAATATATATATGTGTGTATTTATATATATTTATATAGCTCTTTCTATATACACTCCACAAGGACTCCCTGCTTCGTTAGCATGTTCCACAGAGTTTAGAATCAGAACTTCATTTGGGTGGTTTAATTTAAAAATAATAATAATAATAACGTGGTCCCTCAGAATTCCCATTCTAGGGTCTCTTCTCGGTTGGCGGCTTTTTCCAGCCGATGAATGATGCTGTTGAGGTTGGCCATCTTCTCATGTCGCCGCTGATTGTTTGTACTCAGCTTGGCACTCTGGGGCACAGAGCCCGTATCCGTGGCAGGACTTGAACTCGGCACTTTGGCAGCCAGGGCACCGGGTGGTGACGGGGAGATCGGGGCGGAAGAGGACGAGACGGGAGAGACGGACATCATGAGGCCCGGAGAGGAGGCGGCCGAAGGGGAGTTCAGAGAGACCTCCAAGCTGCACCGAGAGGACTCAGAGGCGGACTTAAAACTAATGGGGTCCGGGTGAGCCTTCTCCCCACTGTCCGACTCCATGGGGTGATGCAAAGAGGAGTAATCAGGAGCCCCAGAGACGTGCGTTTTGCTATGGGGGGCACCACCCCACACAAGGCAGGCAGCCTCACTTGGGCCTCCCGCGCAGGCTGCTTCTATCTGCTCTTCTTTGAGGGCGGACCTGGGCACAGGCTCCGCCTCCTCGTCGAGGCTACAGGAGTCCCTGCGATCTGAACAGTCATCCTTCTCAGCCGCCTCTACCTGCTCCTCCTTGATCTGGACGAACGACTCGCGGGCCCCTTGACACGCCGCGTCTCTGAAGGTGGGCTTCCTGTCCTCTCCTTCCGAGTCGGGGCTCTGAGGCTCTGGCCCCTTGTGGGAGTTCCCAGCGGGGGTCACACTCTGCTCCAGGTCTGTGTCGTCCTGAGCGCCTTCCACGAGCATCTCTCGGCGCATCCGGGACCTGCCAAATGAAAGGCTCGTCAGTGCAGCTCGTGGAGGTCGGCAAGGAGCAGAGCCAGTGGTCCCAGTACACTGGAATTAGGCTCGGGCGGTCTTGAGTTCAAGTCCCACCCCTGCCACGGACTCATGATGTGAACCGGGGTTACTCTCTCGGCCAGAATGCCTGAAATGTGGTCTATTCCATTGGGTTACTGGGAGGGCCAATGAAAAGGCCGCAAAGCCCTTTGACAATTAAATTTACAAGGGCAACTGATACCTTAAGCAGCTGGATCCTGTGTGTGTATACTCAGAAGTAAGCCCCAGCAAGCTCAGCGGGACTTGTTCCCAGCAAAGTGTGCAAAGATGTGCAGCCTACGTAACCCGACTGCATAGTTAGCAGTTTCTGCAACTGCCCTTGGACTGCATTAGTTTGGACTGCATTTTGTTTTACTGTATTGTTTTAATATTGTTTTTAAATTGTTGTTTAATGTTAAATTTTATATTTGCATTTTGTAATGCCGCCTTGGGTGCCTTCGGGCAAAAAGGCGGGATAGAAATCCAATAATAATAATAATAATAATAATAAGAAGAAGAAGAAGAAGAAGAAGAAGAAGAAGAAGAAGAAGAAGAAGAAGAATTGAGTGGGCAGCACCCAAGTATTAATGCCCGGCCTGTAATTTCTTTAACTGCCAGCAGGTGGGGCTAAAAACAACTGCAGCGCACAATCTTAAATGTGAACGTCCCTAAAATGGCAAGAGAGCGTGAATTTGGTCTGGCCTGGGTCGTACCTGTAATTGTGGAACCAGTTGATCACGGTGTTGGTCTTGAGGTTCAGCTGGAAAGACAGCAGCTCAATGGTCTGCTGGGACGGGTACGGCTCCAACTGGTAAGCTCTCTTCAAGGCCTCCTTCTCTTCCGGAGCCAAGACGACCCTCGGCTTCTTGACCTGCAGGAGGCTGAGCTCTGGAGACTGGAGACTGGGGCTGGGGCACTCGGAGGTGGTGTTGGGAGACTCGCTGTCCGAGCCGGCACTGACCAGTCCGTAGCGACGCTTCAGATATGCTAGAGGCCGGCAAGAAAGAAAGGAAAGGCACAAGCGCTTTAGATACATTCACCAGGTGCAGTTTGCTTTTGGTGTGAGGGCAGTGATGTCATGCAGGGGGTACGCGGGGGTACGCGAGTACCGGTTTCTAGGACTACAGCTGGCCCCGCCCATTCGCCCGCCCACTCATCGACCCCGCCCTCTGCAACGTTTGAATTTCCTGCATGTTTGAGTTGCCTGCATGTTCTCAGAGCCAGGCAGGCAGGCAGGCAGCGAGCGGAGCCTTTCCTTTCCTTGCCACTGAAAAATGAGTTGCTCTGGGGTTTTAACATGATGCCAGGCCTCCTTAACATGTTCTGGGGGTGCTGTGGAATACTGTTGCAACTGTTGGGTCAGTTTAAAATCATCTGAGGCCTCAAAAAGGGCTTTTTTCATGTCACTTCCTGCCACGACATCACTTCTGGCTTATGACGTCACTTCCGGTGGGCGGGTCCCGACACGTGCCAATCAAAAGTGAGTACCTGTTCTTAAATCATTTAGATGACACCACTGTGTGAGGGTCACATTCCCACTGGACACATCTGTGGTGAAAGCCACCCTGAAGACGGTCAGGAGCACGCAAGTGGCTTTTTAGTGCTGCAATGAAGGTTTGCAATTCTCACATCCAGAAGCAAGAAAGATCCACGTGGCTTAGAAGCAGCTCACACCTAGGCTCAATGTCTGGCTATTAAGTCGTGTCCGACTCTTTGCGAACCCATGAACCACAGCACGCCAGGCCTCCCTGTTTATTAGTTTTGTAATCCTTGGGGTTTTCTTGGCAAGAGTACTGGAGTGGGTTGCCATTTCCCTCTCCAGCGGATCACATTTAGTCAGAACTCTCTACTATGACCTGTCCATCTTGGGTAACCCTACATGGCACAGCTCACAGCTTCATTGAGCTACTCAAGCCCCTTCGCCACGACAAGGCAGTGATCCATGAAAGGGCTATATACTATGCATTTTTATTGGGGCCTGTGTTCATCCGATCAGGACATTTCTGGTGTTGTGTGTTCCTCTCGACCTGCCCTTCCAAGTGGAGTGGGGCACACTTGCCTACTCATGAGCAAACTGACCACTGGTTCGGTGTCACTTTCCATAGGAAATCACAGCAATCAGCTTGTCAGTTTCAGTTTCACAACCCGCCAACAATCAGGTTGTGACCCTCTGGTGGGTCTTGACTCACAGTTTGGGATACACTGACCTAGATATTTACACCTGCCCCTGGGTAAATTTCTCAGTTGGCCTCCTGGTGAGCCCGACACTTCTTTCTAAAACAAAGTTTCAAAGTAGACACATCCTGAAGCTCTGCTCCTTTTTGACTGCTGCACATACCTGGTTTTACGGTACTGACCCAGGAGCAAAAGTAGCCCCTACCCGGAGCTCACCTTTCTTCTCCAATTTCTTCATGTCCCGAAGCTTCCCAACGTTGTGCGGGTCGTTCAGCCAGAGCTGCATGCGGACGAACGGCTCCCTCCCCTTGAGGCTCAGCTTGTGCCAGGGCTTGGGCCGCGAGAGCAGGTCAGAGACAGATCCCTGGGTCAGGCCCAGGATGCTCTCCCCAAAAAGCCGCTGACCTAGCGGGAAGGACAAGGTGCTCGGTGAGAGCAGAGCACGCCACCAAAAGCAGGCTTCCCACCACACTGGGGGTTTTAAGCCGAGAAGGTACTACAGTTTAGGGACCCCTCAGTGATGTCATGCAGGGGGTACGTGGGGGTACGTGAGTACCGGTTCCTAGGATTATGGCTGGCCCCGCCCATTCGCCCACCCACTCGTCGACTCCGCCCCCTGCAACATTTGAATTTCCTGCACGTTTGAGTTGCCTGCATGTTCTCAGAGCCAGGCAGGCAGGCAGGCAGCGAGCGTAGCCTTGCCTTGCCTTGCCACTGAAAAATGAGCTGCTCTGGGGTTTTGGGACTGTTGGGTCACTTTAACATGATGCCAGGCCTCCTTAACATGTTCTGGGGGTGCTGTGGAATACTGTTGCAACTGTTGGGTCAGTTTAAAATTGTCTGAGGCCTCAAAAAGGGCTTTTTTCATGTCACTTCCTGCCACGACATTACTTCCGGCTTATGACGTCACTTCCGGTGGGTGGGTCCTGACACGTGCCAATCAAAAGTGAGTACCTGTTCTTAAATCATTTAGATGACACCACTGGGACCCCTTCAATGCATTCTGAGAACTTGAGAACCTTGCAGAACAGCCGAGACGCTTCACCAATCTCCTCTTGAGGCAAAAGAAACTGCCAGCCTCTCAGTGTTTGTTAGCAACACCTAAGGAGGTGGAATATCCCATTCCCAGTTCTGTCTCTTTCATTATTGCCAAGGTAATGTGTTATAAAATATGCATATATTCGCCAGATCACTTCCTGGCGGTCTCTTTTCGGGGTCTAAGGCTGCAATCCTACACTCACTTTTCTGGAAGTGTGCCTCATGGAACAGAATGGGACTTGCTTCTGAGTAAACCAGCCTAGGCTTGGACTCTAAATTTCCCTAAATTTAGAGCCCTAAATCTTCCTGAGGAGCAGCTGCCAACTGGAGACGTCCAGACTACAAAGCAGACACTGGTTCAAAGCTCAGATCTTCGTCACGGGTTCCTGCCCAAGGAACTCTGGCAGTGATGTCATTCAGGGGGAACGGACCAGAACGGGCGTTCCGGATCCTAACGGGCTCCGTGGCTGGTTCCGGGTTCCCGACAAGTGCCAATCAAAAGTGAGTTCCTGTTCCTAAATCATTTGAATGACACCACTGAACTCTGGGCATGGTAGTTTGGCTGCCGTGATCTAAGATCTGTGGCTAAGATCATGCCCTGACCTCCGTCCACAGAGCCAGGTGGACTGCAGAGCCTCGCCCCGCCCCCAGCCTCACCCACCCTGCTGGGGGCCGCTGGGGGCCTGCCCAAGTATCCGTACCGAGGTTGTTATCCGTCAAGACCTCCTTGACTTTCTTAGTGATGGAGTACGTGTCCAGCTCCGGCGACATGGCCACCATCTCCTGGATGCCCACAGGCGCCTGGTGGTTGGGGCACATCTTCCCGCTCAGCGAAGAGCCCGACCTGCTCTCTGGCTGCTGGTTTTCTTTGCTGCTTTCCAGGCCGAGACTCGTGGCTTCTGGGGGGCTCTTCTCCTGCTCTGACGGGCTGGGTGGTGGGGAGGGAGAAGACTGCGCCTCTCCGGGACTGGCTGCAAACACAAAAGAAGGCAGTGTGGGGGGGGGGAGAGGAATCAGGCAAGGATAGAGTCACACGGGAGGCTTACCTCCAGTGATGTCATTCAGGGGGAACGGACCGGAACAGGCGTTCCAGATCCTAACGGGCTCCGTGGCTGGTTCCGGGTTCCCGACAAGTGCCAATCAAAAGTGAGTTCCTGTTCCTAAATCGTTTGAACGACACCACTGCTTACCTCCCCAAGGGGCGTGTGGGGTGCCCGAACGGTTTTGTCTTCCTTGCCGTTAAAAGCAGTGATGGCATGCAGGGGGTACACGAGTACCGGTTTCTAGGATTACGGCTGGCCCCGCCCATTCGCCTGCCCACTCGTCGACTCCGCCCCCTGCAACGTTTGAATTTCCTGCATGTTTGAGTTGCCTGCATGTTCTCAGAGCCAGGCAGGCAGTGAGCGGAGCCTTGCCTTGCCACTGAAAAATGAGCTGCTCTGGGGTTTTGGGACTGTTGGGTCACTAACATAATGCCAGGCCTCCTTAACATGTTCTCGGGGTGCTGTGGAATACTGTTGCAACTGTTGGGTCAGTTTAAAATCGTCTGAGGCATCAAAAAGGGCTTTTTTTCATGTCCCTTCCTGCCACATCACTTCCGGCTTATGACGTCACTTCTGGTGGGTGGGTCCCGACACGTGCCAATCAAAAGTGAGTACCTGTTCTTAAATCATTTAGAGGACACCACTGGTTAAAAGCCTGCCCAGGTTGTCAGTGTGCTTCCAGGCCCTGCTCAAGGCAACGACTCTGACCGCTGCCCTACACGGTCTGGGGCTCATATCCGAATAGCCACCTCTCCCCGTACGCCCTGCCTGGAAACTTCATTTTCTGAGGCCTGTCTCTGGCTCCCTCTCCACCAGATGTACGGCAGGTGGGGGTACCAGGGACAGGAGACATGCTCGGCTCCTTTGCCACCCGCTCACAGAAGGGCAGTAAGCACCGTCCTACTCGAACTGGCTTTTGCGGACTGCGTCTTTAAAACAAAATGCCAAATTACCGTATTTCCCCAAGTATAAGGTGCACCAAAGTATAAGACGCACCTTAATTTGGGGGCCAGAAATTTGAAAAATACATTTTTGGGGCCGGCTGCTCTTTAAGGCAAGTGGGAGCACGGAGAACGCAGCGCTGCCCGGAACACCCCTTGAATAAGACGCACCCAATTTTTAGCCCCCGGTTTTTTGGGGAAAAGGTGCGTCTTATACCTGGGGAAATACGGTAAGTACTTTGAGGGCTTCCATTCTGGAAAGGCTGAATGAAAAAGTCTCCCATAGAAATAGATCAATACGATTCCAATGTTTTTTTTTCTCTCCAGTGAGAGTCACCACAAGCTGCTCCAGTGTTATTACGCCGTGCCCGGATACAGTGGAGCGTCCTGAGGTCTGGCCAGAAAGGTGTGAAAGGAAGCTGGAACATCTCACGCGGTGGGGGGTGGGGGGGGGAACAACGAGGACGACAATTAATCTTGATTTGTTTTGCTCAGGCAAAAGGAGCATTAAAACCCTGGGCATGGAGCCAAAAAAGCAAAAAAATAAAAAATAAAAAAGGCAAAATATATATTTTGTTGAGCTTTCCGCGTCTCTCTTTTTCTCCGCCGTCGAGTTTTGAAAACACCCTTTTCACAGAGGCATTTGAAGGAGATGCGCAGCAGCCTTATCTTGTCGAACATACTAATTAAGGCGGTTGGGAAGAGAGGCGGATGTGTCAAAACAGCCAGCCTGGGAAAGATGTGAGGAGGCTTCTTTGCAAAAAAGCAGCACTTTGTGTGCACACACAGACGGAGACAGTGGCGCAGGGAGGAGCTCTTGGCTGGCTTCTTTGTCGATCCGGATGTGGCGTGATTCTCAGCAATCAACGGGGGACAGAAACAAGGAGTATTTCTGGTGAATAAAATCTAGCCCAAGTTTCTCTTTTTCAGAATAATTCCCCTCCCAGTTCACTATGGGGATGTTGCATCTGCTGGTAATTAAAAACGTACTTTTAGCCCCTTATATACAAACAGCAATAGATGCTTTCGAATTATGGTGCTGGAGAAGACTCTTGAGAGTCCCCTGGACTGCAAAGAGGTCCAATCGGTCCATCCTCTAGGAAGTCAAGCCTGATTGCTCCCTGGAAGGACAAATCCTGAAGCTGAAGCTCCAATACTTTGGCCACCTCATGAGAAGAGAGGACTCTTTAGAAAAGACCCTCATGCTGGAAAAGATGGAAGGCAAAAGGAGAAGGGGGCGGCAGAGGATGAGATGGTTAGATAGTGTCACCGAAGCGATGAACATGGAATTGGGCGAACTCCGGAAGCTAGTGGAGGACATGGAGGCCTGGCGTGCTGCGGTCCAGGGGGTCGCGAAGAGTCGGACACGACTTAGCGACTGAACAACAATACAAACAGCAAACTCAGGGAGACTGTGCGGCTATGGGAAGGAAAGCAAAACGGGCCACCCCAAAAGTAGAGAGTGATTTCTATGCACTCAAGGAACATCATACATACATATAATCATTTTTATAACACGTTTTGAGCTGGGGGGAAAGGGAAGTTGGCCTGCTTGGTGTGAGGCATGAGGCTACCAATGATAATGACAACAATTAAAACTAATCAAACTAATCTAAAAACAAAGGCAGAACAGCAGCAGATAACCAAACAAAAAGGCAGAGCCACTTTTCAAGCATTCCTCCGTGAGAAAAAAAAGTTAAAACGGAAAAAAAAACTCCTTGCAAGAAGAAATCTAGCCTATCAGGAAAGAAGGCTGCAGCTCAGCACTCCTGTTCCTGGGTATGCGACACCTGCCAGGAGAGGAATGTTCTGGGCTCCCACCTCATTCTGTTTCAGCAGCACCAGGACAGGCCCTGATTGGTTCTGGTCCCTTGATGGCAGGGGCGGACCTAGTCAAAATGGTGCCCAGGGCACCCAATAGAAGTGCGCCCCCATGGAAGCCCAGGTCTACCCATTGGGACCAGCCACGGGTAGACCTGGGCTCCCCTCGTGGGAGCCCAGGTCTATCCATTAGAAACAATCGTGGGTAGATCTGGGCTCCCCTCGAGGAGCCCAGGTCTACCCACACAATGTTGCGGGGGCCACTGGCGCCCCCCTAGACAGCCCCAAGACAGCGCCCAGGGCTCTTGCCCCCCTGCCACCCCCTAGATCCGCCACTGCTTGATGGACTCATAAGAGAAGGCAAGGCCCAGACGCTACCCAGGCAGCAAACTGCTGCTGCCTTCCGTTGCAGCCTTGAGAGACATTTCAGGGCAGGAGGCTTCCAAGGCCAGAGCAATGGGGGAAGGCTTGAGCCGAGAGAACCAGACTCTGCATTTGGGCTTGACCCTAAGGAAATGGCCAGCAGCATTTCCTACCGTGAGGCGGGTTGGTCTGCTGGGTGATCCCTTGGCCTAACTGATCCGTGAGCCACAGCTGCATCCGGATGAACGGCTCCCGCCCTTTCTGGGTCAGCTTGCTCCACGGCTTGGGCCTGGACAGCATGTCGCTCACGCTCCCTTGCGACAACCCCAGCACCTGCAACGGACAGAAGGGCTTGTTTCACACACAGGCCCGGCCATTAACACCAGCACCATTCCCTTCAAAAAAGGAAAAAAAATGGGACTCCCTCAGGGCATTCTTAGGGAACGAAGTGACGGCCCGGATAGGCCAAAGCCTTTTGAGAGGCCGAGAAGGCTCAAGCTGAGGGAATTTGGGGTCACAGAACTATACCCCGAGAAGGCCATGTAGTCAAAACCCCTTTCATGAGAGGAAGTCTCAGTTGTAATCCTAAAGGATTCCTGGAGAATAGAGTACCAATCTAGAAAAGGCCGGAGAGCCAAGCTTTTCTGAGGGGAGTAAAGCTCTGCTAAAGTTGGGGGTGGAATCGGGGGCCAGCGACAACTGTATAGGAAACACCCTTCCATAGGAGGAGGAAATCACAGGGGAATATAATTACAATTCAGACAAGACTGTAAAACAGCTTTTGTGAGGGGAATAAGTCTGCTGAAATTCTGAAAGAATTATTGGGTGATATAATTACATTCCAACGAAGGCCACACAGAACAGTCTGTGAGGGGAGGAAGGCTCCACTGAGGGCATTTTGCGGGGGTGGGATTATAGGCTAGCGGTCACGTAGTCAAAACTTTTCACGAAGGGAGGCTCAGCCAACATTCGGAGGGAAATTTTTTTGAGGGCGGATATAGTTATGACGTACTCAAGAGCCTCCCTTTCCTTTGTGAAAAGCCCCCCATGAGGGGAGACAGGCTCAGCTATTCTCCGGGGGGTCCCAGGACACCAACCCTAGGCGGAAGGAGTACTCCGAGACCAAGAAGGCGCCAAGTATTCCATGCCGTGAGCAGAGATAATATCACTGTACTTCCTGCTACTTTACGGTGTGGCTCTCACGCACTTGAGTATACTTCCCGTCAGGTGCACGCGCATACATGCACACCCAGCCCTTTGCACATGTGGGTGTGCACACGCACACTCCCTCATACAGAAGCACACGCGCGATCACACTCTCTCGCACACTCTCTCCAATTCTCCTCTTGCTTGGGAGGGGGGGCACACCATCGATGTTTCCGGCAATGTGGCCCCGTCCTTGCTGAAGTACCTTTTCCCCAAAGATGCGCTGGCAGATCCCGTTCTTGGCCAGCTTCTCCTTGACCTGCCGCGTCAGTTCCAGAGTGTCCACCTCCCTGTACATGTACATCTCGTACTGCTCCGGCGTCAGGGGCGGGACGGTGGGCTTGAGAGTCCTCGGCACGTAGGAGGGGTAGTACGAGAGGCGCCCGCCCCCCTGGGGCTCCGGGCCGGCCGCCTCCGCCTTGACTTCCAGCCCCCGGTGGGGCTCGTCCTCGGAGGTGGGGAAGTCCTCCTCGTTCGGAGCGGCGTCGCCCAGCTCGCCCCGCTGCCACCCGCGCCCGTTGGCCATGCTGGAGTAGCTGGAGGAGGAGGAGAGGGAGGGGGAGACGGAGGTGTAGGGCCGGCTCAGCACACTCCTTTCAGAGGCCCAGTGCTGGTCGAAGTAAGAGCCGGCGTCCCCAATTTCAGACTTGACCTTGCGGATGATGCTCTGCACAAAGGCGGCCGGAGAGAGCACCGTCAGGGGCACCTGTGGGGGGCCGCTGCTGGCGCTCGGGCCCAGCGCCCCCTCCTCCTGCTTGATGTAGGCCTGGACGATGTTCTGGCTGACGGCCGCGAGGGCGGGGCACTCTGCGGGCGACGTGGCCACGGAGCGGCTGCCGCCGCCCGCCTCGATCTCCAGCAGGGCTTGCTGCTGGGCCTGCATCTCCCGGCGGGCCTGCTCCAGGATGCTCTTGATGGCGTCCTCCGAGTTGCCGGGGCCGGTGGTGCCGTTGGCGACGGCCTGGGGCGCTGCGCAGCTCTTGCTCTCACCTGGCGAAGAACCACCCAAAGAACACGGATGAAATTGAAATGTATTGTCATTGTACTCAAGGTATGAGAACAACGAAATGAGGTGCTCCTCACATCCTACAACTTCACATCCTACAACTGGACAACACCAAAAAAAAAACATATACAAATAACAATTAAAACAACACTAAAAACCATGAGGTATACATTTGTTAAGACCACCAGATTCGAAGCTCTGCATTTAGCCTGATCACAGCACTTGGGTAAAAACTATATTTAAATCTGCTTGTCCTAGCTTTCAACACTCTATAGCAGTGGTCTGGGAACAGGGGTAAATTACCCCAAATGGGGTAAAAATGAAATTCCTGGGGGTAATGGACAGTCGCGCTGCCAAGACACAGCTGGGCATGCATATGAATCTATATGCATGCCCGGCTGTGTCTTGGCAGCGCGACCATCCATTACCCCCAGGAATTTCATTTCATTGCACCTTGGGGTGTTCATGAGGTCGGTGGGAGGTCGGAGGAGTGGCATGCACATTCCTCCCCCATTACCTCACACTCAGAGAAGGGGCCGCTGGGATAGTGGAGGACCTTATTTGTGCTGGCGTATTCATTTCCTTTAGAGCAGTGGTCGGGGAACCGGGGTAACGTCGGCGTATCTAAATATATTTTGGGGTAAAAGGTAAAAAAGTTCCCTGACCCCTGCTCTATAGCTTCTTCCCGACGGTAAGATTTCAAACATCGAATGTCCCGGATGTGAAGAATCTCTCAAGATATTTTGTATCTTCCTACTACATCCCATGTTATACAAATCCTCCAATGAGGGAAGAGGGCAACCAATGCTCTTTTGTGCCCTCTTTATCACTCTTTGGAGTGCCTTCTTCTCCACCCCTGTACAGCTCATGAACCACACACAGAGGCAATAAGATAAAATGCTCTCTATAGAGCTTCGATAGAAGGCAACCAACAGACTCTCTGACAGTTGTTGTGATCTTAAGAGTCTCAGAAAGTACAATCGTTGTTGGGCCTTTTTTTCTAGGGCTGAGGTATTTGCACCCCACGTTAAATCTTGTTTCAAGGTAATACCTAGAAACTTACATTCTGCCACCTGTTCTACCATAACACCGTCGATATACAACGGCTGGATGTCCGAACTATTCTTCCTGTAGTCCACTATAAATTCCTTCGTCTTTTTTATATTGAAGATAAGATTATTTACTTTGCACCAGAGGGACAACTGATGAACTTCATCCCTATAGGCAGACTCATCATTATCAGAAATGAGCCCTACCAGCGTTGTATCATCTGCAAACTTGATGATCTTGTTGCTCAGATGGATAGAGGTGCAATCAAGACGTATAAATAGTAAATAGAAGTGGGCTCAATACGCAGCCTTGAGGAGTGCCAGTATTGAGAATTTTTACAGAGGAGATATGTTCATTCATCCTAACCCTTTGAGAACGATGTGATAAAAAATCCAGAATCCACCAACATATAGAATCAAGGTGGCGAGAATAATGACGCAAGGGGGCGAGAGGCCCCCGCAGAGCCCAGCTGAACCACCCCACAAGGAATGTAAACAGTGATGTCATTCAGGGGGAACGGACCAGAACGGGCGTTCCGGATCCTAACGGGCTCCGTGGCTGGTTCCGGGTTCCCGACAAGTGCCAATCAAAAGTGAGTTCTTGTTCCTAAATCATTTGAATGACATAAATGCCCACCCCCTCCTTGCCACAGACTAGCGCCAGGCTCTCTAGCAACCCCTCTCCGGGTACGGCAGCTCTGGAAGCTTCAAAGCAAAGGTGGCCCATTGGGATGAAGGCGCACCCTTGGTTTTGTGCACGCACGTTTGGCCCCCAGATCATTTTCCGCAAAGCAGAGCAGCCCTTCAGAGCACAGACTTTGGCCATCCCTTGCCTCAGAAGACACGGGGAGAACCTGCCCAAGACGACCAAGCAAACCCTCCTAGCTTGGGCTACCACCACACCGCACTGAAAGGAAACCAGGAATTGAAACCGTTAAAAACCAGGAGGAACTGGGGATGGGCGTTATAATGGGCTTGCTCAGGATGAGTCGTTGACTAGAGTTTTTCCCCACAGTTTCAAGTCCAGCACTGTACCCACTGGACAACACCGTCTTTCACTGTTCTCATGCAATCAGAACATTTCCCTTGTCCCTAGAACGAGCGGAAGTTATGGAACATTCTAACATGGAAGAGGCCAGCAGAGGGCAGTATACACCACACCAATTCGAACTTGACTGGTCTACCTGGTTTCTTTTGTTTAGCTTCTCACAATTCTTCTAGTTCTGACAATTGCTGGTGTTGTTTCTGTGTCAGCTGTCTAATTTTATCGGTGCTGGTTTTAAAAATGAGTTTTAACATTGTTTGTTATTGTAAACTGCCATGGTGGTTTCTTTAACTGAACTGAAAAAGTAGCCTAGAGATGTTTGTTTAGAGCGCAATCCTCACCGGGAGTGAGGCCGGCACAGTTAGGCCCACAAAGTTTGGCTGGCACAAGGGCCACCGTAAAGCACGCTTGGACCACTCTTGGAGTCAGGGAGGAGGGCGCACGTCTGTGTGCTGGCCTCTCTGACTTCGAGAGTGGTCCAAATCTACTTTACAATGTCCGTTGTGCTGGCCAAACTTTGAGGGTCAAACTGCGCCAGCCCAAGTCCTAAGATCAGAATTGCGCCCTCAGTGACATCAGGCTTCAAGAGGCTAGACCGCCCTTACCTCCTTTCTGCGACTCAATCTCCTTCTTGGCCTGCTCTAGGATGCTCTTGATGGCGTCATCGGAGCCTGTTTCTGGGGTTCTAATCCTTGGGGTGATGCTCCCTGATGGAAGAAGCAGAGCACCACACACTGTCATCGTACCCTCTTGTACTGGAAGCCGTTAACTGACGGAGACACTTCTAGCTGCCACGGGCGATCAGGATTTGGCTGCCAGGTTTTGCCTCTGCGCAGCTGTGGCTAGTGAGCGGATGAGTGGAGGGAACAGTAGGCCAAGCGGCCTGTTCATTTTAATCCACCCCCTGTAGACTTAGCAGATATTCAGACGGACCATTTATCCTGTCCCCATCTCGGATGGCCCCATCTTGCCCTTCCTCCCAACCCCACATTGTGGCGTCCCAGTGTTTCCATCCGTTAAACAGGAACTCAACTTTCCCGTTCCACAAAATCGTTCCCATCCAACCACTTTCAGGAACCTGCCGCTCTGGAACTGCAGCGTCTGTTTTTCGGCTTAAGGTCTGTGCCAAGACCGCCCATTTATTTATTAAAGGGTCTGGAGGAAAAACAGCCCTCGAAACTCAGCGAGCTGCACCGTGTGGAAGATCACAATGAATAATGGAAGGGATGTTGTCACAGCAAATGACTCAAAACGTGTTTTGTGAGGCACCTCGCTGAGTTTTGCTTTTGCTCGCTGTTCCCTGTGCCGGCAGGGAGCTCAGTACGGACCCGATCACAGGTGGGGCGGCTACGGCCAGGCCACGTTCAATTTCCTGTCTGGCATTTCTAGACTTTGAAATGTTTCTTTGGGAAGACTCCAGAGCAACGTATTTCGCCTTACACCAAGGACCAGCAGCCAAATGCACAGCCCAAAATTTGCTCATGCTGCGCATGGGTGCCTTTGGGCTGGATCTGTGCAAGCGTATCAGCGTTTACTAGGGCCCGAAAACTGGCCGCTGGACTCAGGGCAAAACCACCTGAGGGAGCGGGACGTGCTTGGCATGTGGAAGGTCCCCCCAGGCACGGAAGCAGCTCCACACGCACATCCACCCGCCAGCACGACGCCCCGACACTCACCTCTCTGCCGCACCTGAATGGTCCTCAGAGCCAGAACGTTCTGCTCGTCGGACAGGAACTGCCTCATCTTGATGAACGGCTCTTTCCCCTTGACGGTCAGCTTGCGCCAAGGCTTCGGCCTCGCCAGGATCTCGCTGACGGAGCCCTGAGACAGGCCCAGGACGTAGTGCCCAAAGACGCGCTGGCCGATGTTGTGCTTGAGCAGCTGCTCCTTGACTTGGAAAGCAATCTCCGCGGTGTCAACCTGCTCCTCGTCGGCAGAGCCAGAGTTGCTGCCTTCCGATTGGTCGCTGGGCGGGCTTGCCTCGTTGGCGGGGGTCGCCGGGCCAGGGTTGCCTGGCAGCAGTGCCCCTTTGGCAGCGTAAAAGGTGGAGGGGAATGCCCCCAGGCCGCTGGTCTCGCTCTTGTATGGCGGAGGCCCCATCTGTTTGGGGAGAAGGGAGTCTACCGGTCTCCGCTCAGCAGCCCCCAGGCTAGGAAAAGGCGACAGGGAGAAGGTCCTTGGTACTTCCTGAGCCACAGAGGGGCCCAGCAGGGGCTGGAGGAGAGTGGGGGAGGCGGAGTCATCCCTGGGTGTGTGCGAGAGCTGCTGGGGGGAAGGGTAGGGCTGGTCGGTGCCCGTGGAGTCCTTCCCTGACTCGTCCTCCGAGGGGTCCTCCTCTAGAGACCAAAGAGAAAGGAAGAGATACACACACCAACTATAGCTCCCGCCAAGGGGCTCAGCGTTGCTTGGAAGCTGTTTGGCCGGATCCGGAAGCTGCTCCGGCAGAGGTGGGGGCGGCTTCTCAGAACGCAAGCAATCCTAGGAGGGCACCGTGTCCCCGTTCCCTGCCCTCCAAGGAACCAAGATGGAAAACCCACTGACCCAGTTCGGATGCTGTGGGGGATGCCTGACCCACCTCCCCCCCCCCATTTCCTACAAGTGGGAAAGCTAAAGAGAAACCCTTCCCGTTCCCCAAAAGAGCAACCGGGACCTCCGCGGAAACACCTCTCTCCAACCTACCGGGATGGGGGACAAGGCCTGGTTTTTCCAGCAGGTACTTCTGAGCCGGGCAGAAGGCATCTTTCCCCAACAGCATCGCATCGCTGGGTTTCGATATGCTCTGAAAACGTCAAAATGAGGGAAAGGGAAAGAAGAGCGAGGGTTGGAAAACGCTTCTCAAAAAAAGGCAGGGGGGGGTTGCCAAGGGGCGAGCCCTTCTTCACGCCGTGAGCACTTGCCTGGGAGAGGCTGCAGTTCGAGGAGGCCAACTTCATCGCTTTCAAGATGCTGTAACGGGAAAAAAAAGGACTGTGTTAGTTAACGGAGCGGCAGCGCTCAGGCAACGGTAAGGCAACGCACAGCGAGGCTTCCCCCCTCCCTGATAAGAGAAAACTGGCATCCTGCTGCAGTTCAGAGCATGAGCTGTGAGCCCACCAAGGTTGCAACCTTTACGTGGATTGAATGGCTAGAACTACGGATTGAAGATCTCAACGCAGTGGCTCTCAAACTTTGTAGCATCCTTTTAACTTTTAGTGAACTTTTAACCTCCCTTCCGAGATACACAAAACACAGAGATGCAACGTAACGCAGAGCACGTCTAGAAACAAACAAAGGCACCGCAGGGCAGCGAAAGAGGAGCCAGCACTGACTGCCCTACTCCCAGGGTGCCCAATGGAGGAAAAATGCCCCTCCTTGTCTACCTTGAATTATTTTTCAGTAGGTGCAGAGCCACAGTAGGGGGTCTCTCCCCAACCGAGGAAACCATGGTTAACGCAAACCAGAGTTCTGCCAGAGTGAGGTTTGAGTCTAGCCACAGTTTGTCAGATGCACAGAGAATTTCAGTTCTAATTTTGAGCATAAGAGACTCCGGGTGTCTCAACATGTGCCGTCGACACACCTGTGGGGACTTTGTGAAGTGGTCCCAGTTCTTTAAAAGTCTGGAAGGTTCACCAGCTTTGAAATGCAGATGCTGGCTGACCAGAGACCAGACCAGGACCGGCACTGACAAGACAAGGGCAAAGCTCCCCGCCCCACACGATGCTCTCATCAAGAGGCCAAACTGTACATGATATGACAGTCCTGCTTGGGGCTGGCTGTGACAGTGACCTCCAGAGAGATGCGCAACCATGCTCCTCATTCCACAAGCTCCGAGACGGCGGGATGCAGCTACTGCTGCCCGGTTCCAGGGACAGGGCTGAGAAAGGCACTGTAGCCAGCCTGTCTCGGGGGCTAAACGTTTGGGAGCTAGAAGGACACAGAGGCACCAAGACCACAAAAGCATGGCTGCAGATCTGGTCTTCTTGCAGAACTTGAAGCAATTGGAAGAGAGAAGGCAGTCCCCAAAACGGACCTTACCTCAGTTCTGTCTTGATCTCCTCATAATCTGACTGGGCCCGCAGTTTTTCTTCCAGTTTCTAGGGCGGAAAGGAAAACAACAAGAATTCTAAATAGGAGATGGGTGTTACGGCCTGAAACTAATCAGGGGCCACGACAACGAGCACAACTGAACCCCTCTGGAGCTGACAATCCTGGGGCGTAATGGAAAGGCGTCTGAACCTTGAAAAGATGCACTGGGGAGGGGTCTGGGGATACAACGTCACACCACCCTTCTGGGGAAACCTACTTCTATGGCCTCGTTCTTGGCCGCCAACTGCCGCTCAAGGTCTGCAATCTGATTGGCTGAAGACTCCTCCAACTCCTGCAAGGAGTTTTGCAAATGCTGGATTTCTTTGAGAAGCCGGAGGATTTCCCTGTCTTTGGCGGCCAGTGCTGCCTCCAGCCGCGGCCCCGGGCAGAGCGAGTAGTTCACCTTATCCTGCAAAAGACGAGATTCAAGGTGGGAGTTAAAACAGCGCAGGACACTCCGGTTGAAGGATCGGCAATCTCAGTGGGAGCCCAGGAAATGGCAACAGGATTCGGGAAGGGATGAGGTCGTGAGTATGTTCTGGAGTTCTTTAGGTTCTGCGGGGGAAACACCCTGGGAAACATGATCTCCAGCCACCACCCTGCTGTGTTGACCGTGCACGGGCAGAAGGCCAAACCCTTAATATTTGTATCAAGCCTGGCCAATCCAGAAGCTTCTTATTGCCTGCCAATCTCAGAATCTGATGCAGCATGTCCCCAGCCCCTTTGGAACTGAACACAAGGTGCCAGAGTTCTCAATTCAAATCCTCAACACGCTAGATCTTTCTGAGGGATTAGATCCAGCCAGGTCGGCCTGCTGAGGCTGTGTATCCAATTGGCTGACGGAGGTCTCCGTCTTCTTGTCCTCACCCCACTGGGTCCTTGCGGAGAGCAACAGGCCAAGCGAAGGGAACTGTTCACCGACGCCAGCTGTTCCCGCAGGCTTTCCACCTCCCTCTGGGCAGCCTCAGCTCGCTGCAAGGGAAAAGAAGAGGCACCATAAGGCCAAGAATGAGGCCCCACAGCTTGAGCTCACTAGTGACCCCCAGCCCCCTCATTTCATACCTGATTGGCTTTCTCCAGGTTCGTCATGATCATGGCCACTTCGTCTGTCCTGGAGTGGCAAAGGAAAGACAACCGGTTAGGACAAGTCAGGGGCCACACGCAGCTAAAGCAGATGCTGGGAATGTGTGGGGTGGCAGGTGAGCCTCCAGCACCAGGAACAGCTGGCTGGCAATCTGGCTCTGCCCCTCCCTCCCTCCCCAGACAACACTATCCAATCCACGATGCTCATAGGCAGCCCCGGCTTTAACCCGAGGTCTCTCCAGTTAATGGGTCTCCACAGTGGTGTCATTCAAATGATTTAGGAACAGGAACTCACTTTTGATTGGCACTTGTTGGGAACCCGGAACCAGCCACAGAGCCTGTTAGGATCCGGGACGCCCGTTCTGGTCTGTTCCCCCTGAATGACATCACTGCCTTCGCCCCCCTAGGAATCCGGAGTCGCTCCCTTTAACCCTCTGAGTGCCGGCCAACCAAAAAGAAAAGCTCTTTGCAGAGGAATTGGGAGGGGGGAGGGGGGAGAGTGAAGTTGGCGGAGCCAGCCCTAATTTTAACTAGTGGAACTGAGTTCCCCTGCGTTCCCCCTGCAAGACATCACTGGGTCTCCGGTAGCAAGCGATCAGGTAGCAGGATTGCCTGTAACCCTGGAGTGTCCCTGCCGGTCGGAGGGCACAAAAGTAGGCTGGGTGGACCGATGGCCTGACTCTGTAGACAGCTTCTTCTGTTCACATATTTCCAGACTGTGCTGTTTCCTCTCTTTGCTGAGGTCATTTGTCAATGGGGGAATATCTGGAGTCAAGTAATTGCTTCACACCCACCATTTCACCACTTGTTAAGGCCGGGGGGGGGGGGAACCTAACCATTTTGCTCGGTGAGAGGATCAGCACTCTGTACATTGCGCAACAGCAAACATACAATTGATACTTCCGATTGATCAACCCTTCTGGACTCATTTTGCTGGTCAGCCAATCACAGCCACCAGGGACTGCCAACTGACCAGAAACTGGCTCGCTTCTCTGCCTCAAGAGAGCTTAGGTTAAAGGTTAGCACAGCCTTGAGACAAGCAGGATCACCCAATAATGACTTCAGCATAAGGTGCACAGGAGCGCTTGACAGGTTAAAAGTTGGCCGGCTTCGTAGCAGAGGCAAAATCTGGACCCAAGACTTCCTGATTCGTTGCCAGCTGGTATGGCAGATTTGCCATTTCTTTTGCCCTGATCTGAACCCTTGCAAACACACACATACACACAGGGGCGGACCTAGTCGAAATGGCGCCCGGGGCACCCAATAGAAGTGCGCCCCCACGGGAGCCCAGGTCTACCCACCAGAAGCAGTCATGGGTAGACCTGGGCTCCACAGAGCCCAGGTCTACCCATTGGGACCAGCCACAGGTAGACCTGGGCTCCCTAGAGGAAGCCTGCGGCCATTTCTAATGGGTAGACCTGGGCTCCGGAACCCAGTTCTACCCACAGCTGGTCCCAATGGGTAGACCTGGGCTCCGGAGCCCAGATCTACCCGCGCAATGTTGCAGGGGCCACTGGCACCCCCCTAGACAGCCCCAAGATGGCGCCCAGGGCTCATGCCCCCCTGGCCCCCCTAGATCCGCGACTGCACACGCACGCACGCACGCACACGCACACACACACACACACACACACCACGTGGCACAAGCACTCCGACTTACTTGGAAGCGGCCTCTTCATCGTATTTACAGCGCAAGTCAACCAGCTCCGTCTGTGTCGCCTTCAGTGCTGACCGGCAAGGGGAAAGACCAAGCAAGACAGCAGAGGGTGAGGAAGGACAGGGACTGCCAGGGGAAGCCGATCGGTCAGTGCTTGCTCTGAAGCACAGCAAAGGCCGTTCAGGGCCTTTCAGAGCACCCCGTTCTGCCGTCGTGGGCAGGTTGACTTTTGCAGCGAACCAGATCTCAGCCTGTGGCTGGGCTCGCCTGGAGGGCTGAGAGGTGCACACTGTCTTTGGGTGGCAGACTGGGGCAGACGGCTGCGTGGAGGGCCTGCAATGTTCAGTTCAATTTGGTGGTTAGCATACACTTTCTTTTTTGGCCACTAAAATCAACAAGGCAGCAGATTTCTAATTTTTAAATCTAGTGCCAGTTTAATAATAATAATAATACATTTATTTATATACCGCCTTTCTTAATATCACTAGATTTCTCTAATGATTGAACTCAAGGCGGTTTACATAGGCAGACTTTCTCACAAACCCGAAGGTTTTTACAATTTACAGAATGTTCTATCTTCCAAGAACAACACTCCTACAGATCTTTCTTTCTGGATTTAGCCTCCTTTCTTTAGCCACCCGTCTGTCGTCTGCTGGCTGATGAGGCTTCCCTGCTGCCACCAGAGATGCAGCTGATTTCAGCACACTCCTCCTCCCACGAGGCAGCTGAAACGAGGCAGCTGCCACGAGGCAGTTTATTAACCATTTATTAACAAAAGACGTGTTTTGATTGGGTTTTGCTAACATAATGATATCATGGTCCACAGAGTTTTTCAGAGCAGCGTCAGCGAAAGGACAAGTCCCTGCCCTGAGGAGTTTACAGTGTCCTCTTGATTCTGAGCTTTCATGCTGACGGTTTCAGATTCTTCTTAATTGTTGTCATATCGTGAAACAGACTTTGATGGGCTGTGGCTGCCAGCTGCTTTGGAAGCGAATAGTTTTGATTGGGAAAACAGGCCAGAAACGCCCCAGATAAAGAGAGACAGGTTTACACTTTGACAGCTGTCTTTCCCTGGGGTGAGGAGGGCAAGGCAGGCGTCCAGTCTTAGGCCTAGTTCTTACTGAGACGGCAAATCCACGCCTAGACCCGACCACTTCAGAAGACTCGATGATTTGCGAGTCCAAGTTTCACCACAGGAGAGGTGGGAGAAGAAGGGGAGGGAGTCGGAGGCCATGCACACGGCCTAGGGCAGCCATGGCTGCGGGAAATAACAGCAAGAACATAAGAACATAAGAACAGCCCCGCTGGATCAGGCCAAAGGCCCATCTAGTCCAGCTTCCTGTACCTCACAGCGGCCCACCAGGTGCCTCAGGGAGCACACGAGACAACAAGATGCCTGCATCATCTGTTGCCACTCCCTTGCACCCGGTACTCTGAAGTAGCCTACTACTAATGTAAGGAGGTTGCACAATCCATCACTGCCTATAGCCCACGATGGACTTTGCTTCCAGAAATCCGTCCAAACCCCTCTTAAAGGCATCTAGACCAGATGCCAGCACCACCTCCCATGGCAAAGAATTCCACAGATTAACTACCTGCTGGGTAAAAAAGTACTTCCTTTTATCTGTATTAACTCTCCCAACCCTCAGTTTTAGTGGATGCCCCCTGGTTCTGGTGTTGTGAGAGAAGGAAAAGAACATCCCTTTATCGACTCTGTGCCTTCCGTGCATAATTTTGTATGTCTCAATCATGTCCACACTCAAGACACACTTGAGGAGGGGATTGCCATGCTGATGAGCAAACGGCTCCAGAGAGAGTGAAGGCACAAGCAAGGGGAAGTCTCGGGATCTGAGCGAGAGAAGCTCAGTCGAGCGTCGCTCTTCCAAGTACCTGAATGGAGCACTTTGATTTTCTCTTCTGCTTCCTCCAGCCGAGCAGACAAAGTGATCTGTGCTTCCTGTAAGCCCCTGGAAGGGAAGAGGCAGAAACTGACCAAAATCCGAAAGGGGATCCCTCCCTTCCTAGGGGGCACTTTGCACATGCCTAGGAATACTGTCCCTGCAGTTCCTTTTAAAAAAATGCACCGCCACCTTAGTACAACTTCAACAGTCCTTCCCAGGTAAGAATCCTTGCGCAAGGTAACTGTGACCTCTGCCCACGGGGGGGGGGGAGACAGAATGGGGAGAGGAGTCCTTAAGTTGGCTTTTTAAGACAATGCCCCGCACCACCACCCGGCTCCTCCCCAGCGACTCACGTACTTCTGCTTCTCCGCCTCATTTCTCTGCAGCAGGGTTTCCGCCAGGAGCGCTCTGCTGCCGATGCCGGCGAGCCTGCCGGCCCCCTCCGGAAGAGCGAGCCCCACTGGAGGCGTGCCCCCTCTCGGCTCTAGGGTGCAAAAGCCCACGTCAGCGGCACGATCGGCGCAAGTGCACGTGCAGAGCGGAGGGTGGTGGGGAGCCTTCGGAGGCCGAGGGATCTGTCCTGAGGGGAGCGCTTGAGGCACCCCTGCCGCTTCCCCCGGTCAACTGCATTTCAGCGCCGCGGCGGGAGGTGGGGGGGCATTCTGAGCGCAGCTTCCTGGCTGGGTTCTCCCGGCTAATGGCCTCCTTACAGCCACTTTGGCTCCCGGTGGCTGGGAAAGGCCCCGCGAGGCGGCTGGAACTGTGAGGCCGCACCAATGAAGAGGGCCAGGAAGAGGGCCAGGAAGAGGGCCTTCTCGGTGGTGGCCCCCCAACTTCCCGCTGCAGCTCTGAAATGCAATTGACCGGGGGAAGCGGCAGGGATGCCCCCAACTTTGGAATACCCTCCCCTTAGAACTGAGAACTGCTCCTATCCCTCCTTGTTAACATTTCGGCGGGGGCTGAAGACCTTTTTATTTCAAAAAGCTTTTAATTGTTGACAGGCTGGCTGGCTGGTGTGTTATATTTTATATCTTAAGATCCACAGGGCTTGTTTTTAAATTCTATTGTTTTGTTTTAATTTTGTTTTTATTATATTGTTTTTATATTGTTTTTTAATGTTAAATTTTATTTTTTTTGTAATGCCGCCTTGGGTGCCTTCAGGCATAAAAGCGGGATAAAAATCTAATAAATAATAATAATAATAACGCCAACACCAGGCCTGGCAGGCAATTTAGCTCATCTTCTGCATCTGTGCACTCCCTGAGGACTGATGGGCCGCATCCCCCCCACCCCCCCCACCCCGCTTACTATTTCTATTACCCACTGACGGAGCAGTAGCGTGGACTTCCCTGGCCTGGCGATGTGGGGCAGCCGCTTACAGCCCCCAAATATCGATCCGCTTGTACTTCTAGCCCTGCCCCCTTTCCTTGGCTGCCGCTGGAGCCTGAAGCACTCTCTCGGGACACCTGCACGACGCCACCTCTCCTGCGCCAAATTTCCCCTCGAAGCCTGTTTCTGTGATGCTGCTCCCGTATCCTACCGTGGCTCTTCGTAAGTACCCGCAACAGAACTATTTGCAAGTTACTTTTCTCCACCAAAGTCCCACTCCAGCAAATTCCCGAGGGCCTGAGATTTCGGGAGATGCTGTCCATGCCCCCACAATCATCGTCATAAGGACTAGAAACTTGATTCCTCTGTTCCCGCAAAGGAAGCTGGAACTCTTGGGAAGCAGAATTCCGTGCTTTCCCCGACATGTCCTTGCATCGTCCCCTTGCTTGAAACGAGCCGTCAGGCCCAAGCACAAGGCCGTTGCGGTTACCTTTTGGGCACAGGGCCTCCGAGTTCTTCTTCCACAGCCTGTTCAGCTCCTTCAGAGGCGGGTTCTCAGGGCCGAGGCAATGCAGCTGCTGAAGACGGTCTTCGAGGCTTTGCGCTGTTTCGAGGGCCGGGACGGGATCTGGATGGAGAGAACAAGAGGGAGGGTCAGAGCCCACCGTCCACTACTTCAGCCACACAAGCAAGAGCGGCAAGGCCAGCCGTCACGCAGGGATGCACTCAGTGGTGTCATCTAAATGATTTAAGAACAGGTACTCACTTTTGATTGGCACGTATCGGGACCCGCCCACCGGAAGTGACGTCATAAGCCGGAAGTGATGTCGTGGCAGGAAGTGACATGAAAAAAGCCCTGTTTGAGGCCTCAGACGATTTTAAACTGACCCAACAGTTGCAACAGTATTCCACAGCACCCCCAGAACACGTTAAGGAGGCCTGGCATCATGTTAAAGTGACCCAACAGTTCCAAAACCCCAGAGCAACTCATTTTTCAGTGGCAAGGCAAGGCAAGGCTCCGCTCGCTGCCTGCCTGCCTGCCTGGCTCTGAGAACGTGCAGGAAACTCAAACGTGCAGGAAATTCAAACGTTGCAGGGGGCGGAGTTGATGAGTGGGCGGGCGAATGGGCGGGGCCAGCCGTAATCCTAGGAACCGGTACTCGCGTACCCCCGCGTACCCCCTGCATGACATCACTGGATGCATTTGAGTTTCCCATGTCATTACATTTGCCATCTCCATGCGTTTGGGCCCAGCATCCCAGGCCCCTCAACTCTCTTCAGGCCACAGTGGCAAACAGTCCTGCCTCAGCCTTCCACTCCAGGCTCCAGGTGAAGTCCTGTGTGCTGCAAAGCATTCTGGGACGTTTTCTTTGCAGCCCTGAAATTTAGGCTCTGACCTGCAGCAGGTGAGGGGGTCACTCCTATTTTTGTAGTCTGCCACCGTCTCAGGTTTCAGGTCTACGTACAGAAAAAACTGAATCCCTAGAAGGTCAGGGAAACGAGTTCCTATCCAGGGCTTGGAGAACGTCAGCGCCCTCACGCAAGAAGGTGGCCTGAACATCCCTGAATCCAGGAGCTGGGAATACGCCAGGCGTGCGCCCATGGCAAGGGGAAAAGGAGGAGTGCCCCGCGGGGAAGGTCGCCGCACCTGATGCGTCACCTGGGGAGGGAGGTCGGCCACAGAAGCTCAGCTCCGGCAGCCCTTCACAGCTGCTCACCAATGTGTGGCGCTGCCGCTAGGAAGAGGGAGCTGTGCAAGGCAAGCCTCTTCCATTTCGAGCCCGGAGGATTTTCCGCGCAGGCCCACCCCTGCCGTCCACCAGCCTCAGCTACCGTCCAACAGCACGTTTTGCCGATAATGCCTGTTTACTTAGGCCGCGTCAGGCGCAGACAATGGTGCTTTCTGCCGAGGTAAGCAGGTGCATTACAAACAGGCCATCTCTCCTCTCCGTCAGCAGCGCGCCGTCATTAGCCAGCGTCAGCTCAGCGGGGGGGGCCCCCATTATGCCTCCCAGGGCCGATGTAATTATACATTGACATAATTAACCCAGCAAGCCCATTAGGAAGGCCAGCTAAAAAATTCATCTATAATTATTTGTTGTGTGCATGCTAATGAGTCCATCTGCACTGCCAGTGTACAACATGAACAAATTAATTTACAAGTCTGGATCTTTCATTATAAGTTCAGGAAAATGGCTCCTATTGTACTAGGCACCTATTTTCTCTCCACTATTTTTTTAAATGAGGGAGTGGGGGGGGGAGAAAGAAAGAAAGAAAGAAAGAAAGAAAGAAAGAAAGAAAGAAAGA
>JAJKFI010000092.1:1589808-1602278 GCA_029204185.1 Lerista edwardsae
GAAAGAAAGAAAGAAAGAAAGAAAGAAAGAAAGAAAGAAAGAAAGAAGAAATCACATTTTCTCTGATCAAAAAGTTGGGTCGATACCCAAAGGGGGATGAAGCAATCTCCTCTTGGTCAAATGGCACAATACTCTTTCTCTTCCATACCCTCGCTCACTGCAGTAAGGACAAAAAGTGGTACCCAAACCAGAACAATGGCAGGCTGGGGGTGGGGAGGGAACAAGGGAGCCATCTTGCCCTGGGCCACCTCCACCTGTACACGATCAGTGATGTCATGCAGGGGGTACGCGGGGGTACGCGAGTTCCTAAGATTACGGCTGGCCCCGCCAATTCACCTGCCCACTCGACTCCGCCCCCTGCAACGTTTGAATTTCCTGCACGTTTGAGTTGCCTGCACGTTCTCAGAGCCAGGCAGGCAGGCAGGCAGCGAGTGGAGACTTGCCTTGCCTTGCCACTGAAAAATGAGCTGCTCTGGGGTTTTGGAACTGTTGGGTCACTTTAACATGATGCCAGGCCTCCTTAACATGTTCTGGGGGTGCTGTGGAATACTGTTGCCACTGTTGGGTCAGTTTAAAATTGTCTGAGGCCTCAAAAAGGGCTTTTTTCATGTCACTTCCTGCCACAACATTACTTCCGGCTTATGACATCACTTCCGGTGGGCGTGTCCCGACACGTGCCAATCAAAAGTGAGTACCTGTTCTTAAATCATTTAGATGACACCACTGGAGCCATCTTGCCCTGGGCCACCTGTACACGATGGCATCAAGGCGCCACTTCCCATGGAAGGCCTAATTCTCAGTAACCAAAACATTGAACGGTTGAAATCCAAGTGGTAAGGCCAAGTTGTTGACACTCTCACAGAACTCCAAATGGCTGGTGAGGCGGGACTTCCCTTTGCAGAAACCGTACTGATTTCCTGCTCGTTACATACAGATCAGCCAGCGGGTCAATGAAACCCATCTCCAACCACAAATCCACCAGGTGGCCTTAGGGGGGAAGCAGCCATCAGAACTCTCATGACTCTTGCTCTGCAATTTGGTGGACCGTACTATTACAGGTAGCAATGTATGGCTGTGAGAGCTGGACCATAAGAAAGGCAGAGCGCCAAAGAGTAGATGCTTTCGAATTATGGTGCTGGAGAAGACTCTTGAGAGTCCCCTGGACTGCAAAGAGGTCCAATCGGTCCATCCTCCAGGAAGCCAAGCCCGATTGCTCCCTGGAAGGACAAATCCTGAAGCAGAAGCTCCAATACTTTGGCCACCTCATGAGAAGAGAGGACTCTTTAGAAAAGACCCTCATGCTGGGAAAGATGGAAGGCAAAAGGAGGAGGGGGCGGCAGAGGAGGAGATGGTGAGATAGTGTCACCGAAGTGATGAACATGAAATTGGGCGAACTCCGGAAGCTAGTGGAGGACAGGGAGGCCTGGCGTGCTGTGGTCCAGGGGGTCGCGGAGAGTCGGACACGACTTAGCGACTGAACAACAACAACACTATTACAGGGTTGTTGTGACGTACGACAGAGATCCTGTCCGCGACGCGCGTCAAAGGTTCAATATGATTTGGCAGAAATCTAAAGTTCAATGTGATTTGTTCACCTCTGTAGCGCCATTTATGTGCAGGAGAAGACAGTTACCCTGGCCCAAAGGGATGCAGGGGAGACAAATGGGGGAAGGGGAGGGAAGTAAGGATCAGTAGTCCCTGCAGATGCAGCGGCGGAGAAGGTGGCGGTGCCACGGCTGGCCTGGTTCGTCAAGGATTTCCTACAAGTTCACTTTGCCGCTTCTCTTGGGATGGCCCTCCCTGGGGTTTGTACCACTTCAGGGCATACACTGGGTGTATGGGGAAGGCCACCAGAATCTCCCCTCATGTAGAAAGCTAGCAGGAGCCCTCTCCCTGGTGTGCTATCTTTCTGCTTGCAGAGATAATGTTTCTTTGTGGGGAACCTTTCAAATAGGTGGCCCCGCTCCCTGCATACACATTGCGCTGTACCCTTGCAAGAGGCAATTCGTAGAGTTCAGCATGATTGGGCTGACACTGGCAGACTTGAACAACATTAGCACCTTCCACACATACTGTACTTTATACAAATATTGATGGAGCCCTGAGACCACTAACCTCATTTCTACAGAAGCTGCCACACAAATACGACTAATTTACTCTGACTGCCTTAGATGGAGAGCTCACGAGAGACCAGCCCACAAGCTATTTTTATTTTATTTTTAAAAAAATACTTTACGGCACAGCAAACTAAGTCCTTGAAAGAAAACAGCCCTGCTATTAAACAAAGATCGCCTATTTGGGATCTGGCCACTAGGGGACACTGTTGAACACTCTTAGTAACCTGTCATTTACCCCGGAGAACCCAATTTTGAACCACCCAGAAAAGGAAACTTTCCCATCACTGGGAAGCTCGGGTTTTGGGGTAATAAAGGGTTGACTGAGCTTCCAGGAAAAACAAATGTTTCAAAGACGGCTGACGGAGAGAATCTTCCTTTAAAGGAAGCATAAGAACATAAGAACATAAGAACATAAGAAGAGCCATGCTGGATCAGGCCAAGGGCCCATCTAGTCCAGCTTCCTGAATCTCACAGCGGCCCACCCCAGGTGCCCCAGGGAGGCAGGAGACAACAAGATGCTTGCATCCTGTTGCCACTCCCTTACACCCGGTACCTGTAGCCCACCACCTTTGTAAGGAGGTTGCACAATCCATCATTGCCTATAGCCCACAATGGATCTTTCCTCCAGAAATCGGTCTAATCCTCTCTTAAAGACATCAAGACCAGATGCCATCACCACCTCCTGTGGCAAGGAGTTCCACAGATTAACTACCCGCTGGGTAAAAAAGTACTTCCTTTTATCTGTTTTAACTCTCCCAACCCTCAGTTTTAGCGGATGCCCCCTGGTTCTGGTGTTGTGAGAGAGGGAAAAGAACATCCCTCTATCAACTCTATCCCTTCCATGCATAATTTTGTATGTCTCAATCATGTCCCCCCTCAGGCGCCTTTTTTCTAGGCTGAAGAGCCCCAAACGCTGCAGTCTTTCTTCATAAGGGAGCACTGGCCTTTGCGTTGGATGCCAGAACACTTCCGGCTCAACGCCTGTGTCTCCTTTGCTGCCACCTTTACACTCTTTCGCGGCACCCAGGTGACCTGATGTCGCGGGTGCTAAACCTGCTCTCTCTGGCCTGGGCTGCTGCATGCACCCCCCCACCTTAGTCCTCTCTCAAAATACCCTTTCTGAAATGGGGGCTCAGAACCACACACAGCAATACCACCGCGGCGTCTCTCTCCTGACTGTTGCTCACCATGGTCTAGAAACTTGAAAGCGGAGACTTCCAGACCTGCTACACGCACCATTCCATAAATTGTGCTTTCCCCATGCATAAACATACACAAGTCCAAAGCTCCACCTTTACTTAACTACTAAGCGTCTTGTGGCACAAGAGTTCTGTTTTTTTTGAGAGGGGCTGGAGGAAACATTGCACCTAAAACACAACAAAGAAAATCAGCCATCACTGCTGCAGAGAGTCAAAAGGGAGGCTTAAATCAAGAGCATCCTCGACAACAATGACATTAATTATGCTTTTAACATGATTTTACAGCTTCCCCTCCCCCTCCCGCTGCCGCCCCCGGCCCAGCAGAGAGACGCGCACACCCGCTTTCTGCATGCCACATCTGTGTGAACAATATCACAAAGATTTACGATTTTTCTTCTTTCCGTAATTACAGACACACAAGCTCGGGCTCACTTTATCAAAATACTTGCTGAGCAATCACCCTTTCTCCGCTTTTCTCCGCTTGAGGTTTGCGTTGACAGAAGCCATTCAAAAAAAAAGAAAAAAAGAAAAAAAGGAAGGAAAGAACAAAAAAAAAAAAAACCCTCTGCTTAAAAAAGTGTTGAATCAGGACCTCGTTCCTTGGTTCTAAAGCCTCTACAGAAGAGGCTGCTTGTCAACAGATATACAAGTACAGTATTTATAGTACCTGCGGGGAAATTTCATTCCCAGACTGGGGGGGAGGGAAGAGTGGGGGGGGCACAGGATGAAATGAGGAACGGTCCATTGGGGAACTGGGACAGAGTGGGGAAGGCGGTCCTGAAGGGCAGAGTCCGATCCGCCGGTTCTCGGGTTGCAGAATTAAATTTAATGAGCGCAAAAATGAGAGGAGGGGGGAAAAGAGCAGACACTCAGCTTGCCTCAATTCCCTCCAGAAACCATTAAAATGTTTTTGTTATTCCTAAACGTCTGGAAAATGAATTAACATCCCCACAGCAGCTCCCGCGCCCAGTTTCCCCCCCCCCAAATTTGGAGCTCTCCAGGATCAGCCTAGAAGAAACCAAAGGGGCCTCCCTGCGGATGGGTGGTCGGGCCCAGACTCCCTGCAGCTGGAGCTGAAGCCCAGATGCAGCCATCGCTGGCAGAAAGCTAGTTCGAGACGTCATCGAGGACGCCCCAAGGCCTGAAGCTGCACACTCCCCGTCTGTGCTTGACAACGCTCCCTTCCCCCCCACGTCAAAGGGCCCCAAACTTTTTGGGCTGGCGGCTCCCTTCACCCGCTGGGCCACTGGCCATAGTGCTCCTTGAGGGCTACAATCCTACGCATAGCACAAGGCGGGTTTTTTTGGAGGGGGCAAGGATTCCGTGGCTCCCCGTCCACTTTCCGTGGCTCTCCAGGAAACAGCAGCTCACAGTGTGGGAACCACCAGGGGCAAATCTATTTGAAAGGGCGCCCATGGCGCCCAATGAAAACGCGCCCCTAGGGGCATGCAACGTCATGATGTCACATCGTGACGTAATGACATAGTGCCCCGCCCCTTCTAAGAGGCGCATTCTGTTCGCTGCCGCCGGACCTTTAAGGGCAGTGAACGGCGCCCCCCCCAAGATGGCGCCCATGGCTCACGTGCCACCCCCTGCCACCCCCTAGAAACGCCCCTGGGAACCACTGACATAGTGGCCAGAAGTTTACTTTTTCAATTTTCGGATTGGGGGCCTTGTTTCTGCACGCAGGGCAAGGACGTCAGATCAATCAATCAATCAATCAATCAATCAATCAATCAACAGGTACTTATATACCGCTTTTCAACACGAAGTTCACAAAGCGGTTTACAGGCAATAGTAATAATAAAGTTAAATGGCTCCCTGTCCCAAAAGGGCTCACAATCTAAAAAAAGGCAGACCGCCAGCAACAGCCACTAGAAAGACTGCGCAGGGGTGAAGAGGGACAGTTACTCTCCCCCTGCTAAATATAAGAGGAACACCACTGGAAAAAGTGCCTCTTGTCCAGTTAGCAGATGCCACCCCTGAACTCCTGGGAGAGGCGTGGAACTCAGGACAAGCTGTGCGGCCACCCAGCTTAGAGGGGAAGGGACTGCTGACTCCTGAACACCCTCCTCAGATCTCTCCCTGGCCCGTGACCTTTCACCTGGCATAAGCTCACCTGTTTGCAAGGTGCTCTTCCAAGCCATGAGGTCTAGCAGCTTTGTTTCTCCGCCGAATAAAAGCCCAGGCTTTCAAGAAGCCGAATAAAAGCCAAGGCTTTCAAGGCTTTCAAGCTTGTGCTTGACGGGTGCAAAGAAGAACTGAACACATGCTGCCGCCCTGCGCACGCCTCTGAAATCCTTTGAACGGCAGAGCACATCACCGCTGCTCGTACCAGACGGCGCACCTGAGAGGTCTGGCCACGGAGTGCTCCCCACCCACACACCCACGCCGCCAACCCTTCACATCTAAATTCCGTCGCCTGCCCCTTTGCTGCGCGGGGAGCAGCGTCGTCTTAGTTAACTCGCCGTCAAAGAGACAAGCGCGGATCACTGCCACGTTATTACAAGGCGAGAGCAAATGTATTCCTTTTTTATTGTCAAGACAGATTTGGCTCACGCGCCGAAACACAGTAATAGCAAAAGATGTTTCCACTTGTCGGCTGCTCCAGCACTTCAAAGGGGAACACGGGGACGCCGGCTCACCGCGAGGCCTTCCTGCCACGTAGGGCAAGCGCAACGGTGGAACTGAGGGTGGCAGCGGTGGCGAGACCCGCACAGCCAGGGATGCTCTGCGCTAAGCGCCATCCATCAAAACAGGACACCAAGAAATCCCACCGTTCTGCACTGGGAGTGGCTGGACTCTGGCACAGAGGGGCTGAAATGCATTATGAACAGGGCTGTAACCTCGGATCAATAAAACGTTCCCCCACCCCCGATGCATCGGGCAACATCATCATCATCATCATCATCATCATCATCATCATCATAATACATGTATTTATATACCGCCTTTCTTAAAGTCACTAGATTTCTCTAATGATTACAACTCAAGGCGGTTTACATAGGCAGACTTTTCACAAACCCGAAGGTTTTTACAATTTACAGAATGTTCTGTCTTCCAAGAACAACACTCCTACAGATCTTTCTTTCTGGATTTAGCCTTCTTTCTTTAGCCACCCGTCTGTCGTCTGCTGGCTGATGAGGCTTCCCTGCTCTCACCAGAGACGCAGCTGCATTCAGCACACTCCTCCTCCCACGAGGCAGCTGAAACTCAGCTTTTTTAATCAGCCGCAGTTTGCAAGGTCTGCTGCTCACACAGACTTCCGGGAGTCTCGAGCTCACGACCTTGAGATCTTCAGTTGTTATCTTCGGGCAAACGGAGGCATTAACCCTCTCGGCTAAATCTTCTGCAACATTAATCATTTTTGATATAAATGCTCATTGCAAGCCTGCAGGTGGCACATGTCAACCGTAGAAGAGGCATTCTCTCCCCCACACAACTGGCGGGGGAATGCCTCTCCTAAGCAGGTGACGTACACATGTGCTGTTATTGGAAAACAGACAAGCGGCTTTATTCCTACCCTCTAAAATTCCTGTTGGCAAAGACAACAAAGGCCAGGGGGAAGAATAAGACTTCCCCCCCTCCCAGCCAACCTCTTTTCCTTTGGCGAGAACCTCCACATTTGAAATGACAGAATCTGATCCTCACCTTTGCTACTTCTTGTCTTGAAACTGGAGAACTGGCTGGTTCTCTGGCCTGGCTATATAAAGAGATGCAGGGCAAAGCTGCCCCATCTGCCCCTATGCCCGCCCCTCTCGAGGAAAGCAGCATGGGTGCTCATCCAGCATGGGACAGGGGAGAAGGAAAACTCCTGACTGGGAGACCCCACAGTTGCCTGACTGGGAGACCCCACAGGGCAGAAGATTTAGTCGAGGGTTAATGCCTCCGTTTGCCTGAAGATAAGAGCTGAAGAGCTGAAGGTCGCCAGTTCAGGACAACCGGAAGTCTCTGTGAGCGGCAGACCTCGTTAATTGCGGCTGATTAACAGCTGAGCTTTGGCTGCCTTGTGTGAGGGGGAGTTGTGCTGAAGTTCAGCCGCTTCTCTGGTGGGAGCAGGGAAGCTGCTTATCAGCCAGCAGAAGACAAATAGGTAGCCAGAAAGAAGGACTAAATCCAGAAAGATCCATCTATATGTGTGTAGTTCTTGAAAGATAGAACATTTCTGTATAAATTGTAAAAACCTTCGGGTTTCTGAATAAAGTCTGCCCATATAAACCGCGTTGAGTTATAGTCACTAGAGAAATCTGGTGACCTAAGAAAGGCGGTATATATTATTATTATTATTATTATTAAGCAGAACACCAAAGTTGAAGGGCTTAAAACCACAGAACCTCAGAGCTCACAGCTGGAAGGGAGCTGTCACAAATGACACGCTTAGACACACATGTAGGCCGCCCCCTAGAAAGACTTGAAATTCACATTGCAGAGCAGAGGCTGCTGGGACGTCTCCACCACCGCACACTCAAAGCCATCGTTTGGCGACACTGATTCCGTGAACGCTGGCAAAGGCCTTCTCTACCTGGTGCCTCGATTAATTGCTTGTAGACGCTCAGGAACGCCACTTCCGCCTCCTTGCTTCTTTTACTAAGGGCCACCACCTGATTGGGGAAATTAAAATATAAATAAATAAGTCCAGGAGACGAGGAAGCTGGGAATTCAAGGATAAAGACGGCTGTTGCGTTACAGACCCCCCAAATCAGGAAAAGGTGAAAGTCACACAGACTTACTCCCAGTGATGTCATGCAGGGGGAACGCAGGGGAACTCAGTTCCACTAGTTAAAATTAAGGTTGACTCCGCCCACTTCACTCTCCCCCCTCCCCCCTCCCAATTCCTCTGCAAAGAGCTTTTCTTCTTGGTTGGCTGGCACTCAGAGGGTTAAAGGGAGCGACTCCGGATTCCTAGGGGGGCGAAGGCAGTGATGTCATTCAGGGGGAACGGACCAGAATGGGCTTTCCGGATCCTAACGGGCTGCGTGGCTGGTTCCGGGTTCTCGACAAGTGCCAATCAAAAGTGAGTTCCTGTTCCTAAATCATTTGAATGACACCACTGCTTACTCCGTATGGCACAAGACAAGTAGGCCTTGCGGGAGGGGGGGAAACCCTTGCCAAATGGCTCTTGTTCTGATACCTCAGGCCACATTCATCTCGTTTAAGCCAATCTTTCCTTTGGGAATTCAATTCCTGATTTTTTGCAGAGATCAAGTTTTTAAAAGGCAACAACGAAAACTAAGAAACCGGAAAATGAGGAAGAAGCTGACCCCCACGTTTCTCTCTCTCTTATGAAAGCCCTTTTGCATTTTGAGTCTTGTTGTTTTGGCAGACTCAAAAACGCTTCCAAATTCAGCCTAATAATTAACAATATGGTCTCTTCTGCTGCAGATGTTCCCATCCATCCGTCAGCATCCAGACAGGTTTGCCGGTCTCACACTCCTGCTTGACAGAAATGCTGGATTTTACAACTAATTTATTCCCCTGCATTTGACTATACTGGGCAGAGGGCCCGTGTAGGACGGAGGTTGGCTTCTTCCACCTTCACCATCCTTCTCTCTGTAGTCAAGTAGCTTAGCAACATCTCCGTCCAAGGTAGCATTTCAAATCCCTACCAATATTGCCATTCAAACTGGCAGGAAGACCCAGGAAATAATTAATCTCCTCTAATTAGATGTCGGACATGCAGACTGGCCCCCTCTTCAGCCCTTCTGCGATAGCTAGAGGCAAAACAAGGCCATACGCATGCAGCTGTGCACACCGCATCAATGGTGCTGCAATACTACCAGTGGACTAGAAGGGTGTATACCTGCCTTCCGCGCACACACCCCTCCCAACTCAGACAACAGTATTCCACTTTCCCTTTAATAGCTCTGTAGCAGGGCGATGTTCTTCAGGTGCAGCACCCACTACTCAGCACCACGAAAAGGTTGCACTGGGTGTCTTCCTCTGGGTGCCCTTCCAGTAGCAAAAGCCCTGTCTGAAATGGCAAGTAGCCAATAAACCTAAAAATGGATCAGACCAAAGGCGCTTCTAGCCCTTCTGTCCTGAGTTGCAGCCAGAAGCGGATCTATAGGGAGGGCAGAGCTCTAAGTGTTGCAAGGAGCCTCACCCTGCCATGTAAATCCCTCCTCTCCCTTGCTGCTGTAGCCAGTAAGCAACGCCAAGATGTTGCTGTTCCCTGTGAGGATTGGCTAAAACGGTGCAGGAGAGGAGTGATTTCCACTGCAAGGTAAGGCTTCTTGCAAAACTTAGAGCTCTGCCCTCCCTTAGATCTGCCTCTGGCTGCAGCCACTGTTCATTCTGAACACACTTGGATGAGTGGAACAATGACCCAGACGTTTCAAGCCACAGCAGGACGTCTAGAAACAAGAGAGCGGGGTGACTATTTTGGTAGTCGGAGCATCACCTTTCCTCCCCGATTCCACCTGGGCAGGATGGAAATGGTGTGAACGTCAACCCGTGGGAGATTCCCATGTCAAGAAAACCAGTCAAAAACCCATGCCCGCTTGCCCTGGGCAAAGAATCTTTTCAAACTCCGGTAACGTCAAGCCATCATAAATCTTTCATGCGCTGTGTGTAAATGAAAATTATAATTTAATGCCGGAGTTTAAATTTTAAAAATCAGATGGTTGCTGCCTCCTGCTTTCTTTCCCCTCCTCCAAACATTTAAACTAAGATGGGTGCCAACTTCCCTTCTCAACTAGCCAGGGAATGAGTAGCAGACAGGTTCCATTCTTGGGTTTTTTTGCAATTTTCTTTTTAAACAAACCTAGCCAGCCTGATGGGGTTATTCTAAATTTAAAAAAACCCATTAGTGGACCCCTGCTAAGGTTAGAAAGACACAAACCTGACCACAGAAGGTACTGCTGCTCGCTGATAAGTGACCTTTTCTGGGTTAAAAACAGTGATGTCATGCAGGGGGTACGCGGGGGTACGCGAGTACCGGTTTCTAGGATTACAGCTGGCCCCGCCCATTCGCCCGCCCACTCGTCGACTCCGCCCTCTGCAACGTTTGAATTTCCTGCATGTTTGAGTTGCCTGCATGTTCTCAGAGCCAGGCAGGCAGGCAGGCAGCGAGCGGAGCCTTTCCTTTCCTTGCCACTGAAAAATGAGTTGCTCTGGGGTTTTATCATGATGCCAGGCCTCCTTAACATGTTCTGGGGGTGCTGTGGAATACTGTTGCCACTGTTGGGTCAGTTTAAAATCATCTGAGGCCTCAAAAAGGGCTTTTTTCATGTCACTTCCTGCCACGACATCACTTCTGGCTTATGATGTCACTTCCGGTGGGTGGGTCCCGACACGTGCCAATCAAAAGTGAGTACCTGTTCTTAAATCATTTAGATGACACCACTGGTTAAAAACCCGCGGCATTCCTGCTCTGGGCAAGGGGCAGCGGGGTGGGGGGAGAGACTGCCACAACTCCGTCGGGCTCTGGCTGCAATTAAAACTTGGTTCGCAACTTTGGTCTGACTTGACTCTGGGTGTCAGCCGTGATGGATCTGGCACCAGACTCCCAGGGTGCCCCGTCTCCTCTCGGCTGAAATGTGAAGAAACATCACCTGCCATCACACGGTTCTTGCACAGGCAGGAAAAAAAAAGGCTTTGTGTTAAACCAGGAAGCGCAGCAAGACACAGGAAAAGACAAATTTCTCCCTTCTGCAACAGAACTGGGGTGTTTATGCAGCGAGCGAGACGTCCAATTTATCACCAGGCATGAATAATACTGGAATGACACAAGCGTGACGCACGGCGCATTTGCAGCACTCCTGGGCCCGCGCAAGGGACGTGGGCCGGCCCAGTCTGACCCTGGATCGCGCTCGGAAAATGCCTCTTCTGTTTGTATGGGGCAGATATTCCTGCTTAGCAGGTATGGCCAGAAGTCCTGCTGTGTATGGATTGAGCTGCAAAACACACAGCTACGAAGAAACACCCCAAAGATGCCAGCCCCGCTTGGACCGGCAGAGCCACGATGAGCAAAGGGGGGGCTTGTCAGTTGCCCGCAATCCCAAGTGGCCCACGTTATAATGATCAGATGCCGTCCATCTCTGGTGCAGGAGCAGCAAAGCCAATCTATTGACTCTGAAGGGAGAAAAGAAGATGAATCTCTTTTTCCTTCCCTTGTTTGCGGCTCAAAAAAGCCTCGCAAGCCCTCCACACAAGACTGAATTTAAATTGCTTGTCATTCAGAACAAAAGCCGCACCAGTCATTTGTAATTCACCAGCCACCTGAACAGCCGGCCTCCCCTTCGCTGCTCCAGGCACTGAAGCACAAAGACCTGCTCCCATTTCGCACCCCCCCCCTGCCCTGTTGTTAACATTGCATAAGACATGGTCTTTTTTTAGCATCCGAGTACACAGGGCCTCCCCCCCCCCTTTCCCCACATCTCTTTGCGCTTCCGGCTGGAACGGAAATTTTGAGATGTGTTCCTTCATCCATTCCCGCAAACCAAAATGGCCCTTAGGGCATTTGTGTAAGGCCATGCGTGCGGGTGTGGGCAGAGGCGGATCTAAGGGGGGGGCAAATCTGTAAGTGTTGCAAGGAGCCTTACCCTGTCATGTAAACCCCTCCTCTCCCTTTCTGCTGTAGCCAATAAGCAACGCCAAGATGTTGCTGTTCCCTGTAAGGATTGGCTAGAACGGTGCAGGAGAGGAGCGTTTTCCACTGCAAGGTAAGGCTTCTTGCAAAACTTACAGATTTGCCCCCGCTTAGATCCGCCTCTGGGTGTGGGTGTACGGTAAACAGCCTCTCTCTCTCTCTCTCTCTCTTGGGGCCTGCTGGCTCCCAGAGGCTGAATTGGACAGGAGAAGAGGAGCCCTTCTGTAACCCAGTGGAGCCAAGGACCCAGAGGAGGGGTCTTCTTACTGGGGGCTTTGGCCACCCCATACCTGGGCTTCCCCATACCACAGGACCCCCACCATCCCCTAGTGGGCCATGAAACAAAGTTGGCAGAGAACCTGGACAGAGGCCACCATCCAAGGGCAAGCGTTGACCAGGGGGCACAATGCTGGTTTCCCCCAATTTATGCTTCTGAGACTTCAGGATCTGCAGGATCAGAGGCCAGGAAGGCAATCAATCAATCAATCAATCAGAGGCAATCAATCAACCAATCAACCAACCAACCAACCAACCAACCAACCAACCAACCAACCAACCAACCAA
>JAJKFI010000092.1:1606520-1618986 GCA_029204185.1 Lerista edwardsae
TAAATAAATAAATAAATAAATAAATAAATAAATAAATAAATAAATAATAATAATAATAATAAGACCATAAGAACGTAAGAAGAGCCCTGCTGGATCAGGCCAAAGGCCCATCTAGTCCAGCTTCCTGTATCTCACAGCGGCCCACCAGGTGCCCCAGGGAGGCATGAGACAACAAGACGCTTGCATCGTGTGGCCACTCCCTTGCACCCAGTACCAGTAGCCCACCACCTTTGTAAGGAGGTTGCACAATCCGTCATTGCTTATAGCCCACGATGGACCTTTCCTCCAGAAATCTGTCCAATCCCCTCTTAAAGGCATCAAGACCAGATGCCATCACCACCTCCTGTGGCAAAGAGTTCCACAGATTAACCACCCACTGGGTAAAAAAGTACTTCCTTTTATCTGTTTTAACTCTCCCAACCCTCAGTTTTAGCGGATGCCCCCTGGTTCTGGCGTTTTGAGAGAGGGAAAAGAACATCCCTTTATCGACTCTATCCCTTCCGTGCATAACTTTGTATGTCTCAATCATGTCCCCGCTCAGGCGCCTTTTTTCTAGGCTGAAGAGCCCCAAACGCTGCAGTCTTTCTTCATAAGGGAGGTGCCCCAGCCCCGTAATCATTTTCGTCGCTCTCTTCTGCACCTTTTCCAGCTCCACTATGTCCTTTTTGAGATGGAATGTTCCACCTTAATTTTAGTGTACCCACACCTATGATTCCAGCCAGCCAACAGAAGAAAAAAATGAGAAGAAAACGAAGAGGGGGGGGGAAAGAAAAAGTTTCGAATAATGACTGTAATAAATGAAGGTAATTAATTGTAGTTTGTTCCTTAACTGTCTAGTCAGCTTAATTTTACCTTTTCATCTAATAATGAGAAAATAATTTTTGTGCTCTGAGGGTTAATGATATGTAACTGCAAGAGCTGCTAATTGCATGTTGCAAACTATTCATCAGAATCCCCATCTGTGCTACTTGATTATGTTTGCTAAATTATTGCTTTGAATTATCTTTCATAAAGCAACTTTTGTAATTAGCGGGGCTCTGGCTTTGCTCTTTTCCCCGTCTGCAAGGAGACTCAAAAAACTTTGGCCATTTCAAGCTGTCGCCGCTTCGCTCCCGTCACGGGCAGCCTTTTGTCTTCTTTGCAACAGAAAATTAGATGGGTTTTTTTTATTTATTTAGTTGGGTTACAAAAGAGCCCACCCCACCCCCAACTCCTCAGCTCCCCCCTCCTCCCCCCTGGGTACGATCACGTCCACAGCAGTGGTGTCATTCAAATGATTTAGGAACTAAACAGGAACTCACTTTTGATTGGCACTTGTCGGGAACCCGGAACCAGCCACGGAGCCCGTTAGGATCCGGAACGCCCGTTCTGGTCCGTTCCCCCTGAATGACATCACTGGTCCACAGGCAGCATTGGGAGCTGGGGCTCAGGAGCTGAACTCCTGCCGGGGCCCAGAGGCTGCAAAGGGGCCCACTGAACCAGGAGTGCTCCCATCTCCTTGTTGGGTGTCCCTCAAACCAGGAGCCCCAGCAGTGAAGCTCCTCCTCCTAGGCATGCTAGTGCCTGTCGCTCAACGACACCATCCAGCCTCCGCAAGGATTCCATCAGCTGACCTCCAGGAGCCAATCCCTGCCCACCAGCTCCTATAAAACTGCAGCCTCCAGGGCCTGCTCTTCCATTGGAGCTCCACTCTGGTGGGAAGGGAGGTCTACCAAATGGCGACGATCATGACGGCCAGGTGGAACCTCCACGTTCAGGTGTGTTGAATGTTTGTTCCAGGATAGACAGGAGAGGATCGCTTTGCTCATGCCTTGCTTGTGGGCCTCCCGGCGGCTCCTGGGTAGCCACTGTCGGAGGCAGGACTAGACTGACCTTGGGACTGACTCTGCAGCCAGGCCCTCCTCATGCTTGGAACTGACCTTATGCACGGGAGGGATAGAGTCGATAAAGGGATGTTCTTTTCCCTCTCTCAGAACACCAGAACCAGGGGGCGTCCGCTAAAACTGAGGGTTGGGGGAGTTAAAACAGATAAAAGGAAGTCCTTTTTTACCCAGCGGGTGGTTAATCTGTGGAACTCTTTGCCACAGGAGGTGGTGATGGCATCTGGTCTAGATGCCTTTAAGAGGGGATTGGATGGATTTCTGGAAGAAAAGTCCATCGTGAGCTATAGGCAGTAGTGTCATTCACAAACGAGCTGCCGGAACGCGAGGCGGGACTTACCGCTTGATTGACAGGCAGTCTGTGACACGTCGCTGCCTGCCCGCCCACCGCGGGGGCTCCCTCCAAGTGGCGCGCCCCTCCGCGGCTCGCCTAGGCACCCAGCGCCCCCCCAGGCAAGCGGGCACCCCCTCCGAAGCCAGGGGTGCCTGCACAGCGGTCAGGCAGGCAGCGACGCATCACGAACGAGCAGCCAATCAGGCGGTAAGTCCCGCCTCGCGTTTCGGCAGCTCGTTTGTGAATGACACTACTGGCTATAGGCCATGATGGGTTGTGCGACCTCCTTGCATTGGTGGTGGGCTACTTCAGAGTACTGGGTGCAAGGGAGTGGCCACAGGATGCAAGCGTCTTGTTGTCTCGTGCCTCCCTGGGGCACCTGGTGGGCCGCTGTGAGATACAGGAAGCTGGACTAGATGGGCCTTTGGCCTGATCCAGCAGGGCTCTTCTTATGTTCTTATGACCTCAGGGACCCAAGGGCTGGGAAGCGGACATTCCAGGCCAAGGCACAATGCTTCAGGAACTACTGTCAGTGGGCCAGGATCGTGGTCTCTCTCTCTCTCTCTCTCTCTCTCTGATCCAGCAGAACTGAGCCGCACCACGACCTGCTCCTACATGCCACTACTGAGCCTCTCCCTCACACTCTCCCAGAGAATCTCACAAAGCCAATGTGGGAAAAGAGGCAGTATTTAAACAACACTGGAAATGTATTCCTTCTGTTATCATTCTCTTTTATGTGTTTATGCCGAGCATTTCAGAATGAATCAATACCAGATTGCCCTATAAATAAATAAGCATATCAGTAAGAAGAAGAAGGAGGAGGAGGAGGAAAAAAAAACACCGGGTAATAAAATGAAGTGATGAAAAATATGGAAATCAGTCCACATTTGTGTAAATCCAGTTATTGTTTACTTTAATTTTTTTTCCCGTGTGCCGTAACGTCGTTCCAAAAAGACAGATTTTAAAAGTAACGCAAAGCTCGCAAGATGACAGCCCCTAATATGCCGCCTCTGAGTGCCAACGTCTCTCTGGGGGTTTCGAGCTAAGCAGGAGAGAGGAAAAGCAGAGGAGAAGGTAGAACACCTTCTTCCCCTCCCCTCCCCAAGAAGAGCGATCATTTTTGGAACATTGCAAAGTGCGATTTTTCTCCCATGCCTGCTTCCAGCCCCACTTTGGAAGAATTTAACCCACCCACCCACCCCAGAGTGGTGGCAGTACCAACAGATGGATGGGCATTCCTGGACCCCACTGAATCCAGCATCTCGGACACTACCCCTGTCCAGCTGATCCTGAAGGCAGAGTGTTAGGCGAGGTGAGCCTTTGGTCTGATCCAGAAAAATGTGGCTATAGTAGAAACGTCACCTGACTCAAGAGCTGCAATCAGATTTAGACTTTGCTGTAGTTCCTTTGTATTTTTGGTTGAGTGGTTCACAGATTCCTCTACAGTGACCAAAATGTACCTTGGGCATAGACACTGGCTTACCTCTGCCTGGAAGCTTTTTAAGACAGGAGCCACCATATCTCGGACTTCCTGAAAGAAAAAAGAAAAAAAGGGTAACAGCTCTTTGTTAGACCAAGCTAAAAGCTGGCCTTTCTCCAATGCTCAAAATCTGAACAAGTTTCTAGCCTATATTAAAACTTTCACCTAAATTAAAGAAATATCTTAGCTGACCTAACTATGAGTTTTATAATTGTATGTGCATACTAAGTAAGAACAAAAGTTTGATAAAAACCTTATTTGGGTTTTAAAAGCTGCACACACATATCACAAGAGGTGACATTTCAGAAGAAGCATTCTCCTCTTGTTTGAGAAGAGGCATTCTCTCTTCTTTTTAATAGGATTTCTGCCACCCACATTTTTTGAATCAAGAATTAAACCTTTAACACACACACACACACACACGCGCGCACACAAAGTGACCCAGTGAAGAATCTCTTTATATACGCAATCAAAAGTCAATTCATTTAACCAGTCAATCCACTAATCTTTTGTGGCCCTAATATTCAGGCTGTTTTGTATTGCACTTTGTCAGGGATGAATGATCAGGATGCAGACCCCACAACTAGCACCTGAAAAGCCACAGAACCAATTCCATGAGTTCAAGGGGGGGTTGCAATTGCAAGAAACATACATTAGAAACTGGCAAGAGGTGGGTGTTGCTGGAGGGGAAACCCTCCACTGGCAGACCAAACAAAATAGAATTTATTTGGGGGCAAAAAAAAAAAAAAAGAGAGAGAGGAAGAACAGTGATGACAACAGCAACAGAAAAGCAGAGCTCCATCTGCTCGGACCAGCAAATGCCAGGATTTTTGGCAATTAGGTCTAAACACATTTGCTTTTTTTAAACTAATTGAGGAAAAAAAAACCCAACACACCACACAGGGATACAACACAACACAACTGCACTTACTATTTGTTGGCGCTGGGATGCTTTGTACTGAGCCACCGTACATCCCACAACAAGAAGGCTTGAAGGTTGTGTGGACTCCCTCCCCATGTATCCCTCAGCGCATTTTAGGATCAGGACTCAAAAGTCACAGTGGCGCCACCAAAGCCACTGGTAATAAGCCATAATTGGACATTTTCAGAGCTATTTTTCTTTGTGGCTAATTACCTTCTTCTTTTCGTGTTAGTCATTCAAACGTCTTGAGCTTGTTTTTATAATATAAAAAAAATTCAACTCATTTGAGCAAGAGAGAGGGGGAAAAAAAATACGCCTACCCACCGAGTTAATTCTATAATGGCAAATATACTGTACCTCAGGTACATTTTTCTTAAATTCCCGGCTGAGTTCAATTAAATGTTTATGAGACTGTTCGCTTTCTTCCTGCCGCGCTGCTAGTTCGGAAGCAATGGAATTAAGCTCCTTCTGGAAGAAAACAAAACCAAAACAGAACACACACAAGAAGGGAGAGGGAGAGAGAATAAAATAAAAGGCATTGCATTTTCCATCTCTCATGCACAACATTTTCCTAGGAGAGATCTTTTCCATCAAAGACTTGGCAACCAAAGTTGGGCACCGTGATTTTTGTGCTAATCAGTGAAGGAGCCCAACCATCCACAGGGGCAACAAATGCTGAAAGCACAGAAGACGTGCACCCGAGACACATAAATATCGCTTGTATCAAGTCATACTGCTGCTCGCTCTCAGTGCTGCTTTTCAGCCAGGGGCACTAGGACCACTAGTGATACTTCACAGTGTGGGCAGGAGACACTTGGCCTCACTGCCCTGCCAGGCCGGCTCCTGATGGAAGTGGAGATGGCGCACCAGTGGGCAACATGCCGCTGTGCAACCGTTGGGCCTTTCAAAAGAGGCATTGTTAGGGAAAGGAGGGTGCAGAGAAGCCCTACTGGTGGGGCTCATCCCTGAACACAGCTCCCATCTCTGGTGGCAAAAGTGGGACTCCCTAAAGGTAGTATAGTCAGCCCACAGCATCCAGTGATGTCATGCAGGGGGAACGCGGGAAAACTCAGTTCCACTAGTTAAAATTAGGGTTGACTCCGCCCACTTCACTCTCCCTCCTCCCCCCTCCCGATTCCTCTGCAAAGAGCTTTTCTTCTTGGTTGGCCGGCACTCAGAGGGTTAAAGGGAGCGACTCCGAATTCCTAGGGGGGCAAAGGCAGTGATGTCATTCAGGGGGAACCAGGGGGTGGCCATCCCATTGAGTTTCATGCTCAGAAAGTGAAGCCTATGAAGCGGGCTTGGCGGCCATATTGTCAGGTGCAAAACAATGCTGATTCCAATTATTTCCAATGGGTTTTCGCATGATGTTTCGGGCTTAATCGTTTACTCCTGAAGTAAAAACTTACCAAAATAACAACGTGTGATCGTAGAGAAACATCAGTGGTAACCATATTATGAGTTAATATGCAATTCCAAGGTTTAATTCCGCGTAATTATATTACATTAAAATCTCCGTTCGTTCGCGGCCATATTGTCCGGTCCGGAAGCTTCAAGAATTTGCCATTATGGCACCTCCAGCAATTTTTCCTCCAAGGGGGGAACGGACCAGAACGGGCACCAACAAGTGCCAATCAAAAGTGAGTTCCTGTTCCTAAATCATTTGAATGACACCACTGACAGCATCTGCAGGGGTTCCGTTCCCGGAAGCCCCCCAGATAGCCAAATCCGTGAGTCTGGGCCCTCACCTGAACTCTGGACACAACTGGAAGCATCTTCTGGTTGTGTGCGGAGGTGTTCTGAGCAGGGTTAGGGGCTCAGTACTTTGGTTTGGGGGGGCAGCCAGAACGAAAGAACCTGCCTCCAGTCATCCGCACCTCCGCTGTTCCTCACTTCCCCCTCCTCCATTCAGAACTGAGCCTGCATCCACCTCCTCCAATTTACCTGGAAGGAGAGGAGGAGGCAGGTGTGTGTGTGTGTGTGTGTGTGTGTGTGTGTGTGTGTGTGTGATCAATCAATCACTGGCAAACGTGTGCTATCACCAGGGCCTGCCTTGCATTTCAGGCTTTTGGGTAGCCGCCAGCCTAGCAAAAAAACCAAACCAACCCTCATCTTATGGGGAGAGTCATTATTACATTCACTGGTCAGCAGTGTGGCTGACTACTGGCAGCTAGTATGTACATGCGGCCAGTGGCGTCATTCAAATGATTTAGGAACAGGAACTCACTTTTGATGGGCACTTGTCGGGAACCCGGAACCAGCCACGGAGCCCGTTAGGATCCAGAACGCCCGCTCTGGTCCATTCCCCCTGAGTGACATCACTGCCTTTGCCCCCCCCCTAGGAATCCGGAGTCGCTCCCTTTAACCCTCTGAGTGCCGGCCAACCAAGAAGAAAAGCTCTTTGCAGAGGAATCGGGAGGGGGGAGGAGGGAGAGTGAAGTGGGCGGAGTCAGCCCTAATTTTAACTAGTGGAACTGAGTTCCCCCGCGTTCCCCCTGCATGACATCACTGCGTACGGCCAGCATCACAATGCATCGTGTGAGCAGCCCCTCCCATACATCATCAGAGCCATTCCTGGAGGCAGGGGCTGCTTACGTGGTGCATCACAACACCTGCAGTATGTAGTACCACCCCCCTCCCAGCCATGCTCTTGACCCTTGTAACTGAGATGGTCATTCTGCATCGTGCACAAATACTTCCTTGAATAATTAGGGCAAAAGCCGGCTCTTCCTTTGGAGCGAGTCAAATTCCTTCCCCTGCATCCCCCTGCCCAACCTGCAAGCCAAGGTCTGGATTACAGCACCAGCCAACTCTAGCGTGCCCGGTTATTTTGAACAAAGGAGAATATGTTACACAGCTTTTTTAAAAAAAAAATCCAGATTAAAGAGGCTCTCGTGTAAACAAATACAGATGGGAAGGGTTCAAATTAATGGAGCATTTGGCTGATCAATATTCTTAATAAGCCTCCCTTTCTTTTTCCCACCAGTAACTGTCAGAAAAAAACACAGAGATAGTGTCAAAATAGTAAAAGAGCAACATATTGTACTGCGTGAGATGCTTTTCAAAAAAAAAATGGCCAAGCTCATGCCCCCAGCAGCTGATGTATATCAGCGGAGAAGGGAGACAGCCGGGCTATAACTTACTTATGCTTTTAAGCATTCATAAATATGCTTTTAAAGATCTGTATGGCTTTTTAATTTCAGTGGAATTTGGAGTGGGGGGGGTGAGAGGAAAAGTGTGTGGATTAAGTAAACTGACCTTTTGTGTACAGGGCGGTAAATCAAGCACAGTTCACTTCAAGTGCAAGGAAACGTTTCATTAAAGAATTATAGATTCATCGCATGCTGGCTTTGGAGGACACAAAGCTGCACGGATGAAACCCATTAAGGAGAGGGGGAATTTTATCCTTTAAAGCACAAAAAGGTAAATATCACACACACACACACACACACACACACACACACACACACACACACACAGAGCAGCCTAACAGGCAGGGGCTACATCTCTCTTTCTAAAGGGAGTTAGGACCCAGCTCAGTGGAAGAGCCCCTGTTTCGGCTGCAGTGGGGTGCCCACAGAGGCGGATCTAAGGGGGGGCAAATCTGTAAGTTTTGCAAGAAGCCTTACCCTGTCATGTAAATCCCTCCTCTCCCTTGCTGCTGTAGCCAGTAAGCAACGCCAAGATGTTGCTGTTCCCTGTGAGGATTGGCTAAAACGGTGCAGGAGAGGAGTGATTTCCACTGCAAGGTGAGGCTTCTTGCAAAACTTACAGATTTGCCCCCCCCCCAGATCCGCCTCTGGGTGGCCACCCTTGTGCTAGAGGTGGGGTGGGAGAAAGAGGCTCCTAGCCTGAGGCGAGGCCAAAGGAGATGCCCGGCTCTGAACGACGACAGAGACAAACACAAGGCATTTAGCAGGGGGAGAGCAATTGTCCCTCTTCACCCCAGCGCAGTGTCTTTCTCGTGGCTGTTGCTGGGGGTGTTCTCCATTCCTTTAGATTGTGAGCCCTTTTGGGACAGGGAGCCATTTAACTTTAATGTTATTATTTGCCTGTAAACCGCTTTGTGAACTTTATGTTGAAAAGCGGTATATAAATACTAGAGATTGATTGATTGATTTGGCTGCCGGAGGTGGAGCACCCCAGTGTCACCCTCATCCCACGACTGCAGATGGGGCACAAGTACGCTTGCGCGAGTCCCGCTCGTGGCAATGAACGTGACCTCAAGGCTGGTCTGGCACTTTCTGAGCGTGAAAAGTACATCAAACGTATTGTTCTTCACAACAACCCCGTAGGGCAGAGATTTGCAAAGTGCAGGTTGCGACACCCCGAGGCACTTCCCGGGGCGTCACACATTACCCACTGCCCTGGCAGGGAGACCGCGGTGCAAGTCTCCAAGCAGCGGGGGGCAGAGCTGCAGGGCATGAAAACTGCACTGGGGAAAGCCCACCTGCCCTGACCCTCTGACTGCTGTTTGGAAGCTTGCGACGCCCTCCAAAACCACACTGTGACCCCCACACTGCAGATGGGGGCGGCTGAAAGCAGCTTGCCTAAGGCTGCTGACTGCAGAGTCGCGGCAGAGTCCACTCTCTCTGCTTCCTGCCCGTAATGCGCGCCGAGGCAGTCGCCGTGCTTTACGGCCACTTTGGAATACGCACTTTGAGAGGCCCCCAGGCCGAACAGAGACGCCAACGGAGAAAATTCCAGAACACGGCACTGGCCATCATTCTCAACCCAGTTCTCGACTGGTCGCCTCCGTGAGTAGAGGTTGGCTTCTGTCCGAAGCCTGAGCTTTGTGTGTCTTCTCTTTGTGTGTTGGTCTGGCACCCATCCCCAACTACTAAAGAAAAAAAAAAGAGCAAAATGGCTTCCCACGGTGGCAGAGACGGGAAGGAAGGTGACACGTTGTTGCCCCGTTTGCGATGCAGGGCAGGGTGAGACAGGCCGTGGCACACAAGACAGATTGCCAGGCACATGGCCTCTTGGTAGACAAGCCCGTTTCCAGGAGCTATCAATCATCTTCCTGCGTATTATGTAAATTCCTGATGCTAAAGATGTATGGAGTCAATTACCAGGGGTCATGGCTGGGTGTTAAATCCGCACAATGAAGCTCCTCTCGGTCTCCAATGAATTTGAGAGAGATTGCAAGCTTTCTGCCTTTTATTGGACCATATAAATATTTCACCGTTAGATATAAAAAAATATTGGAGAAAAAGCAGATAAAACCAGGGCCCCGTGTGTATACGGGGAAAGAGGGGGAAAGAGACTGGAGTCAGCAGCTTTTTAACGGCCTTGCGGCACATTTCAGGAACGATTCAGGAGGCAGGGTTCTCAGCATGGGGGGCTGCGGTGAACAGGGCAGAGATGCGATGGGCAACCTCCCCACTTTGGCTATCTGGACTCGGGCAAAAGCATGGTTGCAAACTGCGGCTTGAAGACCTAGCCATGCTGGTTCAGACAGAACACTAACCACGGCTCACTCTAAAATGGAAAGGGGAGGCGGGAAACGCCCATGAGAACAGAAGATGGGCAGGTGCAAGGGAGGACAAAATGGTACTCTCAATGGTCTAACCATAGTGGTTAGACTGGGCAGTGCAACATCTGTCACTGAGAGTGCAATCCTCACCTGGAGTGAGGCTGGCACAGTTAGGCCAGCAAAGTTTGGCTGGCACAAGGGACACCGTAAAGTGGTAGTTAATCGGTGGAACTCTTTGCCACAGGAGGTGGTGATGGCATCTGGTCTTGATGTCTTTAAGAGGGGATTAGACAGATTTCTGGAAGAAAAGTCCATCGTGGGCTATAGGCAATGATGGGTTGTAGCCTCCTTACATTAGTAGTAGGCTACTTCAGAGTATTGGGTGCAAGGGAGTGGCAACAGGATGCAAGCATCTTTGTTGTCTCCTGCCTCCCTGGGGCACCTGGTGGGCCGCTGTGAGATACAGGAAGCTGGACTAGATGGGCCTTTGGCCTGATCCAGCAGGGCTCTTCTTATGTTCTTATGACCACTCTTGGAGTCTGAGACGCCAGCACACAGAGGTGCGCCATCCTCCCAGAGTGGTCCAAACGCGCTTTATGGTGGCCCAGGTGCCAGCCAAACGTGGTGGCCTAACCCCAGGTTAAGATTGCACCTTAAGGCAGCACTGAGGGCTGAGAGAGCTGCTGGAGTGGGTAGGTTGCCCTCTCTCTGTCTGGGCTCCTGAGCACGTACTGCTATTTTACAAGAAATAGCTTGTAATGTGTTTGATAGCATCTCTTGTGTCCCCCCCGCTTCCTCCTCTCCCCCCCCTCAAAATCAACTTTCATATCTTCCTCTGGAATGAACGCTTCTGAAAATCGCTGTCCTTCTTGAGATCCCATTACAACCGTTTTGATAAAGAACCAGAAGGCAGAGATTCCATTTCAGATTAGGGAAGATCATAGACGATGGCGAGAGCGTGCAGGATTGTCTCCAAAGTCCCGTCATTCGTGGGCCGCCAACCCAAGATGAGAGGCAAATGGGGATTCTCTGGGCGCGAGAGTGCACCAGAGGCTCAGCTCCAGATCACGAGACATCATTAGAAGGCTTCTGAGGATGTGCAGAGTGTTTACTCCATCAGGCTGAATTACTGCAGCCATCAAAAGCTGTAGCGCAACACAAAACGGCTCTGGGCGAGGCATTTTCCCAGGGTTCCCCACCCCAGCCTCCTCCCCTCATCTGCAACATGAAGAGAACATTGAGCTGCCTACCTTACAGGGCTGTTGTGAGGACTGTTTGTGCTACACTTGTACCACACTCTCCCTCCCAAGAGCCCACAGCAGCCTTTGGCACAATCAGTCCTCAGGTCGCACTGCAAAATCAAGCCTCAGTATGTGGAACTAAAGCAAAATATCCCAAGTATAGAACAATTAATAGGCAAAATATATGAAGTAGCTGAAATGGATATTTTGACAGAAAGAATGCGAGAGGTGAAAACGAATAGGGTGGAACAAAATTGGCGCTTATTTTATGAATGGATGGATACTAGATGTTAATGAGTAATAGATTATAATATTTTAATTATGGCTTTTGTATAAACTTTGGATATAAGATAAAATTTTACTAGAAGGATGTTATAAGCGGAAAGAGGTGCATTGCAACAGTAACCTTTTGTTTGTACCTTGTGTTCCCTTACCTGTCTTTTTTGTACCCTTCCCCATGACTATATGCTAAAATAAAAACTTTCAAAAAAAAAAAAAGTATGTGGAACTAAAGCAATTGTGTCTTCCACGTTCCTTCCCCCGGCTGCCTCCCTGCGTCAAATTTTAGATTGTAACCCCCTGGGGCAGGGACCTGTCCTTTGTCAGGTGCCATGCAAACAGATGGCACAAGATTAATTAAACAGATTAATAACAAGGCTGAACTCCGCACACGCTCCAGAACCCAGAAGACCTCTGACGCCGGCCTGATTGGGAACCGGCCTGCCATGGCGCTCGCCGAGACCTTTGGGCCCTTTTCATTTCCAGGCGCTGCCACCTGAGATTGCCCGCATCGCGTCGTGACACCGCCATCAATTCCGGTGACCCAGCCGTGCACCCGAAGGACCTCCCCAGCCCAACAGGGGCGTCCTTGCAAAACGGACTGAACCCCGCAGGAATTGCAAATCGGGATTGCAGCTAAGGCCTCCCCATGAATTATGGGCCCCATTCCATGGGGCAGTAGGTGGAGGTTAAAAAAACACTCTCTTGGCTCTGGTAAGCACCTATCGCATGGTGATGCTGCTCCTTGATCCGTCACATATTCCCTCCATCTCTGTTGCCTCAATTCTCTCTCTCTCTCTCTCTCTCTGTGTGTGTGTGTGTGTGTGTGTGTGTGTGTGTGTGTGTGTGTGTGT
>JAJKFI010000092.1:1618996-1644885 GCA_029204185.1 Lerista edwardsae
GTGTGTGTGTGTGTGTGTGTGTGTGTGTGTGTGTGTGTGTGTGTGTGAGAGATGCCTTTTATGGCTTTGAAGACGCTGCACATTTGGAGAGCAACCTGCGCTGCTACATCCTTGTGCGCCGATCTCACAGATGTATGCGCTCTGTGACAATAGCAGAAAAGAAGAGAGAATTCGGAATGGGGCTCCTCAAAAGATATGTAAATCCGTTAATCAAGAGGCCTATTATGGCATGCTTCACGCGCGGGCAGCAACGATCCACCAAGATAGCTGATCATCTGCTAATAGCTGATTGCGCAGTGGCAGCAGGCAAAGCGCACTTCCTTAGCCAGCCGCGCGCCCGCGTTTCAAGGCACTTTTATAAATTTCTAATTATGGCCAAATTGTTCTTCCCCTCTGAAAACATCTCACTGTGCTCCTCCATCCCTCAAGCTGTGCGAGAAACAAACCCGTCAGAAGAGAGTGAATGGGAGGATGCTGTGCGACCATTTTGGGGGTGGGGGGAAAGGCCAGGCGACTTCCTTGGTGAGAGGGCCCAGCGAGAGATGGGCTTTAGGATGCAGGCAGGTTACAGCTTACCTCTGAGAGTGCTTGAAATAAAAATGCAAGCTTCTAGCCCTCAGTACAGAACAGAACAACATTTGGACATTCAGCCCAAATAAGTGAAAGCAAACACAAGCAGGGAGAGAAAAGGGACTCTGCAAACTGCCTCTGTGAGCTGCAACATCATTACTTCGCTCCAAGGGTGCTGCTCTGAAAGCAGTATGTGCTGCAATGTTCCAAAGAAAACAGAATTTGCCTACGTCGAACGCCTGGGTGACGGCTTCGTCACTTACGAACTGAATGCCAATTTTGGCATGGAAGCATTTGACTAGACAAGCAGAATAGATGCTTTGCTTGTCCACCGGCTGAAGCCAGCAGAGCCCTCCGTGTCAATTAACTCCTTCTTTGGTTGACGCGTCCCATTGACCACACTGATCAGAAGAAAAATATGAAAATTGCTTTCAGCTAAATTGTTTTTGGACTTCACTGTTTTACCAGTTCTACAAAAAGCGGCGGTGGAGGGGAGAGAAGACCCTCTCTTTGAAGAGAGCTACCTGCCCAATCACAGGCATGGCAGGTCCACAGGCGAGCCCGTCTCCTCGGAAGTAAGCCTCGTGAGCGTCCAGTCAGGCATTTCCCATGCCTTGCTCTATAGCCTTGGCTTGCAATTCTGTTTTCAACAGGGCTGTGCTGAGGGGTGGTGGTGGTCAGAGCTGCCCCCTATCAAGTCAAGGCCCACAGCCACACTTGCATTCCCTCTGCACCCCCCTTTTCCAGTGATGTCATGCAGGGGGTACGCGAGTACCGGTTTCTAGGATTATGGCTGGCCCCGCCCATTCGCCTGCCCACTCGTCGACTCCGCCCCCTGCAACGTTTGAATTTCCTGCATTTTTGAGTTGCCTGCATATTCTCAGAGCCAGGCAGGCAGCAAGCGGAGCCTTGCCTTGCCTTGCCACTGAAAAATGAGCTGCTCTGGGGTTTTGGGACTGTTGGGTCACTTTAACATGATGCCAGGCCTCCTTAACGTGTTCTGGGGGTGCTGTGGAATACTGTTGCAACTCTTGGGTCAGTTTAAAATCGTCTGAGGCCTCAAACAGGGCTTTTTTCATGTCCCTTCCTGCCACGACGTCATCACTTCCGGCTTATGACGTCACTTCCGGTGGGTGGGTCCCGACACGTGCCAATCAAAAGTGAGCACCTGTTATTAAATCATTTAGATGACACCACTGCCCTTTTCCCCCTGGCTGGGCAATCAGGGGGCAAGAACACGTTCCAGGCAGGCAGGCTAGGTGCAGAGGCAGCCAGCCAATCCCCACAGCTGAGGGTTTGCTAAGTGCGCTGCTGACAGGGCCTGCTTGGAAGATGCCAAGGCCGCTCAGACCAGGAGGAGCCGGGCCCAGTCACAGCCGTCAAGGTAAGAGCTGACATCGGCTTCCTGCCTTGGGGGGGGGGGCTTTCAAAGCAGCCGAGGAAGACGCCATGGGGCCCAGCCATGCCATTATATACTTATTGATGCGGTTCCAAAGAAAGCTAATCGATGTATTTGATTTCCCAAAGAAAGAAAAACAGCCACCACCGAAGAGTTTGGGCTTTTTCTTTTCTCTCCATCGGGCTCTGAGAGCTTTCAACAAGCACAGGCTGAGGTCATCCTTTGGAAGCCGGGTGATGTCTCCGTTCTGAGAATTCCCTGGCTCTGCAGCCAAGTCCCAGCTGGGGCAACTCTCAGCTCCAGGCCAGCAGCATCCCCTCGTGGAGTGGCATTGAGAGAAGCCACCGCAAGGGCAACCCTTTGTGTGCAGAAGAGAGACCAAAATAACGACCTGGCTGGGGGAACCTCTCTGATGAGGAACGTAAGAACATAAGAACATAAGAAGAGCCCTGCTGGATCAGGCCAAAGGCCCATCTAGTCCAGCTTCCTGTATCTCACAGCGGCCCACCAGGTGCCTCAGGGAGCCCAGGAGACAACAAGACGCTTGCATCCTGTGGCCACTCCCTTGCACCCGGTACCAGTAGCCCACCACCTTTGTAAGGAGGTTGCACAATCCATCATGGCCTATAGCCCACGATGGACCTTTCCTCCAGAAATCCGTCCAATCCCCTCTTAAAGGCATCCAACCAGATGCCATCACCACCTCCTGTGGCAAGGAGTTCCACAGACTAACTACCCGCTGGGTAAAAAAGTACTTCCTTTTATCTCTTTTAACTCTCCCAACCCTCAGTTTTAGTGGATGCCCCCTGGTTCTGGTGTTTTGGGAGAGGGAAAAGAACATCCCTCTATCGACTTTATCCCTTCCATGCATAATTTTGTATGTCTCAATCATGTCCCCCCTCAGGCGCCTTTTTTCTAGGCTGAAGAGCCCCAAACGCTGCAGTCTTTCTTCACAAGGGAGGTGTCCCAGCCCCGTAATCATTTTTGCCGCTCTCTTCGGCACCTTTTCCAGCTCCCCTATGTCCTTTTTGAGATGCGGCGACCAGAACTGGACACAATATTCCAGGTGCGGCGTTACCATTGATTTGTACAATGGCATGATAATATTGGCTGTTTTATTCAGGAAAGGCTGCAGTGTTTGGGTCTCTTCAGTCTAGAATGACACTCTTGAGAAGGGACATGACTGAGACGTACAAAATTACGCAGAGGATGGATAGAGTTCAGAGAGGATGTTCTTTTCCCTCTCACGCCACACCAGATCCAGGGGACATCCACTAAAACAGAGTCTCAGAACAGACAAGAGAAAATATTTATTTGCCCAGCGAGTAATTGGATCTGTGGATCTCCACGTCACAGGCCGTGGTGATGGCAACTGGCCTAGATGCCTTTCGAAGGGGGGTTGGACAGACTGATGGGAGGAAAAGTCCATCGCAAGTGACAAGTCGTGATGGATGTGTGCAACATCTAAAGCAGGCAACTTCAGAATGCAGTATGCAAGGGATGGCAACAGGATGCAGGCATCTTGCTGTCTTGGGCGCTCCTTGAGGCATCTGGTGGGCCATTGTGAGATCCTGGAAGCTGGGCTAGGTGGGCCTTTGGCCTGATCCAGCATAGGGGTTCTTATGCGTGACGTGGAGGGCTGTGCTGGAGTAGGGGTGCTTTGGGGAAATGAGACGGGGCCTTTTTGTTCTCTTGGAGGCTTGGGGTTGAGAGAGAGAGCGAGAGAGGCCGGCCGAGCCAAGGCTCCATATTTCCCAGGGATTATCTGAAGCATATCAACTTTAATCCAATGATCTGTAACGCGATTACATCCCGGCACAGAGAGAGGACTTCTACCGGGAACGCAATCTTTCATCCAGCCAGCTGTAAAGGGGGGGGGAGGCTCAGTGAGAGACAGGGGCAGACAAAAGAGATTTAATAAGCCGAAAGGTGTGTGGGGGGGGGGGGAGGGCGAAATCACATAACCCATCAGCCGAGATTGTGTTACATGCATTTCTTTTCCTTTTGCAAAAGGGGCGCGCGTGCGCACTGGGTGATCTCGAATCTAATTGCAATCAACAGCAGACATCTGACGCGAGTGACGGCCTCAGCAAAAAAAATAAATTAAAAAATAAAAATTGGTGGTGCTGAGAGGTGCAGAAATCTTCGTCTAAAAATAATCCGCCCTGCTGCCGCGCAACACCCCGCTGCAAGAGGCATTTTCCCTGCCCCCCGCCCCTCTTGGCTATAACGGTAATCGATGCTGGAGGCTTTGAATGCCATCAATGTATGGATCTGTCCCAGCTCTGAGCCTGGAGATTGTCTGCTGGCAGTGCGGAGAGGAGGGGGGCGCAGAAGCTGGGCTGCCTGCCTGGGCGCCGACCGTGCGCTCTAACCCCCCCCCAGCTTTTCCGGCGCCCCCTTTGGGGTCCTGTTTTTTTTCTCGATCAATCAATGCAATCCGGGCTGGATCAATGGGCCAATCAGAAGCGTCTGGCCGCGGCACTACCGCTGGCGCCTCCGCGGCCCTGGCGCCCGGCCAGCTCCGAGGCTGCGTCGGCCCAGAGCCATCAATTGCGCAGCTAACAGCCGGGCGAGGCGCAGGGCGAACAGCTGGCGGCCTGCGCGGAGGGGGCGCGCCGGGAGCCCGGCCCAAGCTGCCGGGGGTGGGGGGAGCCGCACCAGCCCCTTCCACCCTGCCCGGCCAGCCACCTTCCCCGGCTGCAGCTGCGAGCGAGGCGGAGCGCGCGGAGGAGGCGCGCGGATGGCCTCCCGCGCGCAGTCGATAGTAAAAGCCATCCTGGGACCCTCCGCGATGAAGGCAGTTTTATGATCGCCCATTACGGTGCACTGTAACTTCATTAAAAGCTGTTTATCCCCTTCGAAGCATCGCGAAGCACTTCCTGCGGCCGTAAAAGGGGGGCTGGATTACGCCCAGGCAAAGCGTGCGGGGTGGGGAGGGTGGGCCACTTCCCCACCCCCGCCCCGATTCCGTGGCCAGAGGCGACCAAGGCTGAAGAAGCGAGCCCGCTTCACTCTGGGCCCAGGCGGGAAAGAGCATACTTGAGCATATGCAGAGTGCCTCCCCTCCCCACGTTAAGAATGACAGAATTGTTGTTGTTGTTCAGTGGCTAAGTCGTGTCCGACTCTTCGCGACCCCCTGGACCGCAGCACGCCAGGCCTCCCTGTCCTCCACTAGCTTCCGGAGTTCTCCCAATTTCATGCTCATCACTTCGGTGACACTCTCTAACCATCTCACCCTCTGCCGCCCGCTTCTCCTTTGGCCTTCAATCTTTCCCAGCATGAGGGTCTTTTCTAAAGAGTCCTCTCTTCTCATGAGGCTGCCAAAGTATTTGAGCTTCAGGATTTGTCCTTCCAGGGAGCAATCAGGCTTGGCTTCCTGGAGGATGGACCGATTGGATCTCCTTGCAGGCCAGGGGACTCTCAAGAGTCTTCTCCAACACCATAATTCAAAAGCATCTATTCTTCGGCGCTCTGCCTTTCTTATGGTCCAGCTCTCACAGCCATACATTGCTAATGACAGAATTAGCGTGTATATATAAAAATTAAAAAACCCTAAATGACAGAATTAGGGTTTTTTAATTTTTATACACACACACACACACACACACACACACACACGTCGCTAAAGGAGCCATACTAGACAAATCACCCTCAGTCAAGGATTTTTAACCTTGAATTTTGTACAAGGTCTGCTTTTACAGGGGCCATTAGTGGGCACTGGAGGCTGCAGCTAGGCAAGTGGTGGGTGGCCGTTAATGGACAGGAGTGGAACTCACTGCCACAAGATGGGGTTAACTGGTTCAACTCCCTTTCCAAAAACATTAGCACTACCCCAAGTCATCTCTGTTTGCACTTGGTGAGACCAAGGACCACACCCCACTGTTTGATAAATAAAGATATAGGCTGCCTACCTATCAAGGCTCCATTCAGCTGTCATGGCTGAAAACTCAAAAGACACACACACACACACCCCCAAGAGATTGGCCGGAGAAGGGGAGTTCAGCCAGCACGCACTGAACTCCATCTTGTGGCAGTGAGTTCCACTCATGTCGGTTATACATTGTTGGGAACAGGACCCTGTCTAGGATACTAGTGAGGCACCTTCCAGGTCAGAGGGTGCCCAATGACAAGGCCGGTTTAGAATTTAAGCACCGTTCCACCTGCTTTTAATCCTCCCCCTCCTTCAAACCCGGGATGTGTGTGTGTGTATTTCAAAACAGGTGCATCTGTCTCTGCCTTGCGCCCCTTGGTCCCTTCAAGGGATTCCATTTTACCTGGGAAGAGCCTCCGGGCATATATCAAGTGCTTTGCAACCTCTTTGTTGTTCAGACCAATTGTTTGGCCACAAAGAAGCTGAAAGTCAATAAGAAAAAGGGAGGTTGGCAAATCAGCCAAAGCTCGAGGCAGCAAAAGTCACAGATCAATGAGAAAACGCAGAATGCGCTCCAGCGGGGGGGGGGGGAATATGCTCACACAACCCGCTCTGCACAGTGACCACTCGCTGGCCACCGCCACTCCACGCTGGTCATCTGCTCTGGCCTGCCCATGCAACAATCAGGAGTGAAAGGTCAGCCTTCAAATCCTTGCTTTGCCAAAAAGCCTCACAGGGTAATCGGGTGTCATTCGAACCCCTTCAAGACTACCCTGCAGGGCTGTCATAAAAAGGGAGGGATGAGCTTTGATAAACCATTCTGAGCTTATTGGAGGATATAAGCATGGCGGATAGAGGGCCCTGTGATGGGAGTGGCAGAGCAGGCTGCTTTGCATGCAGAAGGCTCCTGGATGAGTCTCCCGATATCTCCCATTACCAGATCTTAGAAAGACCCCCTGATTTGGGAGTCTGCAGCCATTAAGAGGTGACACACCCAGACTCTGTGAACTAGTGGTCCAACTCTGTATAAGACAGCTCCGTGAGCTCAAACGTTTGAGACAAGACAACAGCAAGATCATTGTCTATTCCGTTATTAAATTGCTTAGATCTTCTTGCAAAATAAAGAAGTATCTATTTTTTAAATCGTGTTATAAAGACATCAAAAAAAGACAAAAGCTGCCAGATCCCCTACCTAAGGGAAAGGCATCTTAAATAAACGGTAGTGGTTTTATTGTGCGCACGCAAACACACACAGAGCATGCATCAATTTCCAAATGGAGGAGGGGGGAGAGAGGAGGAGGTTCAATACTGTTCTTTTGCCATATATAAATAGACCTTTATTACAACTTTGATATATCCTCCCCCTAATGACTTTTAAGGGCAACCCAATAAAGTTGAAAAAGAACAGGGCAGAAACCAACAAATGTTTAATATTCAATAAATGTGTCAATTTTACATACGGAGGCAAATGGGCCTTTATTGAGGAATTGGTAAATTTCCTTGGAGGAAAAGTAAGTGCGTTTTAGCCTTCAAGGGGTCCCTGGTGAATGGAAATGGAATGTGATTTGTGATAAAACTCAGCTGCTCCATAAAAGACGTTAAATAAATGTTGCTGTTTCACTTGGGATATACAGAATTGATTGCATTATAGACCTGTTCTAAGATGCACTATTCCCCGCAAGGTATCTCGCTGGTTTCCCTGCATTTTGAAGCCAGAGAGCAGACACGATTTAGATTACATCTTAACTCACTGGCTAATGGCGCCCGAGAATTTGCTGGGGGGGGGGGAGAGACGCGCTAACCGTTTTCTCCCTCCGACTTACGCTTTTTTATTTAGAGTTTACATGATGGCCACCGGCTGAGACTTTTAAAAGGCTCTGACTGTTTCAGGAGGGGGGGGGGAGAGACCTGTCAGTGGCTGCATACAGGGTTCTGCAATTCTGCTTGCCACAGCATGTGGGCCTCTGCCCTCGGGCAAGCATGCAGGCCCCCACCTCTCCCCCAGAAGTGGAAGACAAGTCTAGCAGTGGTCGCCAGGCATGATGGCAACATGCTGCTTCCAGGGCTGGGGACATGTGCCCCTGAACCCCGGTTTCAGAACCCCAGTGGTAGGAGAGGGTGGCAGGAAAGGCCACTGTCTTCATTGCCAGCTTCCTTGTATGAAAACCAAATGCTGGACTTCTTGGACCTGATCCAGCAGAGCAATTCTAGGCAGTCAAGTGCTCCAGTCTGTGAGCCCGAATCGCAAGCTGAGTCATTAGTCAGCACACCCCTGACTCAACTCACAAGTCACAGCGCTTCGCCTTCCTGACTCAACCTGCGGGAATTTTAGTCTTTTCAAGTCGAGTCACGAGTCACTCCAAGAAACAAATTGAGTTTCCCTGCCTCTTTCTGACCCTCCTTGGGTTTTGCAGAAAAACAAATCCAGTCATATCACGCAAGACGCCCCTCCTCTCGCCCATACTTTTGAGCACCCCTTTCCTGGCTGCCCTCGTCCCTCCCACAGCCTCCCTCTTCCCCTTTGCCCCGTCCACAGACGCCTTTTAAAATCACTTCCCCTGAGTCGCAAGTCAAGTCCGGGCCTGCAACATTCAAATCGTTGAGCAAGAGCAAGACTCTATCCGCCAGGACTGTATGGTGAATGTGAGGGTGTGGGAAAGTGGGGGGGGGGAGCATGAGTTCCGAGGGCATCCAATGGATAATCACAAGACAATTACACCGCAGGCAGAAAAACAGCAAATGAAACCTAGCGCAGCAATGTAAGCAAAGCAAATCTTCATACAGACAAAATGGGGGGGGGTGTTTGGTAAGTGCTGCCACAGTGATATCACAGCGTCACTCCTCCAATCAGTCACAACCTGGGGCTGCCCCCATTTGTCTCAGCCCAAATCCCTGCCTGTGCCAAGAGCCAGCATGGTATTAACCAGCCCACTGGTTCTCCCCTGGCTAATAGGGGGTTTGTTCCTTCCACCCTGCTGGTATTTTAAACAAACCTAAACTCCAATAATTGTTTAATGCTCCCCTCCCTCTTTCTTTCTTCAGTTCTGGTTCACATCCTGTGCCTCTTCATGACAGAAATTGATATTTTCCACTTAGGCTTTCAAAAACAGCAAACAAGAAAACACACGGCCCTGCAGATTTCAGTCGCAGGATAACGCCGAAGAGGCAGATTTACATCCGGCTGGTAAGTTCCCATGTTAGAATCGGTCCTCATCTGTTGTGCGATGAGGGGACAAAGATTTCACAAAGCTGCTTCCAGCAATTCCCTGTAGCAGTAGGAGCAAGGAAATAAGCAGCGGTTCTCCAACTGTGTACCCCAGGTTAATGACTTCCAGGTGGGCTGCCATACAAGACAGGTGGATTCTGTCAACTGGCGGGTCAGAAGCAGTGATGTCATGCAGGGGGTACGCGAGTACCGGTTTCTAGGATTACGGCTGGCCCCGCCCATTCGCCTGCCCACTCATCGACTCCGCCCTCTGCAATGTTTGAATTTCCTGCATGTTTGAGTTGCCTGCATGTTCTCAGAGCCAGGCAGGCAGCGAGCGGAGCCTTTCCTTGCCACTGAAAAATGAGCTGCTCTGGGGTTTTAACATGATGCCAGGCCTCCTTAACATGTTCTGGGGGTGCTGTGGAATACTGTTGCAACTGTTGGGTCAGTTTAAAATCGTCTGAGGCCTCAAAAAGGGCTTTTTTCATGTCCCTTCCTGCCACGACGTCATCACTTCCGGCTTATGACGTCACTTCCGGTGGGCGTGTCCCGACACGTGCCAATCAAAAGTGAGTACCTGTTCTTAAATCATTTAGATGACACCACTGGTCAGAAGTCACATGCTGCACCATTACGGACCATCACGGGGCCGCATGCACGCAACCTCTAATGAAATGAATGCGAGTTGCACTGCAGCCCTTGCACAAGAGGATTTCCCAAGGGACTGAATACAACTTCTCCACCGCGGCCTGATGTGCACCATGTCCTTTGTTCAACGCTTGTCTACCCGGGTGCCTTTGAGGCTGAGCCAAAGATACTCCTGGAAAAGTGCAGGAAAACAACGGCCAATCTCTCCAGGAGCTCCATCATGTCATATTAGCAACTTAGTTTCTTATTAGCAATTTTCCATCCTATCGAATTAATATTTGTTTTCACTGATACAATGCAGGAGTCTTATCCGATTAGCAACTTTCGGATCACATTAGTGCCAACAAATACTAATACGATACAATACTGATATGACAGGCCCTGACAGGAGGTGGCTAATACGAGGTGACTCGCTTTCTGCCATATTAGTAGCAAATCGCTGCAAGTTCCAAACAAGCAAAGGTTGCACTCTGCTAAAAATGCCTCCCCCCATCACAGAGGGAAGGTGAATGTAGCTTGTCCCCTTAGGTTGGGGCCTAACACAGCAAGGCCCAAGTCTTCTAATGCTATCAGCAAGAATACGTGCAAGAGTGGCCGTGTTTAGAAGTGAATGGCTTTGACTCAAGGTTATTCCACGAGGAGTGATACCACGCTGGTTTGGGGGTGAGCATCTTCAGCTGGCTCCCCATAACTTGGCAGAAGCAGGACATGCAGACTGCCAGTTCTCTGGGAGCCAACAGTGTTATGTCATAAGAAGAGCCCTGCTGGATCAGGCCAAAGGCCCATCTAGTCCAGCTTCCTGTATCTCACAGCGGCCCACCAGGTGCCTCAGGGAGGCATGAGACAACAAGATGCTTGCATCCTGTGGCCACTCCCTCGCACCTGGTAACAGTAGCCCTCCACCTTTGTAAGGAGGTTGCACAACCCATCATTGCCTATAGCCCACGATGGACCTTTCCTCCAGAAATCCGTCCAATCCCCTCTTAAAGGCATCAAGACCAGATGCCATCACCACCTCCTGTGGCAAAGAGTTCCACAGATTAACTACCCGCTGGGTAAAAAAATACTTGCTGAATGACACAAGACAGTGGTCTTCAACTGTCTTGTGTTGAGAGGACCCACATCAACCCCCACCTTGCAACATGGGACCATCGCTAGGTGGGTGCGGGTGACACCTTGGGGTGTGCATGGCACCACTAGTGGCCAACGTTTTGGAAATTTTTAACTGTATTTTTATGAATACCATCATGACGATGCACCAGTGGTTCTCAAGCCACTTGTTGCAAGCGCACTGGTGTTGCTTCTCCTTCTCGCCTTCCCCCCCCTCCCTGCCCTTGGCCTCATTTGCCCACAGGGCCAAGCAACCATAGAGGCAGTGGCGCCATTTTGTCACTGAGATTCTGGTGCGATGATGCCAGGGATGGCGCAAGCGAAGTCTCACACGAAGTCACCGCAGCCAATCAGATGAAACGATGGCACGGGGGAAAATGCGGCCAAGGACAGTGAGAGCAGGATGAGGAAAGAAACCGGCTCCAAGAGGCAGCCGCCAGGGAACAAAGGCGCACCAAGGAGCATCACAAGAATGCCCGTGTTCAGGAAGTAGCCCCCCTCCCAATGAACATTCATTGTTCAGCTGAATGTGTTAACGTCAACACAGAGAATGTCGAACTGCAGTGCTGGAATGAACAATTGGCCTCCTTCCCCGCCAAAAAGTCTCCAGCAGCCGACCACTGCGGCCTCCCAGCAGACACCTCGCGACTGCCAATCCAGCTGCCAAATCTCTCAATCTATATAGCAGCAACTCTCTTCCTGGCTCCCGCGTATCTATTAGAGCAGCGGCCTGATGGGCCAGCACCGCTGCCCAGCGGTCTCTGCAAATGTTCCGTTCATCCTTCTGCTTTCATTTTCGGGAATTCAAGGACACGGCTAGAGGTACAAAGCCCCTGGGGCCACCGGTTGCTACAGACAGCCAGATCAGAGGCCTAGCTTTGTAAAACCGCTGCTCGGAGAGGGCCCAGGGTGCCCCCCCCCGGCTGGCTGTGAGCGGGCTTCTAAGGGGGCAAACCCTCGGCTTCAACCGCTTCCTGTCCAAGGCCTTCTGAAAGCGGCTGGAAGAAACGTCTGCCCACGACGAGCTTATTACGACGCTGACTCATACAGCGCCATCACTGCCTTACGAGCAGAACAGGACAGGTCCTGACTCAAATTGGCCCACGATCTGTGCATTCAGCACAGGTGGAGACCACAGAGGAAACGGAAGGAGTCGAAGGCAGGGGGAACAGAGGAAAGAGATGCATTTATCCTCCCTCTCTGGCTTAGCGATAGTGGAGCTGAGGCTGGGGCAAAAGCTACCAGGAAGCCAAGCCAGTAGCTCTTGGGCTCTGAGTATTTTTATGCCAATCCCGGCCAATCCAGAAGCTTCCGGCCCAACAATCTCTCTTGCAACTCAACTTCAATTTCTGCAGAAAATCTCCCAGTGCCCGAGGATGCCAGCTATAGCCCCTGCCCACTCCTCCCAGTACTACTCCCTCTCCTTGGATCAAAAAAGGAAGAAATGAATGCAACAGGAAGTGCAGAGGAGAGTGATGAGGCACCGCGGTGCACCACTCTCCGTCCCCCACACTTCCTCTTCCGATGTAGGGAACAGAAGGTACATTGGAGGACGTCCCAGCCAATCCATTGCCTGAACCAAATGGACATCCTGGCCAATCAGTCCTGCTCCCAGCACACCCTAGGAAACATTTCTCCCCACGACCTGCAGAGGCTGCCTCTCCCCTTATGCCCGAATCCCGAGGAAATTCCGAATTTGCTTTGCTGGCACTGTATATCACTTTGAGATATATACCATATTAGCCAAAAGAACTGAATTATATTGCATTCATGATGCAATTAAACACTTCAGTAGGAATCAATGTAAAACCGATGAGGCCTGAAAGTACTGCATATGGCTTAGAACATTATAAAACATTACCTTCACTCAAATCCTTTTCAGTAGCAATCTAAATCTTCTTACAGTTACCGCTGCCAATGGTAAACCATCTACTGATTCATAACGGCGCATGGGAACGGATGAATTTAAAAAAAATAAATTTATTCAACTACTAAATTACCCATGAAACCGGAATAGCTGACAGTAGTAATCTGAATTATTATTAGCCGTGGCAAGTAGTCGGCATTAGCCAATTTAAAACCACGGCTCATGGGTAGAAGCCAGTTAATACAGGCAGGGTGTTAAATGACGACCATAGTTCTTCGTTTTATTGCAGCTTATGTTTAAAAGGTCAAGAGATAAAAATTACAGATGACTGCAAATAGTCTTCTCCCTATTCTGCAACCTGCTCTTTCACCCCTCCCCATTCCCACCTCCATCCTCCTCCTCCGGTCAGCCATAAACTTAAGAAAAACAAATTAAGCTCAAATCTCGAACGCCTTGGGGAGAGGCACATGCTACGCAGAGACTGGGTCCCTGTGCCAACTTCTGCGTGTGCCCAAAGGGGAATGCAGGGCACCCCATGGCTTTTCCTGCCTCCCCAAGACCTTCCCACACCAATACACAGCAGCCCACCTCAGAGTGCACACAAGACCACAGGATGCAGGCACCTTTGTGCACTGAGTGCTCCCTGAGGCACCTGGTGGGCCACTGTGAAATACAGGGAATTGGGACAAGATGGGCCTTTGACCTGATCCAGCGGGGCTTATGTTGTAGCTGTGGACTACCTCAATTGGCAGGGGGCTGGACCTGATTAACTACCCAGCGGATAGTTAATCTGTGGAACTCTTTGCCACAGGAGGTGGTGATGGCATCTGGTCTTGATGCCTTTAAGAGGGGACTGGACGGGTTTCTGGAGGAAAGGTCCATCGTGGGCTATAGGCAATGATGGATTGTGCAACCTCCTTACAAAGGTGGTGGGCTACTGGTACCGGGTGCAAGGGAGTGGCAACAGGATGCAGGCATCTTGTTGTCTCACGCCTCCCTGGGGCACCTGGTGGGCCACTGTGAGATACAGGAAGCTGGACTAGATGGGCCTTTGGCCTGATCCAGCAGGGCTCTTCTTACGTTTTTATGTGTTGTGGAGGGCCAATGGTGCTCTCCCCACCCCTTTGTGTGACTGCTGAGAGCAACAAGGGTATCCCTCGTTTCTCAACAGGGACCCCATACTTGGGGCTGTGGAGACTAGAGAAAAGAGAGGTGGGTTTTACACGTACGTGTGTGTGTGAGCATGTGAGCGTGTGAGCGAGCGAGCAAGCTCTGGCTAAAGAAGGGTGGACAGAAGTGGGAGCAGAACCCTTTGCCACAGGAGGTGGTGGTGGCATCTGGTCTTGATGCCTTTAAGAGGGGATTGAACGGATTTCTGGAGGAAAGGTCCATCGTGGGCTATAGGCCATGATGGATTGTGCAACCTCCTTACAAAGGTGGTGGGCTACTGGTACCAGGTGCAAGGGAGTGGCCACAGGATACAAGCATCTTGTGGTCTCCTGCCTCCCTGGGGCACCTGGTGGGCCGCTGTGAGATACAGGAAGCTGGACTAGATGGGCCTTTGGCCTGATCCAGCAGGGCTCTTCTTATGTTCTTATCTTGTAGGAGGACCCTTACAGCTAAGATTGTATGATTTTATGAATTCTTCGTGGTCACTTTTCGGTTTCCCATCAGCACACAGGGAGCTGCTTTATGCTGAATCAGGCAATCACACAGCTCAGGACTGAACGGCCGTGGTTCTCCTGTGCTTCAGACAGGAATTTTTCTCATCTGCACCAGGAGATGCTGTCAGAGGTTGTACCCGGGACCTTCCGCTTACCAGTCAAGCATCCTACTGCTGAGCCACACTTCGGTTTCTATCCTCAAACTTGGCAACCTTGCATCTGAGCACGGGCACCAGAGGTTTGTGAGTGTTGTCTCAGCCAAGATCCTTGGGAGAACCCACTGCTTACTCTATGAGACAACAGTCAGTGGTGTCACTCAAGCGATTTAGGAACAGGAACTCACTTTTGATTGGCACTTGTCGGGAACCCGGAACCAGCCACGGAGCCCGTTAGGATCCGGAACGCCCGTTCTGGTCCGTTCCCCCTGAATGACATCACTGACAACAGTCCATTTATACTTACCCTCTGCTTTCTGTTCACTAATTCAGGCCACCATCCCTGACTTGCTTCTGAGCACAGCCCTCCAAAAACAAACAAACAAACAAACAAAAACACCACTGATTGAGCAGGAGCAGAAAAGGAGAACAAAATCAAATAGCCCTTCTTCTCCCTTCCCGAAGCTGGGGGCATTTTCTTCGCTAAGAATGCAGTGGGTGTCTCCTTAAAAACAGGAAGCAATCCTGGAATATATGGGTGAAAGTCAAAGGAACAATGGGATCACCATAAATAACAGTATAGGAATGCAACAGGGAGCCTCATCACATTAATATAACGAGGAACGAACAATAAACTGGCAGTCAATCAAGCCACCATAAATCCACAGGTTTTATGAAGCTGTCCAGGGTGGCAGGCATTTCCCGCCCGCCCCCCCACGTTAGGGAGAGAATGGCGCTCCATCAAGACTCTGCTCAGGCGCCAACTATATATTTTGGGTGGTTGTTAGCAGGACCTCTGAATTAACTCAATTCTCTCCACTCCTTTAGTGGGCTACATATAGTATAGCAAAACTGGCTGTACTTGAAGTCTTGGCTCCCTCAACAAGAACCGCCAAGACTGGAGAAGAACACGTGACTTGGGTTGGGAGCTAGCCTGAGATCAGCCAGGCTGCAGAATTCCTAGCCAAGATCTGACATTCCTCCTGCTTCTTCGCAATGACCGGCTGAAGCATCCACACTATGAATGGCGGGGAGGGGGGTGGAACTAAGTTGAGGGAGGGCAGCCTGGGAGGATTGGGCCTGTGAGGGGGCGGGGACAGCGGCAGAGTCTGCCACCGAATCCTAACCCTCCTCCCAGGCCGCAGAGCCCTACGTGAGCTTCCTCGGTTCTGCGCCCACTAAATTGTGGGTGTAAATCCAAGGAGACTCATTGGGGTTGCTGGGGCTTTACACAGGTAACAAACATCCCCTGCGGAGTGCTCTGGTGGCTTCCTCAGGCCCACAGGATGCAGTGGCAGCCGTTTTGGCACCGCTGTTCCTTCGGGTGCCAGGGCTGCTTAGGATTGTGCTGTGGGCAGCGATGGGATTAACAAACAACCTGGGGGAACGCTGGGCGGGACATACTCGTAATTGGAAGCCCGTGATTGGCAGCCCGCGCAATTGGCAGCCCGTCTATTCCACCCCGCCGCCATACCCGCCGGCCGCGTGGGCTGGGCTCGCTGTCCCCGGTTGGCACGCCCCACCGCTGTGTGCCCGGGCACCCGGGGGGGCCCAGGTGAGCAGGCACCCCCTCCGAGGCCTGGGCAGCCCGCCTGGCGGTGGGGAAGGGGGCGGAACTGACGGGCAGCCAATCGCGCGGGAGTTCCTCGTACGTCCCGCCCAGTGTTCCCCCAGGTCGTTTGTTAATCCCATCGCTGGCTGTGGGTTGGTCATCGTAGAATAAGTCAACATGAATGCAAGGTTGAGGCTGGTCAGCAGGGCACTGTGTGTGCAACAATGCTCCAAAATATATTAGCTCCCCTCCTCGGTCCCAAGCGACAGAAGGCTTCAAAGAAGCACTTCACAAGTTGCCCGAGCACCCTTTCCGCACGTTTTGCCTCATCGATAAAAGGCAACAGGATCGGCTGGGGTTTCGGAAAACGAGAACTAAGCCAAGAAGGAGAAAGAGAAGAGGCATTGTCTCTTTAACTGAACATAACAGTGTATCATTCTTTCTCTTCCTGTTCTCTGTTTTATTAGCAAAGCAGGCCAGTGTTTATACTGGTGGGTATTACATTTGCCACAACAATTACAGTATGACAAATGGCGCATCAATGCAATCCATCAACTCAGCCCCGACAGGAATCCTTTCGACGGGGCTGCCATTAATTCCGAGGCTCCAATCTCAGGGGTCCCATGCTTCAGTCTCCATGACAACGCTCAAGACGCCGAGCGAAAATGGCATCCCGCCATGAAAGATGGGCGCGCTTATTGGCGTGCTGGAATTTAACCTTTTGACACCTGTACATTAGTTGGCTGTGAGGAAGAAATTATAGGTTCAGGGGCTATAAATATGCACAGGGGCCAGGACCACAGGCCTTTGCTGCACAAGCTCTGCTGGGGGACAGGACCGTGGAACAGTTTTAAAATCAACATGGGGGAGAGAGTGATGCAGACTTTGTGGTCTGTGGGGAGGTCTTTTCCATGTTTTGGAACACGGGAAGTCAATTTATCTGATCTTTGATTTCAATTTGACCCTGAAGCTTCTGTCAGAGTTTCTAAAACATATCAGCTATTTCAAACACAGGCAGGTCAAACAGTGTCTGCTTTGCTTGCAGGAAGGCGCCAGGTGTAATCCAAGGGAGCATCTCCAGGTAGGGCTGGGAAAAGACCCCTCTCTAAAACCCGGAGAGACCTGCAACAATACTGAGTGAGCTAGACCAGAATCTATCAATAGCCTTGTTGGGTGGGGGGGGCTTCAGCATCCTGTATTGTCCCAGAATAAAATACTGGAAAATGCTGAGAAATGATGCATAACTGTAACTGTAACAATTTGCATACATTTACACCTGCTGCAGAAATTAGCTTTTCTTGGCACAGAATCTGGATTGCCCGGAGACACAGAATATTTTCAGAGCATGGATTACATATATTCAGGGAGTAGCAGTCTTGGGGTTCACCCAAGACCCTGGAGAGCCCCCACCTATCATCCTAGACAGTACTGGGCCAGGTAAGGCACGCCTACAGGCAGATGCTGCACATGGCAACATCGCTCGCGCACGCACGCGCACACACACACACACCCCACTAGGAAGCTTTTGAAAAAGTTCAGCATTCACAAAAATGAGCCAAGGGCTCCCACCTTGTGTTCAAAAGCAAGGCCTACACATCCATCACAAGGTCTTCTAAATGGAGACACTCTTCCAAGCCTGACAACAGGAACGTGGAGAACTTCCTCCCCCACCCCTTCTGATAAATCAATCTGGCCCGAACCCAAGGATGTAACCAGACAGACAGAGACAGAGCTGCCTCACCTGTTTTTATTAAGCCATTACCAGAATCATTTTATTCCCATTTATAATGTTCAATACATGCTCTGAAGCCTTTTCTAATGTAGTAATTAGATGGAACACTAGATAGATGGATTAAATTGGGAGAGTGTTTTATACAACCTCACTGTAACTTTATAGCCTTGATTTAGAACCCAGAAAGGTGCCGTGATACTTTCCGCCAATTTCCCCCCCCCCCACTGTGTTTAGCAGGCACAATCCATCCCCATCTCCTTCATTCTTTTCTCCGCCCATTTTTAAAAACCAGATTGTCACTTGGCAAGATTGCAGAAACCGCTCCAGCCGGGCTTTGGGTTTAGACATGCAGGCGTCACAACCAACGCATCAGGCCTGGAATCAACCTCGTTGACAAAGCTCATGGACAAAGCTCTGTTTTCTTCAGAATTAGAGGGTTCGCTCTGAGAGTGAAAGGAGGACCTGTCCTCTTCAGATGATCATCGTTGCATCTCTGAATGAGGCACTGGTCTGGGCATGCCTGAAACGGTGGGGCATATAGACAATTGTCCCTAGCCTGTAAAGCCTTCACCATCACACTGTGTATACAGGGGACTCTTGGTATCTGTGAGTGATTAGTACCAGGATATCGAAATTCACAGGGCTAGATGCCATGGGGGGCAGGGTTGCAGCACTATAATTACCTGCTTGGAGGTCACACTGGGCCCTGCAGAGGCCTGAAGCCTACTCCATCATCCTCCCTATACCTCAGAACACCTCCCTGATGTGACTTCCCCACAGGAGGTGGTGATGGCATCTGGTCTTGATGCCTTTAAGAGGGGATTGGACAGATTTCTGGAAGAAAATTCCATGGTGGGCTATAGGCAATGATGGGTTGTAACCTCCTTACATTAGTAGTAGGCTACTTCAGAGTACCGGGTGCAAGGGAGTGGCAACAGGATGCAAGCATCTTGTTGTCTCGTGCCTCCCTGGGGCACCTGGTGGGCCGCTGTGAGATACAGGAAGCTGGACTAGATGGGCCTTTGGCCTGATCCAGCAGGGCTCTTCTTATGCTCTTATGTTCCCATCTGTATCCACCATTTCTGGTCATGTTGAGGAGATGTTCTGAGGTGGAGAGAGGCCAATGGAGTGCGTCGCAGGCCTCCCTGTGCCTCAAAACACCTCCAGGACACAATCAGTAGTTTGCCCAGGATAGGGCCCCACACATCACTCTTAAGCTACCTCTGCCCCACTAATGGGGGTTGAAATTGACCAAAGACTGCTAGCTGCTGACATTTACTTCAAGGCCCTCCATCCAGTATTTTCAAAGAGTTGTTGGCTCAAGCAAATAAGCCATGCTAGAAAATGTAACCATGGCAGGCTATGAAGAAGCCCAGTGTAGAAGAACAGCCCTGGAGAATCGTGCTCAATTAAAGAATTAAGTGCGGACAAGCCCCAAGATAAGAGGCCAGTTTTTTCCTCTCCATCTGTCAGGATTCCCTAAATCATTCTAAAGCCGTTCTAAGCATTTACTGGTGGGACATTAAACATTATGGGCAATGACTGTATCGAATTACACTATGAAAGATTAAGTCTAGTAGGAAAATGAATTTTTTAAAATGCCGTTAAATTAAAACCTAACCAGAATAAAATTAGGGATTTCTGAACTAAAATGGCTTTTTAATATTTTTACACAGAGGGTTGGAGAAAGAGAGCGAATAAAAATCCTGAATGGCATTTTCTCTCTCAGAGACAAGTTCTGTTCAGCAGCAATTGGGACTAGAACCAAAAACCAGGAACTGAACACCCAAACCAGTACCAGACGAGAGTGGAGGGAGAGCAAATGACATGCCCACGAGCCTCTTAAAAACTGAACAAGGAAGCAGCTGTGGCCCGAGCCAGGCCAATGGTTTGTCCAGCTCATTACTTTCAACCCTGCCTGGCAGAATCTCCCAAAGTTCTTGACATCCCACCCCTACCTGGAGACACAGCCAAGGCCTGAAACTGGGACTTTCTGCCACCACGTTAGGGACCTTCCCTTAACACTGCCTTTTTTGCACAATCTTGGAGGAAACTGCAAGCCACATGGTGCAAGCCACATGTCCCCTGACTGGGTTCTCAACGGCATCTGGTTGGTCACTAGGGGGAAACAGGGCCCCGAATGCAGTGGGCTTCTGGTCGGATCCAGCAGATGCAGTCTAATTGGTCAGCTCATGGTCTGAATCTGACCTTGCACAAACGTCTCTGAGTCTCTGTGACCCCCCACCGGGGGGACGGGAACCCTGGAGAAGCCAACCCATAACCTACTGGCATGCACAGATGGGCTAGACACAGGCCACGAGGCAGTTGCTATAGGCCCCAATCTAGGGCGGCACTGAGCTGGTCCTCCAAGAACACCACAATCCTCTCGCTCTGCTTCTGCAAGCAGCTCCACTGACCGCGCACATTCTGCGCTTCTGAAACGGTGCTCACCATAGTCCGCTTCACCTGCTCCTATCTCGACCCCTTGCTGTCTGCGCATTGATAAAGGAGTTGCATAAACAACCCAGGCAAAGGCACACGTCCATCGATTAACGAAGGCAGATTTAAGCACGGACGGACGCTGCTCACGGGCCTCTCTCAATCAGCAGCAAGAGGCCAACGTGGTGCAGGAATGCAGAACGCCTCTCTCAAAAACCACCTCATTAGAACACTCGGATCACGCTTAATTATTCATGGACAGGCTGCTCTTCCAGAAGATAATTCATAGGCAGGGTGCAGGAATTCAATCGCCATGTAGCCAAGGTAACCTTAAAAATGGAGGACGGGGGCGGCCCCTGAGTTCCTGCAGAGGTCCTCCCATGTCCTGTTGTTTGGCCACTATTTCCTCTTACGGGACTCGCTTCCTTTCCAGTTCCTGGGTCCATCAGGAGACAAAGCAGGTGCGTCGGTGCTGCCCCAGGCAGCCCGACTGTTCCTGGAGGCAGGGCTTCCTAGCGCACAGGTCCAGAAGGTGTTCCTGGGGGGAGTCATTCAAATTAAGGCTTATACCCAGCGTACCGGCTGAATGCCGCCACTGCTTATACCATTCTGTGTACAGGCATGCAAAGATGTGTGGGCACGGGTACGTGCAGTGGTGTCATTCAAATGATTTAGGAACAGGAACTCACTTTTGATTGGCACTTGTCGGAACCCGGAACCAGCCACGGAGCCCGTTAGGATCCGTTCTGGTCTGTTCCCCCTGAATGACATCACTGCCTTTAACCCTCTGAGTGCCGGCCAACCAAGAAGAAAAGCTCTTTGCAGAGGGATTGGGAGGGGGGAGAGTGAAGTGGGCGGAGTCAGCCCTAATTTTAACTAGTGGAACTGAGTTTCCCCGCGTTCCCCCTGCATGACATCACTGGGTACGTGTCTAATCAAGAGAGCACTTTACAATTTATAAAATTATAGAATCGCTGTTACCTCAATGGTTCCTCGATGAAGCGAAAGTGCAGGGACAGAAATCATTTTAAATAAATAAAAAAAGCATCACAAATGACATGAGATCAAATTTTTTTTTAAAAAAAAAATGCGCCCCAGCTTATAGGAATACTCTCTTGGAAACGGCTGCATTATGAGGGCACGTGGTCCATTTTCCCAGCTCAGTCAGCCTTTCTAGCACTTTCCACCAGTCTTTTCACCAAGGTCTCCTACCTCTGGCCATCTGTAGCACATGAGGCACAATCTAAGGCACAGAACGGGGCCAACTGCCGCCCTCTCTCCAAGTTAAACAACTTCAAGCCAATTTTTAAATTACCACCTCACACGCCCATTTAAGGGCAGCATGAGATGCCCTACTTTTGACCTCATTAACGGTCATTTTAGGGGCACATTTTACAGGTTGGTCACCATAGGAATTTAAAGCAGTTCCACTCATTCTGACTTTCAGGCGGTGATATTCAGGAGGAGGGTAGATGAAGGTCGCCGAGGGTCACCTTCCAGTATTCAGTGGTGCCCCACACAAGTGGGAAGCCAGGTCTCACCTCAAACTAAAACCACCACCCCATTCAAATGATTTAGGAACAGGAACTCACTTTTGATTGGCACTTGTCGGGAACCCGGAACCAGCCACGGAGCCCGTTAGGATCCGGAACGCCCGTTCTGGTCCGTTCCCCCTGAATGACATCACTGCACCACCCCCAACATTTCATCCAATTGCCAAGTGTCAAACTCATTTTGAGTAAGCAAAGAGTTTCCTCCTCGGTGCGTCACAGCCAGCTTGCGGTGCAGGGAGGGAAGTGTGCAACATGGGACAGGGAATCAAAGAAGGAAGCAGCTGCAATGGCGATGGGGGGAGCTTCAGCACAGAACCCATCTTATCTGGGGCAGGCCCACTGCGCCTTCATCTCCTATCAAACACCAGCCACCCTGTGGCCGCCTACATTTTTAAAAGGACTTTTATCTGGGGATATTATTTATTACTCTGTTAAATTGGCAGCTCCCTCCACAGCCAACTCTTTTTCTCGCCCTTCCCACCCCCCACACACAACTTGTTTCTTTTTCAGAGGATTGTAGACTTGGGGCTAGCCTTCCTGACGCCGATGGAATCATCTTCTTTCAACAACATTAATTATCTCCGGCTTTCCATAACAAGAGGTGGAGAGAGAGGAAGAGAGCACTGTGACCCCTCTGGCTTGCCAATAGTTAGGGAGCCACATCAGCCTGAGACAGCTTCTATCTGTACATCGCAGAAGAGTCGTCTTTGATCTGCCACTACCCCCCCCCCCGGACTCACCCCCAATGCCCTCTTTCAAGGGTGCACATGCACACACAAAGAATCCTTGGGAGTTGGTTTGGAAGGAGGGAAGAAACAGAGGCTCAAAGGAACCAAGAGAGCTGCTGATTTTTCCAGTGAGTCCCAATGTCTCCTCCACCTGTTTCCAGTCCGTTAAGCATTAACCAAGAGGTGCTGTTGGAGCTTCAGCTTCTCTGGAAATTGTCACCTCCCTACCTGGGAGCCTTTTTTCTCCAGAAACTGGCTGCAATGCTGGAGGCAGGGCAAGACAGAACCATGTTCTGTGATCGAGAACATCAATTCTATTTTTTTTTCCCCCAACTGAAAAGCTGTTGCAGGGAGTTGCAAGCATCCCGGCTGGGCATACGCGCACACAGACACACAGACCCCCATTTGAGTGTCTTCCCATTAAATAAATATATTATCTTCATAAGAAATTAAAACGGCTCAGTGAATCTTTGCCCTGTAAGCAACTGTGGGGGGAAAATAAAGCTTTGTTCTCAAAAGGAAAAAAGAAAAGAAAAGAGGAACATCAAGCTGAAAATATTTCTTTAATTTTAAATTAAAGATCAGGATTAAGGCATAGGGGCTTTCGCTTGCTATTGTGAAAATCCTTTTTTAGAAGTCCCAAGTGAGTAGCCTGTAATTGTCTTTTAAAGTTGCTAAAACCAGAACTTGACCCCCGGCCCCACCCCAAACACAAACACTCCAACTAAGGATTTCAAAATTCATTTGTTGTTCAGTCACTAAGTCTTGTCCGACTCTTCACGACCCCCTGGACCACAGCACGCCAGGCCTCCCTGTCCTCCACTAGCTTCCAGAGTTCGCCCAATTTCAGGTTCATCGCTTCAGTGACACTCTCTAACCACCTCATCCTCTGCCGCCCCCTTCTCCTTTGGCCTTCCATCTTTCCCAGCATGAGGGTCTTTTCTAAAGAGTCCTCTCTTCTCATCAGGTGGCCAAAGTACTTGAGCTTCAGCTTCAGGATTTGTCCTTCCAGGGAGCAATCAGGCTTGACTTCCTGGAGGACTGACCGATTGGATCTCCTTGCAGTCCAGGGGACTCGCAAGAGTCTTCTCCAACACCATAACTCAAAAGCATCTATTCTTCAGCGCTCTGCCTTTCGTATGGTCCAGCTCTCACAGCCATACATTGCTACTGGGAAAACCATCGCTTTGACTAGGCGAACCTTGGTTGGCAGGGTGATGTCTCAGCTTTTTATTAAGCTTTTTATTTTGAATTTTTATTTCAAAATTCATATGTGAATCGAGAACTACCAGATGTACAAGCTGGTTTCCGAAGAGGCAGAGGAACTAGAGATCAAATTGCCAACCTTCGCTGGATCATGGAGAAAGCAAGAGAGTTCCAGAAAAACATCTACCTCTGCTTCATTGATTATGCTAAAGCCTTTGACTGTGTGGATCACAACAAACTGTGGCAAGTTCTTGAAGAGATGGGAGTTCCAGACCACCTGATCTGCCTTCTGAGAAACCTTTATGCGGGTCAGGAAGCAACAGTTAGAACTGGACATGGAACAACCGACTGGTTTAAAATTGGGAAAGGAGTACGACAAGGCTGTATATTGTCACCCTGCTTATTTAACTTATACGCAGAGTACATCATGAGGAAGGCAGGGCTGGATGACTCACAAGCTGGAATCAAGATTGCTGGGAGAAACATCAACAACCTCCGATATGCAGACGATACCACTCTACTGGCAGAAAGTGAGGAAGACCTAAAGAACCTTTTGATGAGGGTGAAAGAGGAAAGTGCCAAAATTGGTTTGAAGCTCAACATTAAAAAGACTAAGATCATGGCAACCACTCCCATCACTTCCTGGCAAATAGAAGGGGAAGAAATGGAAGCAGTGACAGACTTTATTTTCCTGGGCTCCAAGATCACCGCAGATGGTGACTGCAGCCATGAAATTAAAAGACGTTTACTTCTTGGGAAGAAAGCTATGGTGAACCTAGATAGCTTAATCAAAAGCCGAGACATCACCCTGCCAACAAAGGTCCGCATGGTCAAAACGATGGTTTTCCCAGTAGCCATGTATGGCTGTGAGAGCTGGACCATAAGAAAGGCAGAGCGTCGAAGAATCGATGCTTTTGAATTATGGTGTTGGAGAAGACTCTTGAGAGTCCCCTGGACTGCAAAGAGATCCAATCGGTCAATTCTCCAGGAGGTCCAGCCTGATTGCTCCCTGGAAGGACAAATGCTGAAGCTGAAGCTCCAATACTTTGGCCACCTGATGAGAAGAGAGGACTCTTTAGAAAAGACCCTCATGCTGGGAAAGATTGAAGGCAAAAGGAGAAGGGGGCGACAGAGGATGAGATGGTTAGATAGTGTCACCGAAGCAATGAATATGAAATTGGGCGAACTCAGGAAGCTAGTGGAGGACAGGGAGGCCTGGCGTGCTGTGGTCCATGGGGTCGCGAAGAGTCGGACACGACTTAGCGACTGAACAACAACAACAACAACAGGTCTATAAGAGAGAACAAGGAAGTTTTCCTTTCTTCTACTGTAGAAATGCTGCTACTCTAGGAAAGAGCTACACCTACTCCAGTTCTGTGCAAAGGACCTTGGCAGGGCCTGACACCAACCCTCAAGCTGAATCACATTTCATGCTCTAAAACGGACCCTTGAGTCTGTAGGCTCACCGACAGCCAGGCCCAGGGCACCTCCTTGCATCTCCTACAAAACCCAGCAGCTGTCCTGCCAGATGCTACACCTGCCCAACAAGAGGATTCTCAGGGGCTGATCCCACACTATGGAAATTCCTTCGGCTCGGACCCTAACCCTGAAGCCAAAGCAATTGCCTAGAAAGAAGACTTTCAAGATATGAAGATTCTTTGGATGTTTGCCTGACTGAGCTAAATCCCACACTTTAAAATCATCCAAATAAACCACTATATATTTTATGAATTAACGTGGCTTTTTATATACTACAGCAATTTAACAGTTGCATGTCCTGACCCTCTTTGAAGTGGACTGTGGCATGACATTCTGCAATACTTGCTGAATTGAACACTATTGTGTCTTAATACTTACACTAAAAGGTGCGATGCAAGGCCAGAAAGTTATTTTTGTTCTTTACAATATGTTCTGTCTACCTGATCTTTATGAAACAAATTGCATTTATTGGCTCGTCACAAACAAATTGAAACAAATTGGCTCGTCATAGAGCATAGCTATGAACATTTTCCTTTTCTTGTTCTCTCTGGACTGGTCTTCGGGGGTCAGAATCCACTTTTTAAAAAGGTGTAAAGTACTGGTGCCCGGTTTTGATTCAACTGGATCTGTGCCCACAGAGAGGTAGGTAGGTAGGTAGGTGTGTGTGTGTGTGTGTGTGTGTGTGTGTGTGTGTGTGTGTGTGTG
>JAJKFI010000092.1:1662355-1764315 GCA_029204185.1 Lerista edwardsae
ACACACACACACACACACACACACACACACACACACACACACACACAAGAGGAGAATAAAGAATTGGAAATAAGACTCTGGATTCCAAGGTCCCGGAAGGTCCACTATGCTACGGTGGAGTCCAGGGCCGAGAGAAATGGCGAGCATCCTCTGAACCATTTTGAAAAAAAGTCTCTTATCCTTATGCTTTCAAATGGGCAGCCTGAAAGTGCAAAAGCAACGCCTGCCAGATATGAGAGTGACCCAAAGTTTTAATGGGCAGCCCAATCCTCTTGTCGTCCTCTCGGCCGCTCTCTTCTGCGGCTCTTCCAGTTCCTCTAGATCCTTCCTGTGATGTGGTGGCCAGAACTGTACACAACAGAGTAGAGCAGGTAAGACACCTGACTCCTGGGAGCTCCGGTTCGAGACTCCTTCCCCTCTGGCGCCATACAGCAAGCCCTACTGGCAGCGTGCCCGTCACCCAGACAACATCCTATTTGGCGCGCACACACACACACACACACTTCATCCATTAAGCAGCCTTCCCCTATTGGTGAGTCAATAAAAACGGATAACGGACTCAAACATTTAAGCTGGAGCTCTTATCTCTGAAGCAAGACGGATGGATCAAAGGCACATGGCTGGGGAGTGGGGGAATTCTAAAACACACACAGGCACAAAAAAAGGCCTCGTTGCCCATTTCAGTTTCAAGGTGGGGACGCTCTGGACATTTGTCTAAACGCGTCCTGTAAATAAGCCAAAACCCTCCCCCGCCCCACTGCCCCCACCCCACCCCCTTTGCCACGATGCTACGCTCTTATTGAGTGGGTCAGATGTTCGGCTGATTAAAAATTGATCCATTTCAAAATCTAATCAAGAGAATAGGATTCTTTCATATGTTATCAAGCCAGCTGCTGACAACAACCACTGAAAGAAAGAAAAAAACTCAACCAAAACAAAAAAACACCCACCCACTCTGTTATTAACCCGAGAACCTCGATGACCCGGCCCTGCAAGTGTAAATTATTCAGGAGTCCAAGAGCAATATTGAAAGCCTGATGAATTTACACACTGACTGGAGCCTTCGTGGGTTAAAGCCAATATCACAGACCCATCGGTCCCCGGGGAATCCGGTTCATGACACGCTGCCATTCTGTGTCATGACTGGGAATACATTACCGGTGTCAGCCTGGCTTTGAGGCTACCAGCCGTCATCTCCTCCACCACCGTTCTCGGCGCACCAAATGGTCAGTGAAAGGAATATTCTAAGACAAGGCGGGCCGACAAAGGTGTGGGATCTTCTTGGTTTTGGACGAGAAGTCCAAGGTTCGGCAACCACAGTCTAAAAAAGCCGCTCAGGGCAGTAGATGTACACTTTGAACGAACGACCAGAGGGCGGTTCTGAGCAACTCTTGCTTTCAATACTGTATCTGAACTCAGTCTTACACAAGCAATGTTAATCCTGATTTCTTCACTCCTGATTTCTTCCTCCTCCCCTGCCCTGTAGCTTTATTGTTTCATTGTGTTGTCGCTATTGTTAAGCAACTGGTCCCCATATGGGCCCTGCTATGAATTCACAAAGGCCCCTTGGGACGTTCCCAGCATCCTCTTCTTCCAGAGGACTGCCATCTTGGATTGCAGGAGATCTCACACAATCCAAGATGGCAGCCCCTGGAAGAGCCAGGAAGAAGAGGCCGCCACAAAAGAAGGGCCCTGTAACCGTGGTAAGATTGGGAATCGCTGACTTAAGCCCTTAGCTCAGTGGTCAGGGAACAGGGGTAAATTACCCCAAATGGGGTAAAAATGAAATTCCTGGGGGTAATGGACAGAAAGGAGTATGCCCCGCCCCCCTTTTCCCTCATCCTTCCTTCATGACCAACGTTCTCTCTTCTGACCAATGGGAAGTTCCTCTCACGCTTGATGGATTTCCCTTGCTTCCAATAGGAGATTAGAAGCGGCAAGGTACTTGGTCCCCAATAGGCAGTGTTCCCCTCCCTTCCCAGGTGGCGAAGAAGGCCGTGGTTATCAATCCCACTGCTGGTAGAGGGAGAAGGAAGCAACAGCAGAGAAAATGGTGGCCGTGGCTACAACTGCGGCGGTGCCGGGTGATGGGGGAGCCGGCGAGGCCGGCGCAGACCCGCTCCCGGCCGGGGCAGACCCACGGCAGGCAGCCGTGGAGTCGGCGGTGCTCAACACCAGGGAAGAGCCCGAACCAGCTCCGGGTGGGAAGGCCGAGGAGCTGCCACTGTCGCCGCCACCCAAGAGCCCGGCAGGGACGCGGGAAGTGCAGGCGTGGGGGAGGCTCGGGTGAGCGGCTGAGGGGTGTGTGTGCATGTGCCCGCAGGGGTGTGTGTGTGTGTGTGTGTGTGTGTGTGTGTTGAGAGGACTTCTGTGGACGTGTCTCTTTGCTTGTGAGCAGCTAGGGCTCTCCCTGGGTTTGCCTTGTCTTGCTGTCCCAAGGAGTGGGGCGGGCGGGCAAGCGAGTGGGGGGAGGGCTGGGGTGCCTGCACAGGGAGTCAGGGACACAAAGAGAGGCGGGAGGCGATGAGGTAAGGCAAACAGCAGAAAACAAAAACAAAATCAGAACTGCTGTTGCTGGCCTGTGTGTGTGTGTGTGTGTGTGTGTGTACCCAAACTCTTTACAACTTCATATTTACATAGCATTAATTAAGCTCATTAATTAATCAAATAAAAAGCAATGTGTTCCAATATGTAATTTTTTTTCTTTTGTTCTGGCAGGGCGGGGGGTAACGTCAAGGGGGTAACGTTGGCGTATCTAAATATATTTTGGGGTAAAATGTAAAAAAGTTCCCTGACCCCTGCCTTAGCTGGCTCCATATTGTCACACTGCGGCAAGACTCCCAGCTTGCCAACAAGCTTTGAATCCATGCTTGCACTTACAGCCAAGCTCACTGTGAGCTATCCGTGGTCCTGATCACATCCAGGCAAACTTGTACCTTTTCCACAGCACCTCTTCGCCCCCAGCCTGAAAGTCTCAGCAATACTACATCAAAGGAGCACTTCAGCAATCTGCCTGCTAGGTCACAACCCACACAGGAATGATACAGCCGAGAGGGTTAATGCCTCCGTTTGCCCGAAGATAACAACTAAAGATCTCAAGGTCGTGAGCTCGAGACTCCCGGAAGTCTGTGTGAGCAGCAGACCTTGCAAACTGCGGCTGATTAAAAGCTGAGTTTCAGCTGCCTCGTGGGAGGAGGAGTGTGCTGAACGCAGCTGCGTCTCTGGTGAGAGCAGGGAAGCCTCTTATCAGCCAGCAGACGACAGACGGGTGGCTAAAGAAAGAAGGCTAAATCCAGAAAGAAAGATCTGTTTGAGTGTGGTTCTTGAAAGATAGAACATTCTGTAAATTGTAAAAACCTTCGGGTTTGTGAAAAAGTCTGCCTATGTAAACCGCCTTGAGTTGTAATCATTAGAGAAATCTAGTGACTTTAAGAAAGGCGGTATATAAATACATGTATTATTATTATTATTATTATTATTATTATTATTATTATTATTATTACAGTAAACCCTTTAAAAGTACGCTTATGATTGTGCCCATAACCATACGTGCTAGTATAGTAAGTTCTGCAGCAAATGGTTTGCCATCTAGTTTACTCTTCCATTTTTATGCGTTTGCTGCTATCGCCACTTCACCGATACACAACATGCACCGCGAAGGATTTTAACTCGACACATCTACGCTTGCAAAGCTGTCCTCCCCATCCCCACGACATCTACTTGAGGGTGGTCTTTTGAGAAAATTTCCCTTTAAAAACCACAACCACCAGAAACCAGAATCCCAATGAACAATTAAATCTTGTAGCTATCCAGGTTACTTCAGCAAGACTGACAGCCATAAAATACAACCAAGTGGAACTCTGGCGCCGTATTAAAAAAAGGCAGCCTGGAGTCTCAGCTGAATCCCCTCTTAAATAATAATATATTTATAAGTGTACATACCACTCTGGTCTCCCCTGAAAACCAAAATAATCCCCTCCAGGGGACTCTTAGACCTGACCATATTGATTCTGTCTGGCCCACAAATTCACAGAGAGCTTCATTACCAGGAGCCTCAGGAAGACGTCATATGCCGTGAGTTTTAACATGCATGCCTAAAAAGTAGTTTCCAGACAGGAAGGCGGGTCACCTGTGACATCAGGTCAAGGGGTACAGTTCATCATCCCATCTCCCACAGTAGCAAACCAGTTGCCTCCAGGAAGCTGACAAACAGGGCACAAAGGCAGCCGCCCTTGGACGCCAGCTGTTATTCAGAGGTCGACTGCCTCTGCACACAGAAGTTTGATTTAGTGGTTAATTTGTGGCTAATATCCATCTAACCTCCATGAATATCTCCCCTCCATGAAATTACCCCATCTCTTTTCAAAAGTTATCTAAGCCAGTGGCCATCTCCATGCCTTGTGGCAGATTGAACTGCTCGCTGGGTGACAAAGCCCTGACTTTGTCCCGAATCTCTGGCCGATCAGTCTGATAGGATGACCTCAGGTTCTAAGTGAAATGAGAAGAGAGGAAGACAAAAGTTCTCTCTGCGTCTGAGATCAAAGCATCACAAATACATGACCACTGATCATTCAGCGGGCCGAATGGCATGAGCTACTGAGCTTTCAGGCATGATCTAGTGTCCCAATTCCAGAACCACAGATCCTGAATCTCTCTAGGAGCAGTCAACACAGAAGGAGGCAGAACCATACCCCTTAACAGCCCCAGGAGAATCACTCTTTTCATTTGTTCAGTTCCTGCCTAAGCCGCTGTGCTAGACATCTATAAAAGGCAGCAGAGAAGTGGCTTTATGGATTTATCATCTGGCCGTATCGGCCAAGATCGTGTTGCAACTGCAATTACGAAAGCGGCAGAAACCTTAGAACCCTTGGCTGTGGGAACTTTGCGAGCGGCTGTTATCAACCTGGCACCAACACTTCTTTTGAGAATAAGATTCTATTTGGAATGGCACACATACTCCCAAGCCTATCTTATTCTTCTTGACCATGAGGTCCAGAAACTTGGTTGATTTTTTAAAAAACAAATGGAATTAGCAGTTCTTAAGGCCCTGAAGGGGCAGTCAATGGCAATTTCTAGAGCTGAAACCAAATCCCAGCCCCAGCTGCGAGGGTTGTGATAGCTCCCCACCCCCACCCCACCGCAGCAGTTTCTATTACCACCCAACCAACAAAACCCTGCCCCACCTTCCTGCTCAGCTATGTCACACAGACAGGATAAGACCCCGCGTCGGCACTTGCCAATATGCCAATTTGACGGTTTAATATCGTTACCAGTAAATGTCAGTGGCCCCATTTCTCTTGTCACTGTCTAATGAAAATATCACACTGATTCGGACACAGCCAAGGGGTCTGCCGTTTTCCCGCTCGGGTAAATCAGATACAGTATGATTTTGTTAAGCCGGAAGGTCTCGGCAACTGATCTCGGGAAAGATAACGCGGCTGAAAATGGCGTTTCAGAAAGATTGGAAATTACCAAGAAAGTGAGACAGACACACACAGCCCAACTTCCACAAAGTTTCTTTTGCTTCACAGGATCAATGCAACAGGAAGGAGGGAGGAGGACAGGAAGGAGGGCTGGCTAGCACAACACTCTTGTTTCCCATGGCAGTCCCCCAGTGGCCTCTATGAATCCCACCATCAAGAGAAGGGGAAATACCCCTGCCATCAACATCACCCCTGCCACTGAACCCACATGGCCATCATGATCAGCAACCACAGATTCATCTGTGGTCCACCATGAATTTGCAGTGTAAAGCCGTCTAAGTGAGTGGCCACCGCCACATCTTGTGGCAAGGAATTCCACAGATGAATGACGTGCCATGTGAAGAAGTACCTCCTTTTTGACCAAAAAGGCTTATTTATCAATCCAACCATGTCAGCAAGTGAAGCACAGCAGCCTTAAATTACTTGCAAGGATGTGCAGCCACATGAACCCGATACCTCTGGTGTTGGAGAATCCAAATCTTGCATGAGCACAAAGTCAGAGGCCACACCTCATCCTCTCCACCTGCACCCATACCCCAATCCCCCCTAACCAGTGGTGTCATTCAAATGATTTAGGAACAGGAACTCACTTTAGATGGGCACTTGTCGGGAACCCGGAACCAGCCACGGAGCCCGTTAGGATCTGGAACGCCTGTTCTGGTCCATTCCCCCTGAATGACATCACTGCCTTCGCCCCCCTAGGAATCCGGAGTCGCTCCCTTTAACCCTCTGAGTGCGGCCAACCAAGAAGAAAAGCTCTTTGCAGAGGAATCGGGAGGGGGGAGGAAGGAGAGTGAAGTGGGCGGAGTCAGCCCTAATTTTAACTAGTGGAACTGAGTTCCCCCGCATTCCCCCTGCATGACATCACTGCCCCTAACTGCACTTACTGGAGACTGCCTGGTGCATGACAAAGAAAGAAGGCATCCTCAGAGAACTCAACAATCAGACACACACAAAAAGACTTTTTTTAAGATCATGAAGCATTAAAAGCATTCCCCCTGAAGAGTTTGCTAATCAAACAGCCAAATCTTTCATAAGCAACCAATCCCAGCAGAGCAATTAACTCCTTCCCCTTTTAAAACACTCCTGACGGCATCTGGGGACTTAATACTCCCCACCACCACCACCAAAAAGAAAAATTTGCAAAATTCATGTGATAAATTAACCAGGGGGAAAAAATAGGCTGCACTCTTTTAAAAAAAAAAATCTTTGTTCTTTTTTTTTTAATTATGGAATTCACATCGCCTGAATAATGTTTAATAAGAACTATGAAAAATTCCTAACAGCATTACAACACAGCACAAAAGAATTAACCTGCTTACCGTGAAAAACTGCATATTTAATTAAGAACAGAGAGTTCAAAAGTATCCAGAGATTTCCAAAGTACTTTTGCCTGAGGGGGTGAATTACATGCTTGCGGGCTGCTAACAGCGCTCTAGCGCACCATCATTACCCAAGAGTCCCCATTAAGTGACAATGGACAGATGACATCAAATTCATTTCAAGAGGCAATGGGAACCGAAGCGTGCGCAGGGGTAGCTGAAGAGAAAGCAAACTACCCTGCTGGTAGGAATCAGACCCCTTGTTGATAGAGGCAATAATTAAAGAATAATGTTAATTAGCTGCTTTTATTGGAAAGAAAAGTACAGTAGCGGGAGACGAGACAGAAGCACCAGGCTTCTACGAGGGAAAGCACTGCTGCAGAGAGCAAGGGCTCCCTCCTCCTCCCCACCACCACCCTCCCCTTCTACAAAAGCAGCATCGGACTCGCCACAGTGCGGTTTTTGCTAATCAGATATTTACTGCAGCAATCCTCTAAAGGCTGGATTATAATAATATGAGAAATCAAATTATGGGGGTGGGGGGGGGAAGAGAGAGAGAGAGAGAGAGAGAGAGAGAGAGAGAGAGAGAGAGAGAGAAACAGAAGCAATGTTTTGAATACAGTCAACATTAGAGGCCCAGAAAATGCCTCCATGCTTTGGCTTGTGAGTGGCAGGAGAAACAACCATGTTACTGTTATTCTGTCATGTTTGGACAAACACTTCAAATGATCCAGATGGACTGCAGGCACCTACAAGGCAGGAACCAATAAACAAACAAAAAACCCTTCCTTATATCACTCACCCCTTAGATTGGTCTACCCCAGTTTGTGATACTGAGTGTGTGGGGGTGATATTCCAAGGGGGCAGGCAGGCGTCTCTCTCATCCAATCCGTGTCAGGACTGGACCGGAGACCTCCCTCATGCAAAACAGGAGCTCTGCCACTGAACTACAAGCACATCCTCTGTCAAGTAGCATGTCCACACACTTGCAAGTATATTTTCACATCAATAAGGACTAGGAGCTTAATTTTCTAAAAAGATAAACATGGAAGTACTGGATGTGGCCCTACAGCACCAAGTAAAAGGACGCTTCTATTCTTGAGCGGCGCGTAACAATCCAAAGCACGACCGTGATTCATTTGACGTGAATGACGCACCACCCGGCTCTCACTAGGGTAATATTTGCACGGGCCCCAGATTGGTTATTTACTTATTTTAGGAATCCATGTCGCAGAACCACAGAACGCACACCAAGCCGAGCAATTAATATGAAAGCAGCCCCTGTGTTGGCAGTGAGTCACTAGTTAAAACTGCAGCTAGATCAATACTCTGGGGTCCTCTTGGAGCTTTGGGGAAATCATTAAATGTTAGACTGAACTAGTAAAGAAAACACACACACACACACACAACCCAATAATTACACAGCGAGGCAGTCTCAACCGACACAGCAAACAGCTTTGTAAAGTACAAAACAATGAAATTATTATCAAATTGAGTGGTTATGTGCGTAGTCACTGCACTAAACTGAACACACACACACACACACACACACCAAGGAGGCATGTACCTATCAGGACGGCTGATAGGAAAATTCTCTGTAGTAGCAGCAGCCAAAGCAAAAATTTATGTGCAGATAAGGTTAATAGAAACCTTCAGGGTACAAGCAAATCCTTATAACTGGATTTCTTCCCAACCCATTCCTGCTTACGATTGTCCTCTGAAGCAACTGGTGCAAATTCAACCATGCTGGTTATTAACGTGTTATTTCACAAGACAAAGCCCTTTACCACCTGGGTGCTGGACGCTTCAAAGTCCGCCTTCTTTCCAATATTGCTTCCCGCCTTTGAGATCTACAGCTGAAATCTCTATCATCTACCATCTATCAAAGAGGTGGCCCTGTTCAAATGGGCTGTTTTTTTTGGGGGGGGGGGCCCCTACGCTTTGGAATCGGTTACCAAGGTCTCTGCTGCAGATCTGGGAGCTCAGCCCTTTCAAATGAGCTGTCAAGGCTTTTCTCTTCAGGCAAGTCTTTTATGACTAAGAGCTGGTTTTAATGCTGGTTCTTTCTTCCTAATTGTTTCAGTTACAATGTTTCAGTGCTATCTCTGCAATGGTATTGGTGTTTGTTTTTTCATTGTAACCCACTTTGAGAGCCATGGTTAAAAAAGGGGGCTATACATTTGCCGAATAAACAGGGGTACAAATAACCAATGCCAAGACTGCTGCCCACAAACCTATTGAAATTCACAGTTCGGTTTTGGGTGAGAAAGCACAAAAGGAATGTAGCTTCCAAGATCTTACCAGAGGTCAGCCACTCACTTTCCAGCATATTAGCTCAGCCTTAAGGGCTAATAACTTTTTTTTTTAAGCTGGAATTCTTAGAATGAAATACTGTAGCCAGCACAAATTTCCACACCTACAATATGTGGCTGTGAAAAATCCAGTGTCCTACGTGTCATACAAGCTGGCAGAATCCTGAAAGGCAAGAAAAAAAATGGAAGCCAAAGACTAATTTGATCAGCACAGAACACCACATCATTCTTGAGCAAGACAAATGTTTTTCAGCCTTTTCCTTATTTTCAAACAAGCAAAAAAAAAACAACACCCAAACTTGCTCTAAGCCAGCAACAGGAGTGGGGAAACAACATAATAAAACCATTACATCCGACAAGTTAAAAAAAAAAACACCCCTCACCAGAAAATATGTTTGGAACAATAAGCACCTTCTCAGTTTTGAAACATCTCTGCGGAGTAGTGATCTTAGAGCTACTTAAGCAGTTTGGGGATTGGGGCACTTTCACATGGACCTGCTCAAATATTAAGGTTGTCCTCCAATCATCCTGATCCAGCCCAAGACTTCTTGATTCTTCCTACTCTTGGGATTCAAGAAGGAAGAGCAAGCAGCCTAGAACCGTTGCGTGTGCCTGGTGCCATTTTTGTTTTCTTTTGGGAAACCAGAGAGGTTTTTTTCACTTGCTCTTGGAAATGGATTCATTGTTTTTATCCTGGAATTGCATCATTCATGTTACCTTACTGTTTTCAATTCCCCCCCTAAACCATCCCACAAGCTTCAGCTCAAGTGTGCTTCAAATAAACTAATAAAAAGTATGGGAAGGGCCAAAGAGAAAGCAAGGCGACTGATATTCAAGGAAGTCCAAGCAGGTAAAGGAAGAATTTATCAACCTCAAGAATATATTGACTCCCCCCCTCCAAGAAGCCACGGAGATTGAATAAGTATTGATAACAAGCCCAGCCAAAGCCAGTGTCATTTTATCAACCACCCATGACAAAGTATTGCATCTTTGCAAGACCCCCAAGAACTTACAACAGAACAAGCAGGCCAGGCAGGGGATTATTTCACGTGGGAATCATGGCCCAATGCAATCTGGGTATCAAAGGAGCTCAATTTTGTCCAGGGCCATTATGGAGGGCATGGGGCTGCCAGAATGCTTCATCAGAGCTGCTACCAACACTTTGCAGAGCAACATAAGGCCTGGGGACCCAGATGCTGCCCCCCCATCCCGCAAAGAAGGAATTTTTTTTTTAAAAAAAATCAGAGTTTGCAAGCTAACTGTCAAAAACGTTATCCTCAGCGGGGGGAAACCACATTTGCTCAGGGATCAGAGCACTCAGCAATAATTCCTGCATTTTTATTTTTAAGCCACTGCGAGTCAGAAGACAAAAGGAACGAGGGCGCCTGGCTTCTCCGCCAGCGTACGGAGAGAGGCTGAGGGCAAAGTGCTGGAGCGCTGCACAGGTTCTCTGGTTCCGCAAGTGCATCTCGAAGGGCCCTCTAGGAGGAATGTGCCATGTGGCCAACTCTGGTCTTTGAGGCGGGTTTGCAAAACCACCACCACCCCACACATACACACCCCCAATGAAGGTGTGTATATACTTCTCACATTTCCCCACACATACACACACTTCTCAGTTTGTCTTCCTGGACTCAGCATGAACATCCTGTGCTCCGTCTTTTCTTATATAGATTTGAGAATCCCTTATCCGGGGACGTGGTGGCGCAGTGGGTTAAACCGCTGCTGCTGGGATTTCTGACTGGAAGGTTGGGAGTTCAAGACCGCATGACGGAGTGAGCTCCCGTCGCTTGTCCCAGCTCCTGCCAACCTAGCAGTTCGAAAGCACCTAAAATGCAAGTAGATAAATAGGGACCACTTCGGTGGGAAGGGAACGGCGTTCCATGCGCTACGGCGTAGAGTCATGCTGGCCACATGATCGGACAAAAACGCCGGCTCTACAGGCTTTGAAACTGAGATGAGCACCGCCCCCTACAGTCGGTCACGACTAGACCATTCGGTCGTGGGGAAACCTTTACCTTTATCCCTTATCCAGATCCTCCTAGCAATGCTCCTGCCAGTATGTGGGAATGAGCACAAGACCTTCTAAGCTTCATATTTCCATCATTATATTTAAATCACACCACAGAGTGAGGGAAAAAGTCCCTGCCCTGAGGAGCTTACACTCTAGATAGGAATGAGTGAAAGACTATTCCCCCCCCACACACACACCCCTTCATGTCATGCATCAGGCTGCAGAAAGAATCCACTAACCTCAATCTTCAGGTCACCAGCCCCCATCTCTAATGGGCTGCGGTGTGCACACAATTAATTAATGGGTTTATTAATTAGGAAAGAAGTCCCTCTTAGGGCTACAATTGGGGTCATCAGTTTCTAAAGTAAGAACAGCCTGTGCTAAAGATAATACCTTCTTCTTCTTCTTCTTCTTCTTCTTCTTCTTCTTCTTCTTCTTCCTCCTCTTCCTCTTCCTCTTCCTCTTCCTCTTCCTCTTCTTCGATGTCTTCTGGCAGAGCTTCAATTATGCAAACCACAGGATGGAGGAGAGCAGGAGACAGACAGACACTGGTCACTTTCACTGCCCTTGTTTCTCTTTCATCAGCGGAAGGAAGTTACAGAAAGATGGGAAACTGGGCCTTCCACAATCCGTTTCTGCACCAATCCTCACATGTTACGTTCCTAATGCAGATTTCCTGTGCTCTTCCCAGAACGCCCTTCTCAAATGCCAACATCGCAATGCCCTTTCACAGAATTTACAACCACTTTTGGAACATGGCATCCAATTTTGGTTACCTTGGTGTTTTTTTTTTTAAAGGGCATCATAGAACTGAGGAATGTGCAGGGAAAAAAGGGCAACTGTAAATTAGCAGGGAGTACTTTCCTCAGCAGTCCCTAGATCTCCCAGTGCCCACTGCAGAATTTTAAAGGCTGCCGCCACCACCTGCAATCCGGTGACAGGATGCTGGTCACTCCTCCTTCTCCCTGAATTTGAAAGGGAAGTAGAAAATGGGGCACCAAGAGGATGACTGGAGGAGAAGAGAATGGTGGGCTAGAGCATCCCAACACTCTTTCCCACTACTTTCCTCTTACACACTTCCCTTTTTATCTTTTCAAGTGCAGGGAGTGGAAGCAAATGCCTTCTTACTGGTCTACCACCTAAGGCACTTGCCTCCAAGCCCTGCGTCTTCCCTACAGGGAAAGGCCAGTGATGTCATCCACCCACTACGCACCACTATGCGAGTACCAGTTCCTAGAAGTTGAGCTGGCCCCGCTCACTCGAAGCTGGCCCCTGCTATTTGACCAGGGAACAGTTGAAGCAAAATATGTATATACACATCTCTAGAAAGCAAAGCAATGGAAGTTGAATCAACACTAACCACAAGCTGAAGTTATTACAAACATGATCACATCCATGGCAACAATCATGACATCACTTCTGGCTTATGATGTCACTTCCGGTGGGCGGACCCCAACAAGTGCCAATCAAAAGTGAGTACCTGTTCCTAAATCATTTGGATGACACCACTGGGAAAGGCTAATGGTTTTTTGAGGAGGGATTTTACTTAGGAGTAAAGATGGCAAAAAAAGATCAGTGGATACTGGAGCACACCTGTATGAGAACTGCCAAACATTTTTCAATATTTATCAGGTCCACCATCACAAGGCAGGCTGTTGTTTCTATTTTACAGGTGGAAACTGAGATAGCTAATTGTCCAACACGACATGATCAATCCAAGGCAGAAAGGGATCTGGAACTCAGGACTTGGCCCAAATCCAAACTTTCCAGCACCCAGCAGAGAAGGAACTATCAGTCGCCCCTCAATTTCCTGTTCCTCCAACTGTGAGTCCTTAACACAGTTCTCCATATTGAACTCCCTGCCCCAAAGTTTTCCCAACTTAATGCGAGTGATGGCTTATTTACTGCTGTCATCCAGGATAAAGAAGGATTTTGACACCTCGTTAAATGATAGCACATTTAGATAAGTCAAGCTGTCACGCCATTTAATGGATGTCTCAACTAGCTGAAGTTTATGTAAAATTTATGCACTCCAGAATATCATGCGGAGATAATATTTTAATCAACGTCCCACATTTTTTAATCCTAAAATTCTGAACAATGAAAACATTCAATCAAGTACTTACACACGCCAGAAGCTTCCAGACATGCAATAGATACACACATCCAAACCCGCCCCCCAATTGACAAAGAAAACAAGGCAAGAGATCTACCAATACATAAAACATTAACAGGGAATTCTGACTACAGTATTTCAACATAAGACGAGTCCCACTGGATCAGGCCAAAGGCCCATATAGTCCAGCTTCCTGTTTTTCACAGTGGCCCCCCAGATGCCTCAGGGAGCACACAGGACAAGATACCTGCGTCCAGTTGCCACTCCCTTGCACCTGGCATTCTGAGGTAGCCTACTTCTAAAATAAAACCAGGAGGTTGTACATACCCATCACAGCCTGTAAACCATGATGGACTTTTCTTCCAGAAATCTGTCCAACCCCCTCTTAAAGGCATCCAGACCAAGTGCCATCACCACATCCTGTGGCACAAAGTTCCACAGACTAATTAAACTGCACGCTGAGTCAATAATTTTTTTGTCAGTTCTAACTCTCCCAATACCCAATTTTAGGGGATGGCCAGAGGTCTGCCATGCATCAGTTCTGTCTTCCACTGCCTTTTGGAAGCTCGCAAGGAATGCACGAAGCACATGACCCAGTGATGTCATGCAGGGGGTACGCGGGGGTACGCAAGTACCGGTTTCTAGGATTACAGCTGGCCCCGCCCATTTGCCCGCCCACTCGTCAACTCCGCCCTCTGCAACGTTTGAATTTCCTGCATGTTTGAGTTGCCTACATGTTCTCAGAGCCAGGCAGGCAGGCAGGCAGGCAGCGAGCGGAGCCTTTCCTTGCCACTGAAAAATGAGTTGCTCTGGGGTTTTAACATGATGCCAGGCCTCCTTCACATGTTCTGGGGGTGCTGTGGAATACTGTTGCCACTGTTGGGTCAGTTTAAAATCATCTGAGGCCTCAAAAAGGGCTTTTTTCATGTCACTTCCTGCCACATCACTTCCGGCTTATGATGTCACTTCCGGTGGGCGGGTCCCGACACGTGCCAATCAAAAGTGAGTACCTGTTCTTAAATCATTTAGATGACACCACTGACATGACCTCCCCTGTTGCCAGCCTCCACTGCTGCACACTCAGGAGATATACTGCTTCTGTTCATGGAGTTTCCATTTAGCCAACAGGTCACATGCACAACAACCCCTTGCATGGCGGAACAAAAATGAGATGCAATTGACTCTAATGAGCACACTCACATAACCCACTGGAAACCACAAGCAGGCTATGCAATCAGCCGCAAACCCCTTTGTTCCTTATTCAGGCAGGAGAGATGCATTTCTCCTTGGACTGAATACGTGGCTATTGTCCCCCAAATCATCAGCTTCCTGCTCTAGCCGACAAAATACAAACCCAGCATGCACAGTTTCCCCCCCCCCACCCCGCTCGGTCCCTCCCCTGCGTTAGGAAAACCAGAACAAACAAGGCAATAACAATTGCAGAATGCACACTACACAGTGAGCGTCCGGCCAATAACAAAACACTGCAAATTAAAACCCCAAAAGAAAATGACACAGAGGTATAAATCTGGTTCTGCGGCTATCAAAAAGCAGCACAAGTAACACCACATTAGGAACGTTCCACGATGAGGCCATCGTCTCCTAACCTAATGAAACACGCCCAGAGTGATCATGGAGAGAATTTTTATCTGCCTTCGTCTCTGAGAGTGCTCACTGTACAAACGACCGACCGGCGTCGCGATCAAAGCACTACAGGGCTATCGAGTTATCAGCCATGTATTACATGGATCCACCCATTTGTCAGGATTGTCCAAGCGCCACTGCTCCAAATCCACACTGTGGACAAATAAGGGCCTTTTTCGAGGAATAATTCATGATCTCACCACGGGTTCCCTCAGGAGCAGAGGGCAGCAGGTCAAAGAAGCAGAAAGGTCTTGGCTCCATTCAGGTACTGCACAGAGTCAGGGTTAAATTCCGATTCCGTGTGGCATTCAGAAGCCCCGGGCTCACACACAAGGGGAGGAAGTTTTTTCTACTTCCATTCTCTGCTTGGAACAAACCAGGATTTGCTGTGAAGGCCAAACTCAGCAGGCTGCCGATTGCTCTAACCAGAATCCCTAAAGAAGCATGGGGCTTGTAAACGTCACGCAGAACTAGGTGAAAACCATGGTTCCATGCGACATGTATACCAAGCCACTAAGTGCCTGCATAACTTGGGTCTGCACAGAAATGTCACAATGGGTTCAAAGCTGTCACTTTAAAAAGAAACCACCAAGCTTCTAGCCCTTAATAAAACAGAGGCGTGCTTGAAATGCATTAACAGTGCCTGTGAAAAGGCAAATAAAAAGACAGATGGGCAATCCAATTTAAAATATTGAGTGGGGCCCTCTGGGGCCTAGGTGATTTCTGGCCCCTCCTTGTGCCTAGCAACATCAGAATGAACCATGTACAACAGTGAAGGCTGCCGAATAAATTACAAGAAAATGTGTAAATCTGCAAGATTTCTGCAGGATACAGAATCTGGATTGCCAGGCTGTAGAGTCTGAATCTGCTTTAGCACCGAGGACACAGATCTTTGCCTGTGGGCTCAGGTTGACATGCATCAACACCCCTGGCAATTCAGGATTCACCTGGTTACGCTGTCTCCGATTTCACTCCCAAGTAGCATACCACACGCAGGGCTGCAGTGCACACCGGGAACACAACAAATGTCACGGTCATTTTGACAGCATAAAGACTCTGCGCGCAGCCTAGATCTCCGCACAGATCGACCACAAGACACACTCTCTGGATAAGCTGACTGTCCAAAGACCAAATCGAAGAGGGACGGATGGGTGGAAGGGCAGCACCGAACCCACAAAGACCATGTCGAGCCCTTGCATTCCTGCAATGAGAGTTTCCATGCCCAGTGAGACATGGGAGCAGGGAGCCCTCTGCCTTCGGAGTTCCCTAGCTTGGCCAAATATGGACAATGATGTCAAGGCCAAGCAAGGACTGCAAAGTGGGATGGCCTTAAAATCCCACCTTCCCACCTGACCCGCCTCCACTGTTCCCAGGTACCTGCAGACCAGATCATCCAAAGGAAGTTAAGAAAGGCAATGTATAACCGTTAGGTCACCGCAGATGGTGACTGCAGCCATGAAATTAAAAGACGTTTACTTCTTGGGAGAAAAGCTATGGCGAACCTAGACAACTTAATCAAAAGCCGAGACATCACCCTGCCAACAAAGGTTCGCCTAGTCAAAGTGATGGTTTCCCCAGTAGCCATGTATGGCTGTGAGAGCTGGACCATAAGAAAGGCAGAGCGCCGAAGAATAGATGCTTTCGAATTATGGTGCTGGAGAAGACTCTTGAGAGTCCCCTGGACTGCAAGGAGATCCAATCGGTCAATCCTCCAGGAAGTCAAGCCTGATTGCTCCCTGGAAGGACAAATCCTGAAGCTGAAGCTCAAGTACTTTGGCCACCTCATGAGAAGAGAGGACTCTTTAGAAAAGACCCTCATGCTGGAAAGATGGAAGGCAAAAGGAGAAGGGGGCGGCAGAGGATGAGATGGTTAGATAGAGTCACCGAAGCAATGAACATGAAATTGGGTGAACTCTGGAAGCTAGTGGAGGACAGGGAGGCCTGGCGTGCTGCGGTCCAGGGGGTCGCGAAGAGTCGGACACGACTTAGCGACTGAACAACAAACCGTTAGGTTCAATCACAGAAAGCAGTTACAGCTCCACGACAAAACAGAAACCTCTTTTGCCAGCCAAGGGTCTTGGGTTCCTCTCCCTGTAACGGACTAGGAAGAAGGCTACTAGAGGGCCCCTGCCAGCCAATACTGGAGTAAGGCTGCAACAATGACAGAACTACAAATGTACAAGTCAAGCCTCTCTCTCTCTCTTCTCGTGCCCACATACCCTTAGTGAAAGATCCCCTCACACCATGAATCAGAAAACACACCACAGTCTTTACAGATGAGCACTCAAACAGAGCAACCCATTCAGGTGGAACATCAGCAAGTTAAAGCTGCACATTCATCGCCAAAGGAGCACATTTGCTTCAGCCCCCGTGCCAGAGCCCTGCCAGACAGGAAACTTCTCAGGCTACTGCTAAATGGTCCAACCATCAGTCACATGTTCCGCCCTACCCACCCCCCCGCCAGGCATGTGCAAATGCCTCCACAGCATGATGCGCCCAGAAACATGCTGGATCGTACCACAATCACAGGTGTGAGCGTATCGCCACCAAATGCCAGCGACAACTGGTCAGCCACAGCCAAGGCTCTCCAACACCTGCAATGCATTTAGGCCAGGGCAGTGCAGCTATACAGAGTAATCCCCTTAAGAGCTGGATGGCATTACAGTCTCGGAGCGCCGATATGTTGTTGCAGCACCAGGAGAACGGTACCAAAATTTCGCTTGCTTCTCGGCGAAGCACGCTGCACGTTAAGCTTGTTTTAATCCCCATAGAAGTGGAGCACTTTGGGGATAGCGGTGAGTAGTGGTTGCAGCATGAACCCAGCAATCCAGTTACGCAGTCGACACATAACTTTTGGGAATGATTAAAGTGATGCCTCTGGCCAGGAACAGATTAAACCCAGGGTTTTATTGTAAGTGGAGAAGGCAACAATATTGGCTCTGTTTGTGGACCGCCACTGCCACCACACACACACACACACACACACACACAGACACACACACACACACAAGCTCTCTCCTTCCCTATTATCCAGCATGCCTTTCAAGGAACAAGATATACCAACGCATCCACACACCGGAGACAATGTCAAAAAACCCAGTTTGGATTCCCCCCCCCAAAAAAAAGCCATCCTCCATGAGCATAATTTCAGTTTTGCTTCCAGGCCCAAGTTTAATGGGAATACATCAAGCGAGCCAGACCCTACCACGCTTCTGACAACTTGATTTTGCTCCCTTGGCTCAGGCTATGCATGCATGTCAGGTATTTGCAGCCTGAAAAATCTGCACCCTCTAGAGAAGGAGTCTAAAAATCTGTGCACTGGTGCATGCTATTCCTCGGTAAGAAACAAAGCGTAAAGATAAAGGTGCCAAAAAGCTTAAAGTTTCCACCCATATAGGAGGGAGGCTGGTGTGTCTAAATGAGTCCCTACTCTGGGCTCGGCTCCTTCTAATCCACCTCATTTGAGGAGTGGGTGGGTCATCCCGGATCATCATCCCATCGCTCCCACCAATGAGATACAACAGGATTTCCTATCCTCAGAAAACTACCCATTGCCCCTCTGCATGAGTCAGTCACCCACCAGCCTAGCCTTGACACCTTCAAGTCAAGAACCATCATCAGCAGTTCATGCAGAGACACACAAGGGGACGGCCTCCTCTGTGGGCAGGCCATTCTTGCTTTGACATAATCTAAAGGGGAAGGCTTTTTCAAGGTGTTGAAATTAGACTCACTTCCAAAGCCTTTGTCTGCATCAAAAGCCTACGAAACACACTGGAGAAGCTTTCAATGGTCCAGCCTCATTACACTTGGACTGGAGCAAGCTGGAACATTACACTTGGACTGGAACAAACTCCTGTGGGAAACGCCATAACTTTGTGGTAAAGTCTCTGTCTGGCATGTCAAAGGTCCCTGGTTCGAGATCTCCAGAACAGCCGAGTAGAGATTCCTAAAACCCTGGGCAGCTGCTTTCAGCCAGTGTCAAGAATACTTAACTGGAAGGGCAGCACCAGAGGTTCATATGGTGGTTCAATGCTAGCAAACACATGGAACATGAACCTCATGCACATACATGCTGTCTGGAACCCCAATTCCCAGGTGCGCATACACACATGCTTTCGACACATTTCCAGTAGCATTTCTCACAGCAACACCTATGTTGGCCAACAGTGGTGTCAGTGAGGCAACATACAAGGGACATACAACATACAACATACACCTGCTGCTCAAGGTTCTCAGGTTCCCAGATACCACTGAACTCACGCAGGGGAGCATCAGACACAGCTCAGAACAGGTTCGATTCCCCTCTCGCTTTCTCCCCTTTCCACCTGCCATGCTGCTCATAAATAAATAGCGGGTACCCTCCGAGTGCCAAAGTTTGATCAGCAAACATTAGCAGCAAATACATTTCTTTGTACCTTAGCAGACCCTAACTAAATGCAAGTCATTATAAAACACAGTGCACTGGGGGGGGAGACATACTTGTGGGCTGATCCTAGGCACGTTTACCCCTAAGTAAGCCCCACACAGACGCAAGTGGAACTGGTTCTTGGGTAAGAACACTTGGGATGGCAGCCTGTGTTTTGTCACTGCAGTGGTACTGAAGGAGAAGAAAGGGAGGGATCCCCACTAGGCAGATTTTGCTGAATTTCTGATGTACTCCCTTAGCCATTAAGTAGTGCAAACATCTTTAACAGCTTCAAAACACACAGACACACACAACACTGGAAGCCTAGTCCTCCTCCACCCACACAATTACCCTCTGCCTGACGTAGGGGTCTGTCCAGGAAAAATGATGAGACATCTTCTACAAGAACTCTCTTACCTGCTTCGAGAAACACAGAGACGGATGAGGAGCAAGGTGCAGATCCCAACCGATTCACTTACGTTTTCGCTAAACGCTTCAGCACAGTAAATTCACTAATCATCATTTTGGAAACAGCAACTTATTGGCTTTTGAAAAATTGCATCAGAACGGGAAGAGAGGGGAGCAGGGTGAGAATCGTGGAGAGAGAGGAGACTTCCTTCGGCATGCCAAGCCACCACTAACCCCCAGATTTCTACCTTGGCCTAGCGTGCACCTGAATATCAGAAATTCGCATCTACCCAAAAGGAGGCAAGCCAGAGATGAGAGGAAGATGGGGGTGCTGGGAGAAGTTCAGGTGAGGGAGGGGGGTCACACCGCTCTAGGTTCTCACACACACACCTGCCATCATACTTTGAAATATTAGAACAAGCCTTTTAACCCGGATCAGGAGGATTAAGGGGCAAGATTAGGTCATTCATAGATACACAACACAGAACAGGCTCCTTCACCCCTACTTTGAAAAGTACGATTTCTTCCGAGGAAATAATAATCGCCTCCCTTAAAAAAGAAGCGGGAGAAAACAGGGAAGAGCCACAGGAAAGGGAAAGCAACCCGCGTCTGCAGCCTGCCTGGGACTTTGGGAAGGGGGGGAGCTGAATGGCCAGCTCCAGGAGGGCAGGAAACTTTGGGGAGGGGGAGATAAGAGGCTGTCGCCAGGAGGAGGCAGCCCTCACGCACTTGTGCCCCCCTCCCCATCCCACCATTTCAGCAGCCCTATTCCTGCCCCCCCCCGCCCTATCAACCAAGCACGCACCGGCTCCCCCTCGAGTCCGGAGATCAAGGGGGGGGGGAGATTACTGAGGCGAGAGAAAGGGGTGGGAGAAAGTCCGCACTCATCACCTTTGCAGCCCGGAGAAGTTGCGAGCCGGCGGGGGAGGCGACCTGCCAAGGGGCGGAGGAGGACGCGGGCGCGGCGGCAGATCCGGGGGAAAGCGCGGCGGGCAGAGTCCGCTCCGGTTCCAGCCGAGGAGGCGGAGGCGGCTCCGGCCAAGGGCTGTCCGGCGGCACGTCCATCCAGCCCGGCAATCCGGCGCTGCTCTGGCGCGCTCCGGCTCCGCCTCCGCCTCCTCTCTAGCGCTGCTGCTGGCCGCCGCGTGATCAATGAGTGAACCGAACAAAGAGCCGCCGTGGCGGCGGGGAATCAATTTCTGATAACCTATCAATGGAGCGGAGGGGAAGCCAAGCCCGGCTCAGCCTCCCCCCGCCTCCTCCAGCGCCCACCGCGCCCCCCCCCCCGCGCCAAGGCCCCGCGCGGCGCGCGTCCCACCTCTCCAAAGACGCGCCGCGGTGCGCTCTGACGCGCGGCGCCCTTCCCGGCCACGAACCTGGAGCCGGCGGAGGTCCGATTGCTTCCAATATTGAACCATCGATCCCGCATTGGCGGCCATCTTGGGGGATATTGAAGAGAGAGAGACGGGAGTTTTTTTTTCCTCCCCCCCCCTTTGCTTCCTGCCTTTTTGCTCCCTTCGTGGACACACGACCCGCTTTGGAGAGGGGGGGGGCCGCGCCTCTGATCCCCTACCCCGTCTTCTCCCCCCCTCGATGAGGTTTTAATAATAATCAATGCTTTGCAGCAATCGCCCCCCCCGCGGCGCTACTCCCCCCCCCCCCCCCCCCCCAAATAAAACCAAGCAATAAAAAAAAAAAAAAAACCCGGGGGGAGGGGGGGGCAGAGGGAAACCCCCCCCCGGGGCCGAAGGAGGGCGCGATCCGGAGCACTGCCTTGTGCGGGGGGGGGGGGAGAGAACGTGTTTAGGAGGATCCTGCAGGAGCCCCGAGCCCGGCGCTTCGAAGCCAGATCTGGGGTGCCTTCGAAACAATCCCTGCCGACGGAAGCAGAGCTTACTCTCGAGGAAGCGCGTGGAGAAGCGTCCCACCACGGATGTGACTCGCTCGCTCTCCCCGCAGGGAGCGCAGCCCCGCTCCTTGAGGCAGCTTTCCTCGCAAGGAAGGCGTGGCGAGCGTCTGCGGGGCTTACTGGAGAGTAAGTGGGCGCATACCTGCCACGCAGCGTAAAACCCCGCCGTTTTCCGTAGCGCTCCCTCCCCCCCAGCAAGCGCACACCGGTCGCAGCCCGCTCCTAGGCAGGTTTGTTCCCAAACAAGCCCCGTGCGCTTCACTTGGAGTTTACTCCGGAGTAAGTGTACAGAAGTTGCTGCTGCCGCCTGGCCCGCTTTCTTACGCGCTCGCTCGAAAGGGGCGGCTGTCGCTGTTTGCACCTGCTGCTGCTTCGGGATTACTGCTCTGAATTCGGGATTAACACGCGCGCCCCCCCCCGCCAAGCCCCCGCGGCCATTCCTCAACTGCAGAAGGGCTGATCAGTGGGGGTTGAAAGGAAATCTTATTTATGGGGGGGGGGAGAGGACTGTGCAGAAAACGACGTGGCTTCCTCTCGCGTTATGCAAGGTTTTAAGAGGGAGCCATTGGCCAGCGCCAAAGCTTGGAAAGCTGAAGATATCATCTCCCGGGCACCCAGCAAGGATTGGAGCTCTCCACCCTGCCCTGGAAGGAAGGATTTGAGTGTTCCCGGCAGGACCAGTAGCCTCCAGGAAGCTGGCAATTTGTACAGCATTTTAAAATCTATTTAGAACAGTCCTCACCCACTATTCATTCTGCTCCTCCTGCCCAAATCCTTCCAAACAACAAGAAGAAAAGTTTTTACCACCTAAAACAGTCATACAGGGCCAGGATATCCCTGTCAGTTTCACTTAGGCAACAAAATCTGTGAATGGACTCCACTGAAAAGGGCTCCACTCAAGGCAATGTGGAAATTCGGCTTTTATTTGGGCAGGGTTTGGTAGGTGGTGGCCCATTCACACATGCAGGTCACGCCCAAGTGTGAACCTGGCCTTGATGATGGACAACTTAATGAGCAACCCAGACACTTAAGGGCATATTTAAGGTCACATGGAAGTTCTCATTTTTCCTAATGTTAAAAGTGTACTGGACTAGGTAGGCAATATAGATATACATAAGAACATAAGAACATAAGAAGAGCCCTGCTGGATCAGGCCAAAGGCCCATCTAGTCCAGCTTCCTGTATCTCACAGCAGCCCACCAGGTGCCCCAGGGAGGCATGAGACAACAAGACGCTTGCATCCTGTGGCCACTCCCTTGCACCTGGTGCTCTGAAGTAGCCTACTACTAATGTAAGGAGGCTACAACCCATCATTGCCTATAGCCCACAATGGACTTTTCTTCCAGAAATCTGTCCAATCCCCTCTTAAAGGCATCAAGACCAGATGCCATCACCACCTCCTGTGGCAAAGAGATATAGTGTCAGCAGATGCAGCCATCGTATTATTTCTACATGGAAAAGTAATGTATTTTAATTTCTGGAAAACGCGGTGTTCTAAGTTTTTATTCAGGTATTTTAAACACAAAATGCCTTGTTTTGTGAGGATACTTAAATCCCTTTACACATTATTAAATGATTTAACCATACCTTTCCTACCTCTCTTTCCTTTAACCTACCTCTCTTCCCCCCCCCCCCATTCTCATGAATAACTTAAGCTGTTGCTTGTTAACGTCCAAACCTATTACGGCAGGTAATTTACTTCACATCTTTGGGCTCTGCTCCCCTCTGCAAGGTTTGCTTCTCCCATAAATTTGTAACAGCACTAATCATTTCACAGATTCCCTGGTCTGAATATTGGGGGGGGGGGGGAATCCAGCCTGCTGGCCAAAAGCACCATCTGGTGGTGGCAAGGCAGAAAAGCAGGGCCTGCAAAAAAGAAACAGCAGCAACAGCAGCAAGTGCTCAAGGATGTCGTTACATGTTAGAATTAGATGCAGGCACAGCTTCAGTGTTCGGTCATCCTGCCCTCCAGATCCATTCATTTGAAGAGAGATGACCTGAACCAGCAGAAAGAGCCGGGAATGCTCTTTGTCAGTGAGTGCAACCTGGATTTCCAAAAGAAGAAAAACAGCAATTCCTTTCCTTCCTCCCTGAACAGTGGCATGTTCACTGTGGCCTTTTCCAGGCTGGGCATGGAGAATAATGGGAGTATTAGGCTGGAGTATTAATTTACAGAGCTGGAATGTGGGGAGCAGCGTTGCCCAGTAGCACAAAAGTGACCCTGTTTTTCCAGTGTTTTGCTTCCCCCTCTCCCCTGCACCCCACAGGAACTTTAGCCTTCCTCACCTGGCCTCAAGTCTTGCCTGTTCTGGTTCTCGTTCCTCACACTCCTGTCCTTGGCCTCCTCCTCCTTTCATTCCTCCGAACTGCTTCTTTCGCCAGCCCTCCTTTCCTAGACTCCTAGTAGAAAAGCAGAGTTTTATGTGGGGTAAACTGGCAGTCCTATTCTGTTCCTCTTCTACCTATGCTCATTTACCTGCCCACCTCCCTCTGACACTAAGGCTGCAACCCTATGCACATTTTCCTGGGAGTAAACCCCACCGAATGCAACGGGACGTACTTCTGAGCAGACGTGGAAAGGTTTCTGCTGTAAGACAGGCCAGCCAATCACAGCCAGTGATGTCATGCAGGGGGTACACGAGTACCGGTTTCTAGGATTATGGCTGGCCCCGCCCACTCATTGACTCCGCCCCCTGCAACGTTTGAATTTCCTGCACGTTTGAGTTGCCTGCAGGTTCTCAGAGGCAGGCAGGCAGCGTGTGGAGCCTTGCCTTGCCACTGAAAAATGAGCTGCTCTGGGGTTTTGGAACTGTTGGGTCACTTTAACATGATGCCAGTCCTCCTTAACATGTTCTGGGGGTGCTGTGGAATACTGTTGCAACTGTTGGGTCAGTTTAAAATGGTCTGAGGCCTCAAACAGGGCTTTTTTCATGTCACTCCCTGCCACGACATCACTTCTGGCTTATGACATCACTTCCGGTGGGCGGGTCCCGACACGTGCCAGTCAAAAGTGAGTACCTGTTCTTAAATCATTTAGATGTCACCACTGATCACAGCCACTTCATTGCTGCCACCCTAACAATCCAGCTTTGCAGTAGGGATAGGAATGCCAGCTAGGCCGTGGTTTTGCACTCCTACTGCATCCTCAATTAAATTCTGAGCTGAGGAAACTGGAGACCATTCAATGGTGTAGCTGCACTAACATTTTACCTCCACTTCGCCAGCACTGGCTCCTTTTCTCTTGTCTTCCAGCAGACATTTCAGAATACAAATTTGGGCAAATTTCAAAGGCAAATTCAGGTCAAACTTCACTGCTTCGTAGGATTGCACGGATGGTCTAGATATTCCCACTGCTTCCAACACCCAGTGATGCATTTCTTCCTCTAAATGCATTTTGAGGGAGGAAAGGATTTTGTTGCAGGTCGCAAAGGGAGAAATGCAAATATTTCTTTTCTCCTTTTTTTTTTTTTTTTTACGGCAAGGGCGGATATATTCCCTTGCATGAAAATAGAACTCAATCAGGCATAGCTGTTAAATTAAGTCTGCCTTTACCCCTCAGGTACAACAACAAAAATTATATCTGCACTGAAAATCCCCTGGCAATCACATGATAGAGCAGAAGGTGAAAGGGAGGAGGAAGCTGATGATGATGAAGGGGGAGGGACAAGTCAGCAATGGGGGGTGGGCTTTAGTAGCAAAACTGCTGAAGTTGAGTTTTGTGAACTACACTTAGTGGAAAAACAGTATATAAATATCCTTAATAATAAACGTTGCAAACATCCTAATACGCGTCACATTACAGAGTGGGACACAATGAACTTTGAAAAGGCTTCTAGATCAAGAAATGGCCTGCAGCATTTTCTCTTTGCTGCATTTCCTGAGAGATGGAGAGGACCAGAACTTTGCTGACTGACTAGAATTCAGTATCATAGCTGTACAGGCTCCCTGCCCTGCAGGTGGTTCTCCCAGTGAAATCTAGCTGGCCACCCTTGGAAACAGAACATTGAGCTAGCTGAGGTGCAAATCAGCAGGGCTCTTCTTAAGTTTTTATCAGCTATAACAGCTAAATTGAGCCTCCATGTTCAGAAGCAGCCTACCTTGGAGTACCAGAAAGTGGGGCCAAACAACTAGGGCTCTTGGTTCCACGCCCTGCTTGTAGCCTTTCTGAAGACAGCTGATCGGCTCTTGTGGAAAACAAGACAATGGATTCGATGGGCCTTTAATCCAATCCAACGGGGGCTATTCATACGCTCTTACATCCATACAGCTGTCGCCCGCAAATGAGAACTTGTGCATACCCAGCTCGGAAACCCATCTCCAAGCATACAGTGCCATGCAGGAACCCATTCTTTTCGGTTTTAATATCCTTTTTCAACAGAATAATCATTACCGGTAAACAAACCTACAAGCTAATGTACATAAGCAGCAAATTAAGTAGCGACACGAATTTGTCATATCCGACTCTCAGCCCTAGCTCAGCGCAAACCCGGTCGCTTGGGCTGGTATTGATTTCTGCAAACATATATTATTTTACAGTGTAAGTACCAGCAGTCTGTTGTCGTTAATATATGACAGTTAAATTTAAAATGCATTAGTTTAATAAAAATGCATGAAGTAGAAAGGGACTGCATTAGCTTCCTTGAAAAATCCAATTTCATAAATATTAGCTCACGTTAGAATGCATTGATTTCCGGGGAAATTGGACTGGTCAGAGGGAATTTAAATTTGGGCAGGATGGGAAATGTATCCATTTTCTTAAAAGCAAAACAAAACATATGTATTAGTTTAGTCAAATGCATTCTCCCATAGTACTCCCACGTATGCATATTATATATATGTATAGATACAGGAGGCAGAAAAAGAGATTCCAGATGAGAAGGAGTTTCAACAAGACTTCAGTAAATCAAGTTTGAAAATAAAGAGAAAAAATGCCTAATAATTCAGGTCTCTGCATCAGGTTTCAGGGGGTTTCAGTTCTAGATGGTGTTTCATCTAGCAGACCCTGTGACAATTGTCTTGAAGCAGTAACTGTTGTGACCACGAGATCACAAATGTGGAAGGCTGCAGTTCTATATACACTTACCTGGGAGTCCCACTGAATTTGATGGACTTTACCATCTGCATAGACATGCGTAAGATAGCACTGTAAGTTTGGAAAGACAATACAAACATTTAGCACTTGTATAGCATACTTTCAGAGTGTTCCATACTTTCACATGTAAGTTTTGGTCATCTTTACAACAATGCTGTAAGGTAAGTAGGTATTACCTTATACCCTTACTGCAGGTGGGAAAGACTGAGGCTCAAAAGGAATGGCTTGCTGAAGTCCACCTGGTGAGAATTCAAGGCAGAGGGGTGTTCTGAACCAGGGAGGTCTTTATTCTCAGCCTTGTCTCTATCAAAGATGTGGAGCTTTAGAGCCATGTTGAAATGCAAGAATCTGCCAAGCCTGGTGGTTGCCTCTTGAGGACAAAGATGAAGCATCAAAGGAAGGCACTTGGCTCAGTGTTAGCAAAAGACCTGACCTCAGTCAATGGACCTGTCAATGGCAGAATTGGGCAGCAGGGCTGGGACGGTTCTCTCTTCTCAGGAGTTCTGGATGCCGGCTGCCAAGCCAGCATGGGCCACGATGGGTAGATAAACCAATGGTCTGACTCAGGAGAAGGCCATTTTATCTGTTCACGTTGGTCTTTGGGGCATGAATCAGCTACTGACAATCCTGGCTAGTAAGTCTGGCACATCACTGCCCCTTAGTGGCCTGTACTATGGCTCCATCCTTCTGGATCCCAAGAGATATCAGCAGATGAAGATCCAGATGGAAACCAGAGACTTCGGGGGAAACAAGATAGCAGCAGCTGGAAGATTAACTGCATCTTCTTATGGTCCAGGAACTGGCAGCTGCGGACACATCTGGCGCCAAAAATACAGTGCCCACCATTTAATTGGAAGCCAGGTTCCAAGGGATCTGATGTTCCCGCAGCACACATTGCACAAGGTATATGTAACAGGCGTCACAGATAGTTCCGTCTCATGTAGTTGCAACAGCTTCCCCAGAAGAATCCTGGGAGGTGTAGTTTTGATGGATGCCACAAATATAAGAGAGTCTGCAAAGGAAGAAAGTGTTTGAGGGTCAACTGAAAGCTGGTAACAATTCAGCAGATTTCAGTTTTTAGCGTTTCACCAATACGGATTTGCAGTGGCTCGTATTCATTTCTCCATTACCTTCCCCACTACTGGAATGTACCTTATTAGCTCTGAGGGGATCTCTGATCTTTGCACTAAATGTTACTGAGGGCACAATCTTAACCTGGAGTTTGGCCAGCACAGTTAGTCCAGCAAAGCTTGGCCGGAACAAGGGTCACCATACAGCACGTTTGGACCACTCTCGGTGTCAGAGGGGATGGTGCACGTCTGTGTGCTGGCCTCTCAGCAGAGGCGGATCTAAGGGGGGGGGCAAATCTGTAAGTTTTGCAAGAAGCCTTACCCTGTCATGTAAATCCCTCCTCTCCCTTGCTGCTGTAGCCAGTAAGCAACGCCAAGATGTTGCTGTTCCCTGTGAGGATTAGCTAGAACAGTGCAGGAGAGGAGTGTTTTCCACTGCAAGGTAAGGCTTCTTGCAAAACTTACAGATTTGCCCCCCCTTAGATCCGCCTCTGCCTCTCAGACTCTGAGAGGGGTCCAAAAATACTTTATAGTGGCCCTTATGCCAGCCAAACTTTACTGGCCTAACTCCAAGTTAGGATTGTGCCTTGAGTCAAGCACCAACCTGAGTCAAGCCAATGGTGTTACTTCAACTCCAAAAGAAGAGAACACCCTTCGTAACAAAGGCAGCTGGTTATACTGTAACATTCACACTGATTTATGTAAAGGGAAAGGAAAGAACCAGTGAAATTTCAAAGCAAGCCAGGACACCCCACGGCACGGCCGCCCTGCAGGGGAGGCGTGTAACCAGACAACAGAAACACAGCTGTAACCGCAGGAGAATCAAGTATCTCCTTCTCTTATCTGCAAAGGACGCCGTGTTTTACATGAAAAAAGACTTTCTAATTAATAGGCCTGCCCCTCTCGCGATGGATAGAAAATAGGGCGAAAGAAAAGATGTGTTTCGCCCGCAGTTCTCTGTTGTTTTTTTCAATTTGGCATGTTCTGCTTGAGTGAGGCTTGAAAGAGGAGGCTTGCTCTTTCTGGTAAGGCCCGATAACATTATTTTCCTTTGCAAAAAAAAAACTGGGGCAATTTATCCCTCTGTGCCACAGGAGTGGGAATTCCACTCTGGAATCACAACACTGGAAAGCCAGCAAGGTTAATTAGCTTGCTCGAGTGCATGTTAATTCACCCACATGAAAGGCAAAGGCAGCACCACAGCTTCCTTCGTTCAGGAAGCTGCAGAATTGGGGGCTCCAACTGAACTGGAAGGTTCGGGGGGGGTGGGGAGGAGACCAGGAATACCAATGGATGTTGTGCCAGAATCCTTACAGAAGGCAGGGCCATCGGATTGTGGGGAAGATTGGTCTGGGCCAGTGGTGTCATTCAAATGATTTAGGAACAGGAACTCACTTTTGATTGGCACTTGTCAGGAACCCGGAACCAGCCACGGAGCCCGTTAGGATCCGGAATGCCCGTTCTGGTCCGTTCCCCCTGAATGACATCACTGCCTTCGCCCCCCTAGGAATCCAGAGTCGCTCCCTTTAACCCTCTGAGTGCTGGCCAACCAAGAAGAAAAGCTCTTTGCAGAGGAATTGGGAGGGGGGAGGAGGGAGAGTGAAGTGGGCGGAGTCAGCCCTAATTTTAACTAGTGGAACTGAGTTCCTCCGCGTTCCCCCTGCATGACATCACTGGTCTGGGCTCAGGAAGGCGAGTTCCTTTTCAGGGGGACCTGCCATAGAGGAAGGCTGGGAGTGAGACTTACCCCTTACTTGTGCTTTAGCCCACATGCAGCTATTCCTCAGGAAGACCAAGGAACACCAATATCATGTTGCAATGTCATTTTGCTTCGGCGGCTACACTGGCTGCCGGTTCTGTTCCGGGCCCAATTCAAGTTGCTGGATTTGACTTTTAAAGCCCTTTACGGCCCGGGTCTGTGGTATTTGAGGGACCGCCTCCTTCCATATAATCCAACCCGTACTCTTAGATCATCTGGGGGGGGCTTTTTGACTGTGCCACCACCAGGAGAAGTGAGAGGGGCGGCGGCCAGGAAGAGGGCCTTCTCGGTGGTGGCCCCCCAACTCTGGAATACCCTCCCCTTAGAATTGAGAACTGCTCCCTCTTTGTTTACATTTTGGCGGGGGCTGAAGACCTTTTTATTCCAAAAAGCTTTTAACTGTTGACAGGCTGGCTGGCTGGCTGGCTGGTTTGTTATATTTTTTATGATCCACTGGGCTTGTTGTTTTTAAATTGTATTGTTTTGTTTTTAATTTTGTGTTGTTGTATGGTTTTAATATTGTTTTTAAATTGCTTTTTGATGTTAACTTTTATATTGTGTTTTTGTACTGTAGTGCCACCTTGTGTGCCTCCGGGCTAAAAGGCGGGGTAGAAATCTAATAAATAAATAATAATAAATAATAAATATCTCTGGTGGATGTGAAAGTGGTTGCCGCTGTTGTGAGAACAGACCCCCCCCCCCAGGATTCTCTCAGACTTTGTTAGGCTTTTCCTGGCTGGCCGTGCTCTGCCCCAGCCATGTCTGCAACCACTCTGCCTTTTTCCTGGCTTCCACAGCCACGTGCAACCATCACGAACTCTCCTGGCTCTCAGCACACTGCTGCAGCCACGTGGAACCACCAAGCTTCCTTCCTGGCTCTCCAGCCATGCTGAAACCACTAAGCTCCTTTCATCCAACAGTGCAAGCCTGTACCATGGAAAAACTACAAAACATAACCCTTGTAAGGTAGCACAGTAACCAGGGTAAAACAACAGAGGTTTTGGCAACAATAGAAGCAGCAACTCTGGTGGGAAAAAACACTTCTTGGCAAGAGCAACTGTTAAGAGCCTCCTTAGCCTGGCTCTGCTATTGTGGTTAATTTGGCCTTCCAGGGAACACTTGCATTGCATGCTCAATGGTCAGATGCACATAATGCAGGACCTGTAAAGGTGTAGGGGTAAGACCAGAATGTAAGGAATTATTGACTCCATTTTGGGAGTTAAGCTGCTATCCTGCAAGGAGGTCACAAGAGGTAAGCCTCTGTAAAAGACGGCACAAGAGAGAGTCTCCCTCCCTAAGGGTCTTGTAATGCAAATCTGGTCTCTGACAAAAGGTTTATGCAATGACAAGTCCTGCCTAAAATTCAATCAAGTTTATCTGCCCAAAAGCCAAGAGTTTTCCCCCATCAGAATATCTTATCATTATTCAACTATAGCTGGCCACTCCTCAGGGTGATTTGAATCACAGTGAAGGTACTTACCGTGTTGATAACTGTTGTCAAATGTGTCAAGGACTTGTCTGGTCTAAATGTCTCCTGTCTGTTTTTGTGTGCCAACCTATTGTAATCTAAAATGTACCTATGTTTGCATCTGACTAGACTTTGTAATTGTGCCCCTAACCCTTTCGTTAAGGTCACACGAAGAGGGGAGGAGAGCAAAAAACCCAAAAACCCACCTATCAGATGTCTCACATACCAAAATGGCCAATTGCATTGGGCAAATGTTTTTCCTTGCTGTTGTCAATTCCACATTTTGCATATTCAACTGTATAACTGACCAAACCCAGATGTACAATTTGCACAAGTCCTGTATCTCCTTGGAGGCACAAGGTGATTACCTTGGAAGGTAATCTCCTTGGAGGTAATCTCCTTGGAAGCATGCTGCATCTTGTGTCCGTTTTGCTAATGTCCTTTTGTTGTTCAGTCGCTAAGTCGTGTCCGACTCTTCGCGACCCCCTGGACCACAGCACACCAGGCCTCCCTGTCCTCCACTAGCTTCCGGAGTTCGCCCAATTTCATGTGCATCACTTCAGTGACACTATCTCACCATCTCATCCTCTGCCGCCCCCTTCTCCTTTTGCCTTCAATCTTTCCCAGCATGAGGGTCTTTTCTAAAGAGTCCTCTCTCCTCATGAGGTGGCCAAAGTACTTGAGCTTCAGCTTCAGGATTTGTCCTTCCAGGGAGCAATCAGGCTTGACTTCCTGGAGGATTGACCGATTGGTTCTCCTTGCAGTCCAGGGGACTCTCAAGAGTCTTCTCCAACCAAGGGGTGGCCATCCTTATTATCTAGATAGCGCAGCGAGTGAATCCAGGGGGCGGGGTTAGCGGTGACGTAAATATACTCAAAACAATTTTGATTCCAATTATTTCCAATGGGTTTTCGCATGATGTTTAGGGCTTATTTGTGTACTCCAGAAGTAAGAACTTACCAAAATAACGTGTGATTGTGGAGAAACATCAGTGGTAACCTAATTATGAGTTAATATGCAATTCCAAGGTTTAATTCCGCGTAATTATATTACTGAACATACCGGACGAAATGCCCCTTGCTGCCTATGTAAACTCGGATTGCACTGCTTTGACAGGCTTATTTTTTGAAATCTACACAAGCAGAAATAAAGTGTGAACGGGAAGGAAAGAAAAAAAGGGGAGGGTGGGCAAAAATTAGATAAACATGTAGGAAAATTACATTAAAATCTCTCAATGTATAACACAAGCAGTTGTCAATAGGAGAGTAGTTCTTTTTCACTTCTAGGCTATTAAGAGTATTTTTTTAAACTTCTACACTCACACACCCCCAAAACAAACCCTATTAATGTTCGGAATTTCAAAAATATTACAGTAGAAAATGGAAGGCGGGAAAAAAAAGTGTAAACGGGAAGGGGGGGAAAGGGGCGGGGTTATACCCGGAAGCTTCAAGTATGTGACGTCATGCCCTCTCTATGTATAATAACTCTTTGTCTCCAACACCATAATTCGAAAGTATCTATTCTTCGGCGCTCTGCCTTTCTTATGGTCCAGCTCTCACAGCCATACATTGCTACTGGGAAAACCATTAGCTTTGACTATAGCTAATGTCCTACACATGAGTAAAAGGTACTTCTCTTCTTGCAACAACAAAGTCCAGCTGGCATCTTTTTTCCGTCAATGTTAAGCAATTGGTGAGCTATAGCAGCGATCCCGAGGGGGGATCGCTGGTCTGTGGGGCTTGGGTAGTTGCAGCAAGGACAGGGAGCGCACGTCGGGGTAACGAACCTTCAAATTAACAGCCCTTAAATTTAAAGGCACAGGGGCCTGGAGAAATCACTGTATTGGCTTGATTTCCTCCTACTTCACCGCAAATGCAGTATTTATTTGCAGCTTACAGCCCAACCTTAACAGGGCTCCTTGTGCTACAGGACGGTGCTGCCAAAACAGCCACTGCTGTATCCCACAGGGGCAGGGAGGCAGCTGGAGGTCTCCTCAAGGAAAATGGACATTTGTTCCCTTATCACACGTCAAGCCCCAGCAGCTGCTATGGGTCTACTCAGCTCAAACACTAGTGCAGAACCAAGCAGCCCAGTTGGGCTTTCAGGCACCGTATGGGGGATAGGCTCTGCTGCCATCAGAGGCGTTTCTACAGGGAGGGCAAAGCTCTAAGTTTTGCAAGAAGCCTTACCTTGCACTCCTCTCCGGCACCGTTTTAGCCAATCCTCACAGGGAACAGCAACATCTTGGCGTTGCTTACTGGCTACAGCAGCAAGGGAGAGGAGGGATGTACATGACAGGGGAAGGCTCCTTGCAACACTTAGAGCTTTGCCCTCCCTGTAGAAACGCCACTGGCTGCCATCTCTCTGCCCCCTTCCCAGACCTGCACCACCCTCCCCAGGCCACTGACTCCAAGGCAGCCCTTACCTGCCTTCCTTTACAGTAATTGATCCAGCTCCCTTCCTGGCTCAGGGAGGAAAAAAACTACCCCCAGCAGCCTTGCACGGCTCTGCTTCCTGGCACACACCCCTGCTTTTCCACGCACTGCCATGATCAAGATGCCGAGGCTTATGTCTGACAACTGAGAAATGAGCAGTGGAGCAGATGCAGAGTCTTCCAAATTACCCTGGAATTCTCCCTCGCCATCTGCACCCAAGTGCCAGCCAGAGACGTCTTCCTTCGTTCTTTCACCGGGTGCTTCAGTTCTCCATATGCACTCATACGGTGGCTGTACCCAACCCAGGCTAGTCTGCTCAAGCGTTACCACCCATCACACTGCGTCTGTCTGTCTGCCTGGGTTCAAAAGCTGCACCGAAGGGACCCAGCGACGGTGGCTTATATGACAACTCATATTAAGCCGCCGCATGTCATTTCCTGACATCTATAGATTTTTACCTAATGCTGGAAATTAAGGTATCTGCACCCGGGGCCAATTAATTCCTCTGCACTTCAAAGGAGAGGGAGAGAGGGTGGGAGAGAGAGCCAATCAGGACTTGATTGGAAGTGAAGGTTCCGAGTGAGGCATCCAGTGCTCGGCATTTTGCTTGCGCTTTCCCTCCTTCTTGTGGATCCCAGAGAGGGACAGGAAGCCGAACTACAACATTCCCGCTCTTTGCATGGCTCCACAAAAACAGAACTAGGAAACCTACAAGGCATTACTGCCAGCATATGTTATGCAAACGAGGCTGATCTGGGTCACATCCACTTCCGGTGCGCAGTTTCTTCTGCACCCACAACTTGTTTTTTTCAAAACAGCAGCATGTTTTTCCCCCCCTCCTACGGGCAGCATCTGGCAAAGGGAAAAGGAAGACCATGAGGACTAGAAACTTTGACTTCTCAGGTCCTGCTGTACCAAGACATCCCAGCATAGCAGTAAGACCAGAGGCCCTTCTCTGGGTGTCACCACCAGGCCAAGCCAGGTAAGTTGCAATGAGGGAGAAGCTCTTAGCTTCCCCAGCAGCTCTTTTTAGCTTCCCCAGCACTTCCATCACTCAGAAGACCAGGTAAGAGCTTGTTCCCTAGAAGTTCTGCTCTTCCACTCCTGGCCTTCCTCCAAGTTCCCTTTATTTCAGCAGGGCTTTTTGTCGTGGCTATTTGTCACACTAGAGGGCTGAAGCAGCAGCTAGCACTGGGCTGGAAGTTCCCCTCAGGCGCGGCAGCCATCTTGTTCTGCGCTGGTTTACCTCAGGCCAAGCAGGTTAAATGACTGGAGTCGCCATCCCCGTCGAATTAATAGGAACCAAATGAAGTCAAGGGGCGGGCTTAGCAGCCATGCTGGTTGACTCAAAACAATCCGTATTCCAAGCATTTCAGATTGGTTTGCTCGTACTGTTTAGGACTGAATAGTTTACTCCTGAAATAAAAACTTACGAAAATAAAAACGTGTGATCGTGTAGAAACAGTATTGGTAACCTTATTATGAGTTAATATGCAATTCCAAGGTTTAATTCCGCAGAATTATATTACTGAACACACCGGATGAAATGCCACTTGCTGTCTATTTAAACTCGGATTGCACTGTTTTGACAGACTTATTTTTTGAAATCTACACAACCAAAAATAAAGTGTGAACGGGAAGGAAAGAAAAAAAGGGGAGGGTGGGCAAAAATTAGATAAATATGTAGGAGAATTACATTAAAATCTCTCAATGTATAACACAAGCAGTTGTCAATATGAGAGGAATTCTTTTTTACTTCTAGGCTATTAAGAGTATTTTTTTTAAACTTCTACACTCACCCCCCCCCCATAAAACAAATTCTGTTAATGTTCAGAATTTCGAAAATATTACAGTAGAAGTATAGGGAAATGCGCTGCTGAGAAGGTTGTGGGCAGTGATTATTCGGATGCGCATCGGAATGATGTACCTATATTATTTGGAAGCATGATCAAATGTGTCGTCTTATTGACATGCACATAACATTTGGTGTAAAATTCACAACAACAACAGTTCCGCTTTCGGTAATGTAATGTATTCAGATGAGCGGCCAAATGTGTAGTCTTACTGGCGTGCAAACCAAACATTTTGTATCCGAAAAATCACTGCTGAAGGTTGTGTGTGGATTGAGTTCCTTTTACTTCTTCATACCTACTTCAGTTTGTGAAGGGTTGCATACTTTAGGAAGTAATATTTTTCAGTAGCAATTAATCACAATGATTTTAAGTACCTGTGCAAAGTAATCCCATTTTTCGTACAGCGATTCGTGCACCCATATGCAGAACACGCAGGCATTATTAAAGACGTCGCGATTCACTTTTACACACGTGCAGGGAGAGTTTTATTAGTGAATTCGCGGCAATCCTTCTTGGCGGGAAAGATCTGCATCAGCCATATTTGTATACCCATGGCTTCAAGAAAATAATACCATGTCGTCTCCAGTTATTCTACCTTCATGGTTTACCCAGGCGCTCCCGCCACTTTTAGTTTCCCGGGCTTCAGTGGCCACGCCCACTCCCCCCTCTTTCTCCTCTGCCTCCCAGAAAGCTCAGTGGCTCCTCGTCCTCGCACTGGCCTGGAACCATGGAGGTATTATATTTCGCTGGATGGGCCATGACGTCACAGACTTGAAGCCATGGGTCTATCTCAGATCATTGCTGCGAAGGAGGATTGCCGCCGCGGCGTCACGAATAAAAATCTCCCTGCCCGTGTGGTAAAGTTAATCTCAACGTCTTTAAGCATGCCTGCGTGTTCTGCGTACGGGTGCGCGTACCGCTGGACGAAAAATGGGATTACTTTGCACAGGTAATTAAAATCATTGTGATTCATTGGTACTGGAAAATATCACTTCATAAAGTATGCAGCCCTTCACAAACTGAAGTAGATATGAAGAAATAAAATAAATAAATAAAAATTCCCCCCTCCTTTTTTCCCCCTTCCCGTTTACACATTTTTTTCCCGCCTTCCATTTTCTACGGTAATATTTTTGAAATTCCGAACATTAACAGAATTTGTTTTATGGGGGGGGGGGGTGAGTGTAGAAGTTTAAAAAAATACACTTAATAGCCTAGAAGTGAAAAAGAACTACTCTCCTATTGACAACTGCTTGTGTTATACATTGAGAGATTTTAATGTAATTTTCCTACATATTTATCTAATTTTTGCCCACCCTCCCCTTTTTTTCTTTCCTTCCCGTTCAGGGGCGAATCTATTTGAAAGGGTGCCCATGGCGCCCAATGAAAATGCGCCCCTAGGGGCACGCAACGTCATGACGTCACAACGTGACGTCATGACATAGCGCCCTGCCCCTTCTAAGAGGCGCATTCTGTTCGCTGCCGCCGGCCCTTTAAGGCCAGCGGCAGCGAACAGAACACGGCGGGGGCGCCGTGTTCTGTTCGCTGCCGTTGGCCTTAAAGGGCTGGCGGCAGCGAACAGAACGCGGCGCCCCAGCCGCGTTCTATTCGCTCATGCCGGCTCTTTAAGGCCGGCATGAGCGAACAGAAAGAATGTGGCCGGGGCGCCGCGTTCTTTCTGTTCACTCATGCCGGCCTTAAAGGGCCGGCAGGAGCAAACAGAACGCGGCGGCGCCCAGCATTCCGCCCCCCTTGAGAAGCGGGAGGGGGCGCCAGGTGGCAGCGCGTTCTCCTCACTCCGGCTGGCTCTTTAAGGCCAGCCGGAGCAAGGAGAATGCGGTGCAGGGAGCGGGCGGGCCGTGGGCGCCATTTTGGGGGGGCGCCATGCGAACGGCATCCCCTACAAGATGGCGCCCATGGCTCATGCCACCCCCTGCCACACCCTAGTTACGCCCCTGAGCAGTGTTTGTGCACTGCTTTTCAGCGCAAAGTGGTTTACAGGCTAATAATAACGATAATAAAGTTAAGTGTCTCCTTGTCCCAAAAGGGCTCACAATCTTAAAAAAATGGGTTGTCCACCGGAAGGAGGGGGGGAGCTGTTGTAAGCTGCAGCTGTTTGCACCTCCCGGGCAGTCCCATCATGTGCTGCTGAGTGAGACAGCTGCGAGCAGAGGAGAGGCTCAAAGGGTATTGTCTGAGCTGTGGGTGTCACCTTCAGACTTCTCCCCCCTCCCTTGTCTCAGTATCTCTGCCCTCCAGCGGGGGGGGGGGAGCGGGGAGGAGATGCCCAGGGACAGACGGAGCAATCTAAAAATATAAAACAAAGACTGGAATGATAACTTTGCTCAAGCCGAAGCATCCCACCCAGTAGCATATAAAGAGCGTGATGGGGGCAGGGGGTTGTTCCTGGTCAGGGTGTGTGTGCCAGGTTGCGGGGCGGAGGGGGGGTACCAGAGGCCACCCCAAGATGTTCAAACTTCTTTTTTCAAGAAGAAAACGTATTTCTGGTAAAATTATTGTGTTAATAATACCAGTGTTTTTCAATTGTTTATTGGCAGGCGGAAACAGGGGCAGGAATGGGGGGGCGGCAGGATTGGCAGTGGGTCCCCCGTCTCATTATTTATTTGTTGGGTCATGGCACAAAAAGGGGGGGAGCCTCTGTTTTAGGGGACTCCCCAGCATCTATAAGCAGCACATCTTTGTCTGCCTTGGTGTGCAGGGCCGTCCTTTCCTCCTCTGAAGTCAGGGCAAGGCATGCCATTCTTCCCTCTCCTTCCAGCCTCTCTACATCCATTGTGGGCAAGGCAGGGGCGTAACTAGGGGGTGGCAGGGGGTGGCACGAGCCATGGGCGCCATCTTGCAGGGGGCGCCGTTTGCATGGCGCCCGCCCCCCCAAAATGGCGCCCACGGCCCGCCCGCTCCCTGCGCCGCATTCTCCTCACTCCGGCTGGCCTTAAAGAGCCAGCCGGAGCAAGGAGAACGCGCTGCCACCCGGCGCCCCCTCCTGCTTCTCAAGGGGGGCGGGGCGCTGGGCAGCGCCGCGTTCTGTTCGCTCGTGCCGGCCTTAAAGAGCCGGCGTGAGTGAATAGAACGCGGCTGGGGTGCCGCGTTCTATTCGCTGCCGCTGGCCTTAAAGGGCCGGCGGCAGCGAACAGAATGCGCCTCTTAAAAGGGGCAGGGCGCTATGTCATGATGTCACGATGTGACGTCATGACGTTGCGTGCCCCTAGGGGCGCATTTTCATTGGGTGCCATGGGCGCCCTTTCAAATAGATTCGCCCCTGTGGCAAGGTAGGGCAGACCTGAGCGATGGGCGGCCAAGGTCACACAGGGAGCTCAGGGTCCGTGTCTCCCTTGTTCCGGGTCGACCTTCCGTGCCCAGGGTCTTCAGCCTTGTCCGTGCCACGACCCCAAATGAAGAAATAAGCTGGGGAGCCCACAGCCAATCCCGCCCTCTCCCGGAACCCAAGCCGCCCGCTTGCCCCCCCCCATTGCTGCCCACCTCTCCCCAACCTGTGTCTTCACAACAACCCTGTGAGGTGGCGGCAGCCGGAACAGGCAGGTAGGAGCTGCGGGGCAGGACCGCGAGGAGAGGCTGGGCAGGATTAGGCCAAGCACTCGGTTTGGAGAAGGCAGCAGCGTTACTGGACTGGGTCCAAGCCTTCTCTTGCACAGGCTTGGAAAGGTTGCCGTGACCCCCCCCCCAAGGAGGCTTGGGGACCCCGCTGTGGTCGCAACCCCCCTGCTTTGTGTGTGTGGTTCCCCCCTCCCCACTTCGATAGTTCCTCAACACCCGTAGAGCAAACTGACACACACAGGTGCACGGCTGTTATTCGGCAGGCTCCAAGCATCCCCATCTTAAATGGAGAAGCCGTGGTGCCCCCCCCCCGCTTGCCTGCAGTGTCCTAACCTTGGCGCCCTCCCTTGTCTCACATGTCACAGCCTGACAATGGGCTGTTATTTAAGAAGGGGGGAAGGAGAGGAGGGGGAAGGGGGAGCTCACCTATTACAGCCAAAAGTGGACATGGGGTTATTTTTAATCCAGGGCGGGCTGTATTTATTGTCTCCGCAGCCTGCGCTCCTGCCGCAGGACCCCTGTGCGCTAACAGAGTGGGCCGCACAAGACTGTCTTCACAATGGTGAGTAAGGGGGTCGGAGGGAATTTGGGGTGGGTGGGTCGCGCGGGGCAAACCAAACATGAGAAAACGCTTCTTTGCCAAGCATTGAACCTCACGGAATTAGAGCTGTAGAGAGTGTGTGCGTCTCAACAATGCACCAACGTCCAGGGCGCAGAACATTCTAGGCCAGTGTTTCCCAAATTGCGGGTTGGGACCCACCAATGGGTCTCAAGTCCATTTTCGGTGGGTCACGAAAGGTTTTTGAAACATTTTTTTTAAAAAACCCACTCTGCAAACACTTCTTTGCAGAAGAAAATCATGAGCAGAAGAATGCTAACCCTTGGTGTGATGTCATCTTCTCACCCCCAAATTAAAATGTCACAGTTTCCTATTTTTCTTTCGTGTGCAGAGATCTCAACTGGCGTGCAGCAGATCATGTGTGAACTCAGTTTCAGCCTTTTGTCTGGCCTGGAAGTCCCCAACTGCACACCTTTCTCTCCCTCTGGGTACCTTGGAATGGCTATAAGGGTTTGAGGAAACAGTGCTTGAACTCCATTTTTAGGGATAGTGTAGCAAATGTACACACACACACACACACACACACACACACACACACACACTATATGTAAGGTCTCTAGCTGCCTCGGGAGCACAATTATTAATAAAATTATTATCAATAATGACAACATATGAAATATTCTCGCTCGCTCTCTCGCTCGCTCTCTTTGGTCTAGTGGGTCACAACTGATAGTCATTTTTAAAAGTGGGTCGCAGGTTTGGGAAGCACGGGGCTAAAGTAATCATACGGCTGCAAGTATTCACTGGTAGATAATTCAACTAATAGAGGCTTAATTGATGAATGGGCACTTTTTAAACTGAAAGGGCAGACAGGTTGGTTGCACACAATTTTGCTTCTGTCTGTTTTGCTTCTGGTCTTTTACTGTCCCAGGGAACAGAAGAGAAACCAGCAATCTGAAGTTGGTGATTTCTTCAAACCAGGAGCGTGGCTTTTTTTTTTCTTTCCCCCCCCTTCAAGTGCAAGTTGCAGAGGCCAAACTCGATGCCACTCTCTTAATCCATTGTTCACCAAAAGCAGTGGAGGGGAGTCCATGCCCAGATTGGAACTACGGGATGGGGAAAGGGGGTATAATGCTTTGCTTCCTCCCTTGTCCCCCCCCCACTGAAAATCATTCCCCAATCGTTCCTCTTTGCAAAACCTGTCATTTCTGGTCTAAACGGTCCAGCAGTCTAAGGTTCTGTATTTGTTGATATTGTTCCTCAATGAATAACTGTGTTGTGGTTGAATTCCCCCCCCCAAAAAAAGGCGCCCAAGAAAGCCAAGAAGAGGGCAGAGGGGGCCAACTCCAACGTCTTCTCCATGTTTGAACAGGCGCAGATCCAGGAGTTCAAAGAGGTATGTTGACAAAGTCCAACAAAAGCCAGCTGTAGCCTCGATGGGGCCGCAAATGGAAACAGCCCCCCCCCAGAGGGGAGGAGCCCGCTGCATTGAGAGAATGCTGGGCCGGTTCTTTTTTTAACACAACTGCGTATCCCAGGGCTTAGAGCATTCCACATTCTCGGAGATTAAGGCTTCTGGAAGCCAATTAAAAGTGACTTTATTGAGGCTTACTCTGAAGCCAGGGGTCAGTCCTGGAACCTGTTCACAATGCCGGAGATTAAGCACTGGGGCACACAGAAGCACTGCAAGGTGCAACATGACGCACAATAATACCATGTTTTAAAGTAAAAAAAAAAATGAAAGCTGAGATTCTCAGGCCGTCGGGCTCCGTGTCTCATAACCTCGTTCTGCCATTTGCCGAGCACAAAACTACCACCGCTGTTTTTGCTCTGAAGGAGAAGGAACAATCCTTAGATACATATTAATTTCAGTTTTTGTTATTATTAGTTGCCCATCCTCAGGGTTTGTTAGAGTGGGGCATGAGGAATGTGCCCCCACCCTGATTCTGTGTTCTTTCCCCCCCCCTTTTAGGCATTCACTATCATGGATCAGAACCGGGACGGTTTCATTGACAAAGCAGACCTGAGAGACACATTTGCGGCATTAGGTAGGCAAAGGAGGACCAAAGGAATCCTTGGGAAGCGTCCAAAAGTTGCTCCCTGGATTGGGGGGGGCAGAAGATTTAGCCAAGAGGGTTAATGCCTCCGTTTGCCCGAAGATAACAGCTGAAGATCTGAAGGTCATGAGCTCGAGACTACCGGAAGTCTCTGTGAGCGGCAGACCTTGCAAACTGCGGCTGATTAAAAGCTGAGTTCCAGCTGCCTCGTGGGAGGAGTGTGCTGGTCAGCTGCGTTTCTGGGGGAGCAGGGAAGCCTCTTATCAGCCAGCAGAAGACAGATGGGTGGCTAAGAAGGAAGGCTAAATCCAGAAAGATCCATCTGTATGAGTGTTGTTCTTGAAAGATAGGACGTTTCTGTAAATTGTAAAAACCTTCAGGTTTGTGAATAAAAGTCTGCCTATGTAAACCACCTTGAGTTACAGTCATTAGAGAAATCTGGTGACCTAAGAAAGGCGATATATAAATACAAGTATTGTTATTGTTATTGTTATTGTTATTGTTATTAAATAAGTTGACTGCATAAATATCGGTGGTCATTCTCTGCCCACGTTCCTTATTGGTGCTCAGAATATTCCCCAGCAAGCTGCAGAATGCAAACAAAAAGCAAACCTGAACTCGGCATGCAAACCCCACAAAAATCTGGGGCCAGGGGCGGGTGGGGCCACCCTTCACGACCCAGGCCAGGTCCTCACCTCAGTCCTGACCCTGGCTCAAGCAGTGTCACACGAGCCGCGTGGGTTTGCACCCATGAAATCGTGGGCGCAGATCCGAGTATCCCCATAAGGCTGGCAGGCATGTGACACGGGGTAAGGGGAATAAAATCCCCTTGCTCTGAGCTGCACCCCAGCCTGCTTCTAAACTGCTCTAGATACAGCAAAGGCTGTATCCAGCGCAGGTTAGGATTTATGTGATTTGTTGATATTACATTTATCGTTTATGTGATTCTTTCTGGCATGCAGAAGTTGTGACTGTTGGCCCTGTTGATTCTTCCCCCTTCCCAGGACGTCTGAATGTAAAAAATGAAGAGCTTGATGACATGATAAAAGAAGCTCCTGGAGCCATTAACTTCACTGTGTTTTTGACCATGTTTGGAGAAAAACTGAAAGGTGAGACTTGTGAGGAGGTCTGCACCCTTCTGTTCAGAAGCCAACAAAGGCAGAAGGCCTTTGGGTGCCTGAGACCGGGCATCAAAAGCTGTCCTGGCCCACCAGTGCCCAATTCACTGCCTTCCTCCTTACCCTCACCATCCTCTTTGCAAGCTACTAGCATCTAACTTGGTAGCAGCGTCCAACCATCCACCCCACCGGTGGGTGAGAGGAAGTTTGGAAAAGAGCAACGGCCTAGAGTGTCTTCCAGGAGACACTCTAGCCCAGCAGTCTCTTCGCCTCCACTGCCTCTTCCCATGTGTTCCCGTCAACCCCCGGCCCTCCCTTAACAATCAATAGGGAAGAATTGAAGCCAGGGGGCAGGCTTAGCAGCCATGTTGGTAAGTGCAAAACATTGCTCATTCCAAGCATTTCAGATTGCTTTGCGTGTGATGTTTAGGACTTAATAGTTTACTCCTGAAGTAAAAACTCACGAAAATAACAACGTGTGATCGTGGAGAAACATTATTGGTAACCTTATTATGAGTTAATATGCAATTCCAAGGTTTAATTCCGCGTAATTATATTACTGAACATACCGGACGAAATGCTGTCTATTTAAACTCAGATTGCACTGTCAAAACAGACTTATTTTTTGAAATCTACACAAGCAGAAATAAAACGGCCATGCCCCATTAAAAAAATGTCTGTTAATGTTCAGAATTTCGAAAATATTACCGGTCATTTTATTGAGCCGATGTAATGTGAATACATGAATCTTCCCGCGGAAATTAAATCCCATTTTTCGTTCAGCGATTCGCACACCCGTATGCAGAACACGCAGGCATGCTTAAAGACGTTGAAATTAACTTTTACACACGCACCGTGCGAGCGAGAGAGCCCCTCCGGCAGCAATCCTCGTCGTTCGCGGCGCTGATCTGAGTCAGCCATATTGCTCAGTCCAGGGCTTCAAGAATGTGATTGTCATGGCATCTCCAGTCCATCTAACCTTCTTGGTTCCCGTCCTTCTTTTCAATTCAACAGGGCCTGAGAATGAGCAGCTGTAGTGGTCAAGCAGGCAGGTTGTTCTGGCGTAGTCCAGAGAGAGAGATTTCTGTTTCCGAGTGCTTCCCACTCCTCCCATGCGAGAGAGATTCCAAGAGGCTTTTTAACTTTCCAGGGTTTTTCTCTGACGTCTAGGTGCTGATCCGGAGGAGACTATTCTGAACGCATTCAAAGTTTTTGACCCAGACAGCAAAGGCCTGAAGGCAAACTAGTAAGTGTATTTTGGCAGCACACCACCAGCTGTCCCCTATTCTTCCAACTGGTTACATTACCTCGACTCCAAACTTACCGTATTTCCCCAAGTATAAGGCACACCAAAGTATAAGACGCACCTTAATTTTGGGGCCAGAAATTTGAAAAATTTCTGCCCGGCACACCCCTTGAATAAGACGCACCCAATTTTTAGCCCCCAGTTTTTTGGGGAAAAGGTGTGTCTTATACTTGGGGAAATACGGTACATCCCTTGGCTTATCCATTGAGTCGCTAGTGGATACCCGTCTCTCAAGAGCCCACCACCACATCAAACTTAAGCTTTGGCAAACTGAATTAGCCCAATTGAGTGAGAATCTTAATCCCACTTGCTCCCCTAAATTATTTGGCCTTTCTCCTTCAGGGGGCTGTGTTTTTAATTATTTTGCTCAACTAATTAATCCATCTTGGCGAAGAGCCTTTATGCTCGCTTGCCTAAATATTTTCCCCTCGGCTAATCACTTTGGCCAGTTTTCCAAAGTACCCCGTGACCAAAGACTATGTTTCTTCTGCCATCTCGCCCCAGATACTTTGGATCATATTATTCTTCACTGTCCATCTCATCAAAATCTCCGCCATATCTGTCTCGAACCTTGGCTTTCTTCTTCTTCTACCTCCTTCGCAGACCCCTTCCCTATTCTATTGTCTGATCGCTATCCCCCTATCTGTGGCTGGTTTCCTAGCTGAAATTCTGAAATTCTCTTACAGTATAATCCTTTCAATTTCACGTTCTTCTTTCCTTACCCTCTCCTTATAACCAGTTTATATACTGTTTCCCCCCTGGACTTTTTCTTTTGTTTGCTTATGCCAATAAAGGTTATTGAAATTGAAATTGAAGTAGAAAACAGAGGAACACTTACCCCAGGGTAAGCCCCAGGCAGCTCAATGGGGCTGCTCAGACCTGCGCCTGCTAATCTCCCTCGCATCTCATCTCCCTTTGGTTTTTTTTTTTTGGCAGCATTAAAGAAATGTTGATGACGCAAGGAGAACGCTTTTCACAGGAGGAGGTAAGAGGACTCAGATGCTTAAACAGATCCAAAACTGGCTTAGGAGTTACTGCCTCTGTCCTCTCAGCTCTCCTCTCCCTGGGGAGTATGTTTGCAGCTTAATTCACACGTGACCATCCACCAAGACAATGCACATCACTTCAATATTTTCCCCATGTATAAGACGCACCCATGTATAAGACGCACCTTAATTTTGGGGCTGGAAATTTGAAAAAAAATTTACCACCACAGTTACTGAACTCAAGTTTTATTCATAAAACTACTCATCACTGCCCCCCCCGGTTCTCCCATCATGTGCCTCTAGCCCCCCTCAGTACTCCCATTAGCCCTCATTTTAGCTCTACATGCACAGTTATGCACACCCCTTGTATAAGACGCACCCAGTTTTTAGAGCCCAAATTTTTTGAAAAAGGGTGCGTCTTATACTTGGGGAAATAAGGTTTTTTTTTCCCTGCACATCAGAACCAAAACTCCCTAAGAAGCAACAAATTGACCGTCTGCTCCTGGACCGAGTTTGAGTTGATTACGGCGGCCATGGGAGACACACTTACCAAGGAGTTAGCCCCACTTAACTCGGGGGCTGACTCCTGAGTAGACATGCGTTGGCCTGCGCTGTCCGTTGTAGCAGAGCAGTAATCAACACCCCGTGCCGAAGCTCAGCAGACGTTTCCACCCCACCCCACCCCCGCCCTTCTCTGTCATTGCAGATAGATCAGATGTTTGCAGCTTTCCCTCCGGACGTGACGGGCAACCTGGACTATAAGAATCTCGTTCACATCATCACACACGGGGAAGAAAAGGACTGAGGGGCAGGGAGCGCGGGTTGAACAGGAGCAGCTGTCTCCCCCCCCACTTCTCACCATGCGCTGGCCATGGGCACATGGGACCGAACGCCATGCCATTTCGGCGCGCCTTCTCCATAGAGGGAGCTCAGCCGTCACTGACGCCCTGCCTTTTCTAAAACGTTGTCTTTACTAAAAAGAACCTGTGTGCAAGAGAAAACCTACACGTTCCTTTTGTGAATGGTTACATTTGTACAGGCGCTCTTGGCGCACACAGCACTTTATACGGAGTGGGAGTGATAGGTCCCTCGCAGTGGTGTCATCTAAATGATTTAAGAACAGGTACTCACTTTTGATTGGCACGTGTCGGGACCCGCCCACCGGAAGTGACGTCATAAGCCGGAAGTGAGGTCGTGGCAGGAAGCGACGTGAAAAAAGCCCTTTTTGAGGCCTCAGACCATTTTAAACTGACCCAACAGTTGCAACAGTATTCCACAGCACCCCCAGAACACGTTAAGGAGGCCTGGCATCATGTTAAAGTGACCCAACAGTCCCAAAACCCCAGAGCAGCTCATTTTTCAGTGGCAAGGAAAGGCAAGGCTCTGCTCGCTGCCTGCCTGCCTGCCTGCCTGGCTCTGAGAACGTGCAGGCAACTCAAACATGCAGGAAATTCAAACGTTGCAGAGGGCGGAGTCGACGAGTGGGCGGGCGAATGGGCGGGGCCAGCCGTAATCCTAGGAACCGGTACTCGCGTACCCCCGCGTACCCCCTGCATGACATCACTAGGTCCCTGCCTGGAGAGGGTTACAGTTTTGGACAGGGGTGGCCAGCCCACAGCACGCGTGCCACTAGTGGCACACAGACGTTTTCTAAGTCGCCATGTATTTTGGAAAAGCATTTAAATAATAACCAAGATAGCCCCACCGCAGTTTATGGGTCACTCGATTTCTTTACGACTCCTAGTACAGCACATCCTCGAGTTCCTAAGGCTGCTGTGAGCACACCGTGGGCCCCCCCAACTCTGCTTGTTTTGCTCAGGGTTGGAACGGGTCCTTCGTGGCCAGACTAGAAGCCCTTGCAGGCCACCTTTCCAGCCTCATCAGCAGTCAGCCAAGTGTCCTTGGAAAGCCCCAAATAGGCAACAGCGCCCCCATGTTTCTGGCTCTGTACCTGGCGCTCTGAGGTAGACTGCCCTTGACAGTGGAGGATCTGTTGAGCTAGCGTGGCCATTGCGAAAAGCGACATTAAGGCAAGGGCGGACCTAGTCAAAATGGCGCCCGGGGCATCCAATAGAAGTGCGCCCCCATGGGAGCCCAGGTCTACCCATTGGGACCAGCCATGGGTAGACCTAGGCTCCCCTCGAGGGAGCCCAGGTCTATCCATTAGAAACGGCTGCGGGTAGACCTGGGCTCTCTTCGAGGGAGCCCAGATCTACTCGCGGCTGGTCCCAATGGGTAGACCTGGGCTCCGGAGCCCAGGTCTACCCGCACAATGTTGTGGGGGTCTCTGGTGCCCCCCAGACGGCCCCAAGATGGCACCCAGGGCTCTTGGCCCCCCAGCCCCCCCTAGATCCGCCACTGCATTAAGGTGGAGTGGCAGGTTCAAAATTCCCTGCACAAAATGCGCATGACATGCTGTGGGGTGGCCACCCCTGGCACAAGGGGGCACAGAGGAAGAAATGGGTGGGAGGGCATTCCTCTCCCCCCCCAGAGGTCAACAGACAGCCCCCATCCTCAGGTGGCAGAACATGGCCCTGCAAAAGACGTTTGCAGCCTTTCAGAGGCAGACAACAGTACAAACGCGAGGGAACAAAACCGTTTGTCATGGAACGCTCTTTATATGCTATAAAGGTGGTCCTTGTTTGGAACAACTTATAAACCGTTTGACTCTAAAAAACACACACATCAAGAAGAAGGTCCGGAACTCAAGCCTGCTCCGCCCCGAAGCACATTTTTTCATTTCAGCCCCTGCAGAATCGGCACGGACTTTTTCTTCTCCCTGCTGGACGACGGAGCCACTCTTTCCGCAGAGACGCTGCGTACGGACTTTGCCTTCTCCAGGTTGTCCAGCACCATCTCGCGCAGGACGGTGTGGTCCAGGGGTCCCTCCACTGTCAAAAAAGACACGAGAACGTCAGCAGAGCTCGGCCAGAAGTTGGAAGATCTCGGGGGTTTTCACAGCGTTAGGTGGGGGTGTGTGTCTCAAAGTGGGACTTTCAACTGTAAGAAAGAGTGCTGGACTCTTTCAGCACCTGATCGGGCCTATAGAGCAGGGGTGTAAAACATAAGACCCACGGTCCGGACGTGGGCCTCCAAAGTCCTTTATCCCGCTAATCACTGACTGGACATACCCGTCATAGCTTGTAACCTGTGATGGAGTTTCCTTCCCATCCATCTGTCCAATTCTCTCCCCCCCCCCCCGAAAGGCATCCAGGCCAGACGCCGTCACCACATTGCTCCTTGTGGCGAGGAGTTCTGCAGACCAATTTGCACTGTGCGCTGGGTAAAGGAATATTTTTGTTTTGTTTGTTCTCTCTCCTAGCACGCGGCTTTGGAGGATGTCCCCTGGTTCTGATACAGAGACTCTTATCTTTGTTGTTGTTCAGTCGCTAAGTCGTGTCCAACTCTTCGCGACCCCCTGGACCGCAGCACGCCAGGCCTCCCTGTCCTCCACTAGCTTCCTGAGTTCGCCCAATTTCATGTTCATCACTTCGGTGACACTGTCTAACCATCTCATGCTCTGCCGCCCCCTTCTCCTTTTGCCTTCGCTCTTTCCCAGCAGGAGGGTCTTTTCTAAAGAGTCCCTCTCTTCTCATGAGGTGGCCAAAGAACTTGAGCTTCAGCTTCAGCATTTGTCCTTCCAGGGAGCAATCAGGCTTGACCTCCTGGAGGATTGACCGATTGGGTCTCCTTGCAGTCCAGGGGACTCTCAAGAGTCTTCTCCAGCACCATAATTCGAAAGCATCTATTCTTCGGCGCTCTGCCTTTCTTATGGTCCAGCTCTCACAGCCATACATACTCTCACAGCCACACTCTTATCTACCCCCTGCGTAATTTTGTACGTCCCAATCCTGCTCCCTGCAGAAACTTTCCGTTTGCTCTTGCTGGCCACAGACCCCCTTCCTCTCTTGCCTCGCTCCCCACGGCCCTGCTCCCGCCGTTACTTACAAGGCTCTATAATGTCGGCAAAGGGGTCGGCCGTGAGGGCCGGCGGGGTAATTTTCACCGGCTCCAGCTTCTTCAGGAAGGCAGAGCCGCCCAAGAAAGGGTTCAGGAGAGGCACGGAGTCCAGCTCTCCCTCCAGCTCCTTGTAGCGCAGGAAGGCTTCAATTAGGAGCAGGTCGTTGCTCTTCTTCTCCAAAATGCCTACGGGGCGGGGGGGGGAGGAAGGCAGTGGTGTCATCTAAATGATTTAAGAACAGGTACTCACTTTTGATTGGCACGTGTCGGGACCCGCCCACCGGAAGGGACGTCATAAGCCAGAACTGAGGTCGTGGCAGGAAGTGACATGAAAAAAAGCCCTTTTGGAGGCCTCAGATGATTTTAAACTGACCAAAGTTGCAACAGTATTCCACAGCACCCCCAGAACACGTTAAGGAGGCCTGGCATCATGTTAAAACCCCAGAGCAGCTCATTTTTCAGTGGCAAGGAAAGGAAAGGCTCCGCTCGCTGCCTGCCTGCCTGCCTGCCTGGCTCTGAGAACATGCAGGCAACTCAAACATGCAGGAAATTCGAACGTTGCAGAGGGCGGAGTCGACGAGTGGGCGGGCGAGTGGGCGGGGCCAGCTGTAATCCTAGAAACCGGTACTCGCGTACCCCCGCGTACCCCCTGCATGACATCACTGGAGGAAGGGTTAGGGTGGTGGTGAGGAGGGGATTGCTCCCCCCCTCCTTGCCCAGAGACGTTGGCGGGCCAGGAGCACTTCCTAGCACCAGCAGAGGGAATTCTGGGAGGAGGCAGGGCAGCTTGCAGGGCAGCACCAAAGCCAGAGGAAGCCCGGCCAGGAGATGGGCAGCCTCAGGTGGCAAACTCAGAGTAATCTGCCAAGGCTGCAGGGTTATTATTACTCTTTCCCCGTTCCCAGCTCACAGAAGGTGCAAACATCGTGGCCGCCAGGAGAGGGCAGCATTTCCTCAGCAATTCCTTCCCCCTCCCATAACGGCTGTCGGTAGCAGGAGAGGCGGGAATGCCTCTAAGAGGACCAGCGACCCTTTCCTCCTGGTGCCTCCAATGCCCCACTGAGCTTGCAGGCACAGGAGCGCTGGGCCTGCGCAGGAGCCCGGGCAGCCCACTCACTGAAGTACTGCATCAGGTTCTGGTCCGTGATCTCCCCGGTCTCGCCCAGGTGCTCCATGATCTTGGTGGCGTCGCAGTCCGTCTGCTTGAAGAGGAAGTCGACCGCCTGCTTCAGCTGGTCCAGGATCTTGTGGCTCTCCTTCAGCTTGTACTCGTTCAGGTTGGCCTCTTCGGTGGTCTTCTGAAGCTTGTCCTGTGGGCCGGGGGAGAGTCTGGGTGACACAGGGCAGCTCCTCCGAGTCGGAAATTCTGCCGTTTGTTTCCTCTGAGCCCAAAACCGGAACTCGTGCTCCAGGCGGCACATCAGGCACCAGCCAGTGGTGGATCTAGGGGGTGGAAGGGGGGGCAAGAGCCCTGGGCGCCATCTTGGGGCTGTCTAGGGGGGGCGCCAGTGGTCCCCGCAACATTGTGCGGGTAGACCTGGGCTCCGGAGCCCAGATCTACCCATTGGGACCAGCTGCGAGTAGACCTGGGCTCCCTTCAAGGAGCTACCCGTTTCTAATGGGTAGACCTGGGCTCCCTCGAGAGGAGCCCAGGTCTACCCGGAGCTGCTTCTGGTGGGTAGACCTGGGCTCCCATGGGGGCGCACTTCTATTGGGTGCCCCGGGCACCATTTTGACTAGGTCCGCCCCTGGCACCAGCAAGCTCCAGCCACACAGGCTGCCCCTAGAATCTAGGCCCCTCGGCCGAGCTGGAGATGCGGCCGCCCCCCCTCGTACCTCGAGTCCCTTCAGGTGGCCGTGCTGAACGTCCTCCGCCTTTCTCTGCTGGGACTTCAGCCGACTGATTTCGTTCTGCGGAAGACAGAAGCTGGGTGAGGGCCGAATCTGGGACGTCTTGGCTCAGGGCTCGCGTTTTGGGCCACCGGCCACAGCAGCAAAGGCTCAGGGGCGCCCAATTAGCGGTGACCTGTTCCCAGACGGCCACCAAGGCTTATTGGACTCATGGCTGGACGCTCTTGCCTGGACTGCCCATCCAAACAAGACCTCTGCAGCAGCGGTGTCGTCTAAATGATTTAAGAACAGGTACTCGCTTTTGATTGGCACGTGTCAGGACCCGCCCACCGGAAGTGACGTCATAAGCCAGAAGTGATGTCGTGGCAGGAAGTGACATGAAAAAAGCCCTTTTTGAGGCCTCAGACGATTTTAAACTGACCCAACAGTTGCAACAGTATTCCACAGCACCCCCAGAACATGTGAAGGAGGCCTGGCATCATGTTAAAACCCCAGAGCAGCTCATTTTTCAGTGGCAAGGAAAGGAAAGGCTCCGCTCGCTGCCTGCCTGCCTGCCTGGCTCTGAGAACATACAGGCAACTCAAACATGCAGGAAATTCAAACGTTGCAGGGGCGGAGTCGACAAGTGGGCGGGCGAATGGGCGGGGCCAGCTGTAATCCTAGGAACCGGTACTCGCATACCCCCGCGTACCCCCTGCATGACCCCTGCGTACCCCTGTATTTGTTGGGTGATGCTTCCAAGAGCCTCTGCACATAGGCCTGGCTCCTGCTCCAGTGCCTCTAGAGTCCTGGGGGGGGGATAAATGGTGTGGCCGGGCAGAAAAACATCCAGGCCCATTAAGGCGTGTTCCACTAAATGACTGGGGTGGGAACATAACTTGGACCCCAAATATCTTGCAATACCCCTGTTGGCCACAAGGTGGCAGCCACACGATACGTTTCTCTAGTGGAGCCCTTTGGGGACTTGCCAAGTCAAGGGGTGTGTGTTTTGTTCACCATCAGGCATCAGGGGCAGTAGCCACAGGCCCAGCGTGGGCGATCGGAGCTGCAAGATGGCAGGGCGGGAGGAGCCGGGGAGGAGCAGACCTGGATGTCCTCGATCCTCTTCTGCAGCCTCTCCATGTCGTTGTTCAGCTCCGTCACGTAGCTGAAGTAAGCAAAATTCTTCTCTTCCTTCTCCACAAAGTCCTCCACCAGCTGGTCGATGTCGCCGTTCTCGGTCAGCTTCAGCAGGCGCATGTAGGCCACTTCGTAGCTCTCAAAGCTCTCCCCTTTGGTCTTGGCGCGCTTCTTGGCCTTCAGTGCTGCAAGAAGTTGGAGGGGTGGGAGGCGAGCTCAGACTGTGATCAAGCAAATGTAGTGGCAGGGAGTTCCAGGGGCACGCTTTCTCTTCCTCTGGATCTACTCCTTTTCAAATCCAAGGAGTGGTGCACGGGGGAAGGGCAGAGGTGGGGAGCGGACAGAGTGGGCTGTCCTGTCATTCTACGGCCTGCCCTTAGGCGACCATCCCACTCAGCCACGTGCATGGGCCGGCCCTGATCGAAGGTCTTTTTTCGTGAGGAATTTTTGGGCAGTGCCCCCGCCCTGTCCCATTCCCCGCCCCTCCCTCCGATCCGTCTCACTCAGCCCCCAGTACCTTCTTCCTTTTTGGCCTGCTCCTCAAACTCCGACCGGTCCACCAGCTTGATCAGCATGAAGGCCTTGAGCTTGGTCTCGTGGTTGTAGATGCGCTCCAGCTCCCGGAACTCGATGTTGAACTGGGCGATGTCCTTGCAGCGGCGCTCCTTCATGGCGGAAATCCTGGCCAGGGCCTCGACTCTGCGCGCAAGCGAGAAACCGCAGGCTGAGCCGTCTGAGAGGGCCACGCACAGTGATGTCATGCAGGGGGAACGTGGGGGAACTCAGTTCCACTAGTTAAAATTAGGGCTGACTCCGCCCACTTCACTCTCCCTCCTCCCCCCTCCCCATTCCTCTGCAAAGAGCTTTTCTTCTCGGTTGGCCGGCACTCAGAGGGTTAAAGGGAGCGACTCCGGATTCCTAGGGGGGCGAAGGCAGTGATGTCATTCAGGGGGAACGGACCAGAACGGGCGTGCCGGATCCTAACGGGCTCCGTGGCTGGTTCCGGGTTCCCGACAAGCGCCAATCAAAAGTGAGTTCCTGTTCCTAAATCATTTGAATGACACCACTGGCCACGCATCACCTCTCCCCCCCCCCTCACCTTCAGAGCTCGGAGAGCCACGAACGGCTCTGCAGGCGAGCAGGAGGGGCCGCTTTGCACAGAAGCTCCTGCAAAACATGGCGCTTGGCCCCCCCCTCTAGGAACTCCGCTGTGGCCGCCCCCGTCCTCTGCTGGTTGCCGCAGGGTCCCAGCCCAGCTCACCTTTGCTCGTAAGCCTGTGTGGACTGCTCGATGGAGACCTCCATCACCTTCTTCTGTTGCTCCAGTTTCTTGTGCAGCCGGGCGTAGATGTTGTCGTAGACAGACTTCTGGCACTGCAGGTTCTCGATGTCCTCGCGGAGCTTGGCGTTGGTGGTCAGGATGGTGTCGAAGTAGACCGTCACCTGAGTAGGCCCAGCGCAGATCAGGACCACTGCCCTCCCAAGGGCCATTCCAGGGGGGGCAAACTTCAAGATGGGGAGGGGGAGCTTCCCTGCACTTTGATGCTACATTTTACCTCCACAACGCCCTGCGAGATAGGCCAGCAATTTCCAAACGTTTTAGCACCAGGCCGAACTTTTTAAAATGACACTCTGTGGAACTCCTTGCCACAGGAGGCGGTGATGGCATCTGGCCTAGCCGCCTTTAAAAGGGGATTGGGTGGATTTCTGGAGTTAAAATCAATTATGGGCTACAGGCCATGACGGGTGGTGAAACCTCCTTACGTTAGAAGTAGGCTACTTCAGAATGCCAGGTGCAAGGGAGTGGCCACAGGATGCAGGCATCTTGTTGTCTCATGTGCTCCCTGAGGCACCTGGTGGGCCACTGTGAGATACAGGAAGCTGGTTAGCTTCACCACCTCCTGTGGCAAGGAGTTCCATAGTGTAATTACTCGCTTGGTAGAAGAGTATTTTCTTTTATCTGTTCTAACTCTCTTGACACTCAGTTTTGGTCCTGGTTAGCTCAGTACTGTCTTAGACGCTGCACTACGACCCAAGGTAGTGTGTGGATTTTATGTTGCAACTGTTTTAATTGGGTCACACCTGCTCTGACTGCATAACACATTTGTTGTTTAACACTTCCTTGAAACCATCACCTCAGAAGGGGACAGACTGTTGTTCCCAAAAAAGTCGGAAGGTGAAAAAGTGTGTGTGTCTGGGTGAGAGAGAAAATGTGTGTGTGTGTATAGAAAAACTGTACTCACGTGGTTGAGACGATTATCCAACAACTGGATCTGCCTCTGTAGCCATTTCCCGTCATATTCCTGCCTCAGTTTTATGACCAAAATCTTTTGCTTTTTGATTTTTTTTTTCCAGTTCGTTTATCTTTTTTTTAGACAGACAAGACAGACAGACAGACAGACAGACAGACATCAGTAGCCTTAAACTCTGGGTAAGAATTCAGTCAAAAACGTGGGAGGGGAATAAGGCAAATTCAGCTGATATGTAGATAAATACGTTGTTTAAATATATGTGTGCCCAGCCTCAGGGTGCAATTCTAACCAACTTTCCAGCACGTGCCAATGGGGCATGTGCCAATGGGGCATAGCTGTGCCAATGGGGCATGTGCTGCATCCTGCAGTGGAGTTGTAGTTCCGAAGGCCTCCTCAAGGGAAGGGAATGGTCGTTCCTTTACCCCAGAGCTGCATTGCCCTTCCCCTAGTGCTGGAAAGTGGGTTAGGATTGCACCCTCGTTCAAAACCCTTATCTCCCCCCCTCCACCCCCTCCCCCCACCTTCCGGGCCGGACGGGGGGTGAGTGGGGCCAACAAACATAAAGATTATTCATCCTTTACCAACCCCCCAAATTCCCACAGAGGGGGAACCCCCCCCCCCCCCGATTATCTCAAGCCACATGCAAGTTCACACGCAGGAGAAATCAGTCATTGGTGCATGCTTTTTAACCCAAAGCAAGATGTGGCATTTTCACTACTGGGGCCCAAAGTTGCCAACTTCCGTTCCAGCCTCTGCTCCTGTGCCTTTAAGCAGCACAACCGTTGCCACGAGGAACTGCACAAAAGGTTTTTTGAAAAAGAGCCACAAGCCTGTGCGTCTCAGAGAGGGGAGGACAGGTGCACCCAAGCCCTCCCGCAATGTGGGAACCTGACTTAGCACTCGTCTAGCGGACGTCTCGCACTTGTTACCTTCTCGTCCAGCTCAGCAATCAAGGCCTTTGTGGCTCGGATGAGGGCGTCGTACTCGTCTTTCGTCTGCAGGAGGAACTTCAGCTCCATGCAATTCCGGTCGTCGATGAAAAGGTTCCTGGGCGAAGTGGTGAGGCCCAGGAGTAAATTGATCTCGTCATGTTCCTGTTTCAGGGCATGGATTTGCCTCCTGCAGAGAAGGAGGGTTGGGCGGGGGGGGGGGAGAAAGGGAGAGAAATGATGTCCGTATCAGGCAGTGCAAAGACGTCACCATCAATACTCGCCAGTCCACTTTTTAAAGGTGCCCATGTTTGGAAACACGTTATCTGACTGCCACATTTCTCCTAGACTCACTGCAGTCACAGTCCTAGCCTGGAGTGAGGCCGGCACAACGGCCACCGTAAGGTGCGTTTGGACCACTCTCGGAGTCGGAGAGGCAGTGATGTCATGCAGGGGGAACGCGGGGGAACTCAGTTCCACTAGTTAAAATTAGGGCTGACTCCGCCCACTTCACTCTCCCTCCTCCCCCCTCCCAATTCCTCTGCAAAGAGCTTTTCTTCTTGGTTGGCTGGCACTCAGAGGGTTAAAGGGAGCGACTCCGGATTCCTAGGGGGGGCGAAGGCAGTGATGTCATTCAGGGGGAACGGACCAGAACGGGTGTTCCAGATCCTAACGGGCTCCGTGGCTGGTTCCGGGTTCCTGACAAGTGCCAATCAAAAGTGAGTTCCTGTTCCTAAATCATTTGAATGACACCACTGCGGAGAGGCCTGCTGATGCCAGTGCAAGCTAGGCCTGGGCTGCCCTTCTAGTGCCATCAGAGGGGGGGGACCTGGACTGGCAGCCGGGGGCTCCCCCCAGCCCTGCCTGCCTGACTCACTCCTGGTGGTAGAGCTGCTGGTGGGTCCTGACGCCAAAAGACTTCCGGCTCTCCACCATGATGCGGAACTGCTGCTGCAGCTTCCGCATCTCGATCTCGGCCATCATCTCCTTCTCCTTCTCCGTGTAGTCCACGCTGTCGCTCCTGGCGTGGGACGTTCTCCGGCGCTGTGGGACCGAGTTGTGGAAAAGGGGGGGGTGGCAATTAAAAGACGGAGATTGCACTGGGGAAGAGCTGGACTTGCTTTGTTGGCAGACTAAAAGTCACCAGCAGGGGGCAGGACCAGCCTCCCGCGTGCTGGCTGAAGGCGCAAGCCTAAGCCCGCTATCCCAGCAGGATGCTCAGATTGCCAGCTCTGAGTGTGGCAAACGTGCACCCAGGAAGCAGGGGGAGTCGGCACTAGGCCTCAGCGCAGTGGAGAAGTTGCGGACAGTAAGTCTCGCCACTACTCCACGGTGCTGCCTTTTGGGGAGGGGGGCAGGCAGCGGGGCCAATCGACCGAATCCTGAGCCCCGAGTCCTTAACTGAGCCTCCAAATCTTGAGTACAAACATGGGCGCAGAGCCGAGGAGACCCACAGACACCAGCAATGTCTCCCCAGGGTAAAGGGAGCAAATGCTTCCTTGCCCCCGAGGAGACCCGCCGCTGTATCTGAATTCCCACAGGATCCAGCGGTCGCCATTTTGGTGCCGCAGAAGCAGAGGGCATCCAAAGGGTTTAAGGGTGGTTCTACAAGTCTGCAATCCTATCCACGCTTACCTGGGAGTAAGCCCCATTGGCCAGGACTTGCTTTTGAGTAGACACGCATAAGATTGGGTCCTGAACTAGCTATGCGTGCCTGCAAACTGAAGGAGCTCGGCTCCTTATAGGGCCACGTTAGCCGTTATCTTGCAAACTGCAGGAGCTCAGCTCTTGGCAGGACAATTAGCAGCTAACTGGTTTTTGAATAGCCTCAGGGCTTGAGGCAATGAGTTACTTACCTTTCCATCTCCCGTGTTTTCATTGGAAGCGCGGTGGGACCCAACAGAAATAGGATCATGACCCACCAAGTCGGTCATTTTCCTGAAAATTCTCAGGAAAGCAACAGGTTCCAGTGGCACAATGATGGCACTTCTGGCCATGACATCACTTCTGGTGGGTCCCGGACAGACGGTCATTCTAAAAAGTGGGTCCCGGTGCTAAAATGTTTGGGAACTGCTATCATGGACCATTTTTTTCCAGCTTTAACTCCCCAAAAGTACCAGGCACAAGAAATGTACAATTCCATAAATCCAATTGGTTTGCAGTCAGAAGATTCCAGTTTCAGTCCCTGCTAACACCTGCAGGTAAAGGAGAGGAATTCTCACCACCACCACCAAAATCCTTGGAGAGCTGCTCCCAGTCAATATTACCAACCATGAACTAGATGGATCAACTGCCTGCAGACAGCTTCCCATGCTTAAAATGGAGGAAATGTTCTGGAGTTCCAGGGGCTACAACAACAATGGCTGATAAAGGCCAATCTGGAACATGAAACAGATGCTCCGTAAAAAGGTAAAGGTAAAGGTTTCCCCACGACCAAATGGTCTAGTCGTGACCGACTGTAGGGGGCGGTGCTCATCTCCGTTTCAAAGCCTGTAGAGCGGCGTTTTTGTCCGATCATGTGGCCAGCATGACTCTACGCCGTAGCGCACGGAACGCCATTCCCTTCCCACCGAAGTGGTCCCTATTTATCTACTTGCATTTTAGGTGCTTTAGAACTGCTAGGTTGGCAGGAGCTGGGACAAGCGACGGGAGCTCACTCCGTCACGCAGTCTCGAACTCCCAACCTTGCGGTCGAAAGCCCAGCAACAGCGGATTAACTCGCTGCGCCACCACGTCCCTTTTAGATGCTCCGTAGCAGACCTTAAATTTTTTTTGGGGGGGGGGATAAAAGTGGACCAACAGCACTCCCTGTGAAAGAGCAAAGCGCACAGACTGCACAGACTTCACAAGTCAAAAACTGCACCTTGAATTAAGTTCAAAAGCAAACTGGTCCCCAAAGTCACTGTTTCAACGCCGTGTCATAAAACCGTCCCTCCCCCAGCGTGGCGGGCAAACACCTGCTTGGAAGGCAGATCCCACAGGTAAAGGGATCTCTGACAGCAGGTCAAAGGGGGGGGCAGAAGCACACCAAGAAACCAGTGAAATTAAACAGCACTGGAAGGAGATGGACCAATGTGGAGGGAGACAACACGGTCGGGATGTCAAAGCTCAGAGCCCAAGCCTATGCCTAGTCTACTCAGAAGTAAGTCCCATTATGATCCATGAGGCTTACTCCCAGGTAAGTGTGGATAGGATTGTGGCCTCAGTCTAACCTACCCCACAAAGGTACTGTACTGATTCAGGGAGAGGGAGAAAGAGAGAACCAGAGGTGGATCTACAGGGAGGACAAAGCTCTAAGTGTTGCAAGGAGCCTTACCCTGTCATGTAAATCCCTCCTCTCCCTTGCTGCTGTAGCCAGTAAGCAACGCCAAGATGTTGCTGTTCCCTGTGAGGATTGGCTAAAACGGTGCAGGAGAGGAGTGATTTCCACTGCAAGGTGAGGCTCCTTGCAAAACTTAGAGCTTTGCCCTCCCTTAGATCTGCCTCTGGAGGGAACGACCACACACACACTGACTGACTCCCTGGAAGGGTGGGGGGCATGCGTAACTTCCTACAAGGACCAGCAGGGAAGTGGCTTATTTTCCGCTCTTCTTCCCCATCCTATTTTTTTTTCCTTCTGTCTCAGGTCTATCAGCTTGTCAGCCTGTGAGGTCGCTTTGCATATTTGTGTGCAGCACCTAAAAATCCTGGAAACTGTGCAATTAATTAATTGGTTGATTGGGCCCCGAATGAGTGGGTGGAGAGCCAGGATGGCATGATGGTCCTGGAGTTGCACTTTTGACCTGGAAGATCCGGGTTCAAATCCCCTTAAAATCTGCCTGGACGGCCTTGGACCTGCCTCGCAGGGCTGTTGTGAGGAGGTGAGGACCAGGGACCATGCGCCACCACCCTGAGCTCCTTGGGGGAAGGGGGCGTACAAAAATGTGGCAAATAAATGAATAGATTGGACACGCTGGACCAGTGGCGGATCTAGGGGGGCAGGGGGGGCAAGAGCCCTGGGCGCTGTCTTGGGGCCGTCTAGGGGGGCGCCAGTGGCCCCTGCAACATTGTGCAGGTAGATCTGGGCTCCGGAGCCCAGGTCTACCCATTGGGATCAGCCGCGAGTAGACCTGGGCTCCCATGGGGGCGCACTTCTATTGGGTGCCCCAGGTGCCATTTTGACTAGGTCCGCCCCTGCGCTGGACCAGTTGACGTTCCTGAACCGCCTTCAAGGGCAGCTCCACAGGGAGAAAACCGCAGTAGTCTAACCGAAAAGTTACCAAGATCTGAATGACGGCAGCCATTTTTACCAGTGCCTTCATGTTTTCCTGCTGGTGGCAGACGCTTTAGCCCAGCAAAAGAGGTTAATCCTTCTCGAATTCGAAACCCCTGCCCTGGAAAGAGGAGCAACAAACAAGAGTTTTCCTCAGCAAATCCGTCCTCACAAGTCACTCTCAAGAGAAACCTCCCTCCCACTCCCACAATTTCCCCTTGACTCTCGTCCCAGACGCCTTCCCTTTCGGATGATAAAACTCCGTTCCTCCTCGTCTCCGGTTTATAATTCGGGGGTGGAACAGATGGCTGAGACTTTGTCCAGCCATTCAGGGCTTGGGTTTCCATAGGAATCTCGAGAGAGCACATAGCGGTGCCATGCGCCTCCTTGCCATTTCTATGGAAACCCATGCGCCAAACGGGTAAGGGGCGCATTTTGGCAGGTCTGGGCAGGAAGGAGGTACGGCAAGATTGGCTGGCATTTGGGCGGGTGGGATGACACCGGAGGAAGAAGAGCTCCTCGCCAGTCCAGCATCCTCTGCCAGGCTGCTTAGCCTTGATTCCAGCCCACGCAGCGCTCTCAAGCGCATCCTCGCCTGAAATCACCCGGGCCCGGCGCTTTCCCTTTGACTCGAGAATAAAAGTTGGCATTCTGGGAAGCTTGGGCTCCCCCCCCCCAGCCCCCGCCCCCGCCACAGACACTCAGAGCAGCTGCCACTGAAGACCCAAAATACTGCAGAGGAGTCTTCTGGAGCACACTTCTGGAGTCTCCAAGGGCGCACTGTGGGGTGCCAGCACTGCCCCGCAGGATCGGAGGGAGGAGGGCACACTCTGAACCGGGGATGTCAGGCGTGAGGCCCCTGGAAGCCATTTCTCCGGCCCCGTTAGAACCGGTCGCTCTCAGCATGACACCTGGGAGAGCTCGCGCATCTCTGGCAGTCACGGCCAAGGTGTGCGCAACTTCTCTGGCGTTAAGGCCAGATGGAGGATCAGGGAGGGCTGTGGGAAGCGTCTTCACCCCGAACTGCAAAGATCCAGACACAGCCCACGTCACGGGGGATGCTGGGCCCGCGCCCATCTTCCGCCGCCCCAGCCTCTCCCCCCTGCCCCGCGCCGGGCCTCCTCTCCCCACCGGGATGAACTTTAGATTGGGAGCGCCTCGGGGCACGGGCCTGGCCTGGCCTGGGGCTGTCGAGGTCGCGCTGCAGCCGGTGGCGCCGCCCTCCGCCCCGGGCCCCTCCCCCGCTCTTTGGGGGGACGCGAGCACCAGGGGAGACGGCGGTGGAGAGGCGCGCCCAGGGCGGGCGGGAGGGCGGGGCAGAGAGTATCTGGATGGGACGCAGCGAGGGAGGGGACCCCTGATACCGACACTGTGGTGGGCTGGACTCCCCACCTGCCCTCGCTCGGAGCGTCGGCCGTCGCTCTTCCGCCTCTTCCCGGGAGGGGTCGCCCTGCTCTGCGCCTGTCCCGGAGCGCCCCGTCCCACGATGCGGGAAGGTCTGAGCTCCCTCCACGCGGAGACACCGGATCCTTTTTGCAGCGGCCTCCCAGGCCTGCCTCTCGGCCTCTGGGCTGCAGAAGGTCCTCCTCGGGCGCGCCGCGGAATAGAGCGCAGGGCGCGGAGCGTTCCGCGGACAATGGGGACGTCGTTTGTGAGCAGGCCGCTTCTGATTGGCTGGCCCGGAGGTTCCGCGGAGCCCAGAGCGGGGGTCTCCCCCAGGTGGCCTTCCCCCGCCCCCCCCATATTGCTCCCATCTTCTCCATGGTCCTGCAGGGCAATGCGTTTTTCTGCCAAGCCAAACAGGGCCTAGACAGGCTTAAGCCAAACAGGGGCTCCCCTCTCTACTCTACTCCTCCCTTGGGACCTATGGACAGCAAACAGAAACAAAAGTGACTCTGAGCGTGTGCAAAGGAGTCACAGCCAAACGCCATGCATTCATGCACTGGGCGGTTGACTAAACCCACCCACTCCAGGCTGAATCCCCCTCCCCAATTGGTGCCAATTGGTGCCTCTCTGGAGTTTTAATTAAAACACTCATAATAATAAAAACTTCGTTAATGACTCTTGCCTACCCCTGATAGACTTCTCCCAACTAACTGCCCTTGACTTTGCGGTCCACCTCAGGAGGCCCAACCGATGCAAGATGAAAAAGGGGAGCAGACGTCTTGGTCCCCCTTTTCCGAGCACACTTGGGCAGCCCCACCTCCTCCTCCGTTTCCCCCTAAAGACTGCGCTTCTGTTCTCTGCAACTCTCTGGTCCGCATTCTCCATTGTTCATCGTCAGCCCTGCACAAAACAGTCAATGAAAGGCTGCCGGGAAAGCCTGGAAGGGCCTGCCGACTCTCGCTTTGTGTCCGTCTCGCAGTACTACAGAAACATTTGCTTTGCCGGGGAGAGGGGAAAAAAAGACTCTTTTTTCCCCCCCATCCCAAACAGTAGCACAACTGTCTGACACAGCTGCTGGGAAGTGGTGTGACTTCATTGCTTCGACAAGCCTCTGGGCTGCAACAGAGCAAAAAACGAAAAGGGGAAAAAAAGATTGAACAACAAGGGCTGTCTTGTTTTGCTGCTTGCCAAGGCAATGCAGAGCACAATCCTAAACTGGAATTAGGCCGACATAAACTAAGCCAGCAAAGTTTGGCCAGCACAAGGGACACCGTAAAGTGTGTTTGGACCTGTCTCGGAGTCAGGGAGGGTGGTGCACGTCTGTGTGCCGGCCTCTCTGACTCCGAGCGTGGTCCAAATGCACTTTACGGTGGCCCTTGTGCTGGCCAAACTTTGCTGGCTTAGTTTATGCCGCCCTAACGCAGTTTAGGATTGCGCCTGCAGGCACCGCCAGACCCTTGTGAGGCTGGTGTTGGCTCTTCCTCTTCCTCATCTATGCCCCTGCAATGTTCCATATGCAAACTTGATGCCTTTAAGAGGGGATTGGACGGACTTCTGGAGGAAAGGTCCGTCGTGGGCTATAGGCCATGATGGATTGTGCAACCCCCTTACGTTAGTAGTAGGCTACTTCAGAGTACCCGGTGCAAGGGAGTGGCAACAGGATGCAAGCATCTTGTTGTCTCATGCCTCCCTGGGGCACCTGGTGGGCCGCTGTGAGATACAGGAAGCTGGACTAGATGGGCCTTTGGCCTGATCCAGCAGGGCTCTTCTTACGTTCTTATGTTCTTATGTGCACTCCCCTTAGGCACAGAAAGCCTAGTTTTTGAGCTGTGAATAGTCCATGCCTTCTTGCATTTCACGGCTGGAAATAGGGCCATGCTGATAATGCCTCTATCCGTGCAGCCAAGCTGACTTCCCACCCTGTCCTTGCAGAGGTGCTGAAGAAGCAAGCAGCTTTAGAAGTTGCAAATGCCGGTGGGAAGTGGCTTGCTTTTTCAACCCTTGTGGGGAAACTTCAAAGGAACAGCAGGCTCCTCAACACCTGTAATTCTCATTGTGATATTTGGTACTGCCTGACACCACTAGGAACATAGGAACAGCCCTGCTGGTTCAGGCGAAGGGCGCGCCTAGTCCAGCTTCCTGCATCTCACAGTGGCCCACCAGGTGCCTCAGGGAGCACCCGAGACCACAAGAGGCCTGCATCTCGCTGCCACTCTTACTGGTGGTCCTCAAAACCCGGGTCACAAACTGCTGACTTCAGAACCTACACCCAGAGAAGGATTAAGAACTGGATCCGACTTTTAATGCCAGTATAGTCCTTATCCTTATGCATAAAAAGCCTTGAACTTAATCATGCTTTCAAACGCGTCTTCTGCCTTTGACAAGATGAAGCCTTGAGTCAGAGAGCTAAATATGGAACTGACTGTCAAAAAGTTCTGTTGCATTTCTTTAAAGGTGTTTCACTTCTCTTTAAATTCTCAGCGTCTTAGTGTGGTTTACTCTGCATACCAGCAAAGCGGAGGTTTTTTCCCAGTTCATGAACTCGATAGGATTGGGACCCATCGTCTATTTCAGTTAAGGAGTAACAACAGACGAAACCCCTTAGACCTCAGTGAACCAGCTTCATTGCCTGGCATTTCCTCCTGTTTTCATATTAATAAACTCAAGAGTGGGAGAGAGAGAGAGAGAGAATACTGTTTTTCGTAGAAATTTGCCATTAGAATTTCAGAGGCGGATAAGTGGAGATTTGAAGTGAAATGATATTAATGTGGTATGGCAGGAAGATAGACCGAAAAGCTTCTTAGGACAAATGACGTGGATAAAAATTCATAACCCAAAGCCTTACAGCAGAGAAATGGCGATCCACCTCGAACATCAGAAAGCAGTTGCACTGGGCACTTTGAGAGAATCTCTCCCCCCAAAAGGAGGGGCAGGCGGGGGCATAAATGGGCAGAGACTGGAGTGGACGGATCGGGCCTCCAAGGGGCCAGGATTGGCTGCACTGGCACGCACTGTGTCCTAACCCCTTCCCAGGTCAGATCTGCCAACGTGGTTCCTTTTGCTGCCAACAAGTTAGAACGGTGCCATGCCTGTATCTTTCTTCTGGGGACCTCCTGGAAGAAGCGGAAAACTCCGGAAAGGGTGTATTCCGTCGGGATCAATACCGCGCACTCTTCCAGCAAGTCACATGGGGACAGCTCCCATCCTCTGACTCCCCCTCAGTTTTTCCCGCTGCCAGATTCTCAGCATTTCGCTTTCCTTCCAAAGAGCAAAAAGCAGCTGATTTTCCTCTCCCCTCTTTCCTGCCCTGGAAGAAGGAACAGATTGTGCAGAACATTCTGGCATGTTTGCCGCGCACACCAGGTGGAGGGAGTCACGATCCGTACAAGCGCTCCGGGGATGATGCTTAGTAAGGTCTCCTCCTGTTCCCTCATCCTTATTTACAACCTTGACACAAGCAAAATCACCACGCAGCCTGTTGTTCCCAGCATCCCATCTTCCCACATTTTCAAGGATGGTTGTGCTAAGTGCTACACACCCCTCCTGACACGGGCTCGCGACCCACCTTGTGGGTCCCCTCCCCACCCACAGTTTGAGAAACAGGGTTCTCCAGGAAAGTATCCAGCATTCATCAGGTCAGATCAAGGGGCACAGCAGAGGGTGGAGAAACTCGGGGGTCTGGATGTGATGCCCCAAAGCTCCCCCTTGCTCCGTAGTGTGCAATGCACTCCTGCATCACTGGGTTGTGGAGCCCTGCCAGGAAAGCCGGTCCAGGAAGCTCTCTCTCCTCGCCCTCCTGCATCCACAGAGGCTGCAGCACCGTGGCCGGTTGCCTAGCAACCCAGATGCAAATTCCCATCCTGTCAGAAAGCATTTCTTTCAGCTGCTTAGACGGGGTTCTCCGCAGGAGGAGGGAGACGGGGCGGGCGCATCACTTGCCGCTTCGAACAAGCGTCACCCACGCCTCCTTTTGGGGAGCAGAGAGCCTCACTCCCGCAGAACCTCCGGAATGGGAGCCCTCAACTACAGGGAGGAAATAGCGATACCTATATTGAGAGATGCCATTTTTAAAACCCACAGAACCAGGCAGCGCATCGTGGGTGTATGTTGTCAGCGGCCGCTGCAGGACAGCAAAGCTGCGGAATAGCCTTGCAAATAGCCGAGCTCCTGCAGTTTGCAAGCTTGTGTAAATATAAGAAGATCAAAGTCTGAGCATTTTTTCTGGTGTTTCCTCCCCCCCTTCCCCAAGTCAGTCAATGACAGGCATTGGGGGCAGGCGAAGGCTGGGGTCACATCACTAAGCCTCTCGAGCCTCGGGGCTATTCATTGGGGATGCATTGAGCTTGACCCTGAGTTTCTATCCAGAGGGGAAAGGGGTTCCATGGCTAGTAGATGGATCTGTAGGTTACATAAGAACATAAGAAGAGCCCTGCTGGATCAGGCCAAAGGCCCATCTAGTCCAGCTTCCTCTATCTCACAGCAGCCCACCAGGTGCCCCAGGGAGGCATGAGACAACAAGATGCTTGCATCCTGTTGCCATTCCCTTGCACCTGGTACCAGTAGCCCACCACCTTTGTAAGGAGGTTGCACAATCCATCATTGCCTATAGCCCACAATGGACCTTTCCTCCATAAATCCGTCCAATCCCCTCTTAAAGGCATCTAGGCCAGATGCCATCACCACCTCCTGTGGCAAAGAGTTCCACAGATTAACTACCTGCTGGGTAAAAAAGTACTTCCTTTTATCTGTTTTAACTCTCCCACCCCTCAGTTTTAGCGGATGCCCCCTGGTTCATGTAGTAAGACCATTCCCCGGTTCTTAAACTGCAGGAAGCCACCCCAAGTAAGAAATATGGAGAAAGTGGATGGCACCCACACAGAGAGCTGGAAAGCTACGTGCCGGCTTGCCACGGCTCAAAGTACAGACAATAACAAGGCAATGTACAACCTAGGGAGAGTGTCAGGCCTGTGTGTTCCTGGCACCTCAGCCAACAGCATGTGGCCTGACAGACGTGTGCTTTTGCAAAATGTCAGCCCTGATACAGCACTTAAGAGCTGAGCCATGACAACCTCTAAATAATTTCTGTTGGAATCTAGACTGTAAGCTCCTTGGGGCAAAAACAAACATATGGGGGGAGGACGACGACAATTTACTGCATGAGCTTGTGCATTAATTCTAGTTGATTTAAAGAGTTAAAGAGAATGGCTAAAGCAGTTGGCACAAGAGAGACTTATGACTTTTTACCAAGTGTAGAGAAAGCGGACAGCAAGTTTCCCCCCCTCTCCCCTATCAGTGGAACAGACGTTTACACAGAGAGATTGAGTGACTGGCAGTGGATACAGGGCAAAGGAGAAAGTATTTCACACCAGGCATAAGGAACTCACAGCCACAAGATGTTGTGATGGCCACTGGTAGCTGTAAAAGGGGATGATGGCACTCTCAACATCTATTAAAGCATGATACCTAAACGGAATCTCATATCTCTGGGTGTCTGTTTCCAACTCCTCTGGATCAGTCCTCACTGTTCCAGTAAGAATCTGCAATGGCCGCAATCCATCACTCTCACAAAGGGTGTAAACAGCGCCGAGAGGGTCTGCGACCTAATGTTCACTCTGGCTCCCAAGAACTTTTGTAGCGGTTTAATTTATTTATTTTGCAATTAGCTGATTTGTCGCAGCGGCTGCCAAAACCAGAGTTAATCAAGAAGTGCATCGCTGTCAGGACTGGGCCTGTGGCTGCTTGTTCAATATATATATTTTTAAAGATAGATGCACTGTATTCCCTTCCAAAAAGGACTGAACTACTATTATATGAAACAAGTTTAAAGTGTTGTTGTTTTTAACGATGTCTTCTCTTTTTTAAAGTGCTGTTGTTTTTAACGGTGTCTTCTCTTTTTTGCACTGGGTCTCACTCAGCCATTCTCCCTGAAGAGACAGAGGAGTGAGAGCAGGTAGTTGCCAGAATCTGAACAAAGGTGCACATATCTCAAGCTCCTATATTCTGGGCAGGTGGCATAATGCAGGACTTCCCCCCCCTCCCAGCAAGGGGAGAAGGAAGATGAGATGTAGGGAGAAAAGGGGGGCAGAAACCGCCGTAATTCGATCAGGGGGCTTTTTTTGTGCATGTGCCCAAGTGCCCCTTTTTTAAATAAATGATTCTGAACGCAGATGCTAAACAAAGGCACACTTTCATCCCATTTTGGGAGTGTATTTGCAGCAGTTGCTCCAGCAGCCTGGCATATCAGATGCACAGAGACAGATCTAAGGGAGGGCAGAGCTCTAAGTCTTGCAAGAAGCCTTACCTTGCAGTGGAAATCACTCCTCCCCTGCACTGTTTTAGCCAATCCTCACAGGGAAAAGCAACATCTTGGCGTTGCTTACTGGCTACAGCAGCAAGGGAGAGGAGGGATTTACATGACAGGGTAAGGCTTCTTGCAACACTTAGAGCTTTGCCCTCCCTGTAGATCCGCCTCTGCAGATGCACATTGACATGATAGGAAGACGTTTAGCGCTAGCAAAAATTGCACGGCAAGGACATCCAGTTTTCTTCTCAGCGCCGCTTAAAATGCAATCCCTTCCTCCTCGCCCCATTTTAAGAGGAGCCATCGCGTTGCATTGCTTTACCCAGGGAAGCAAAAGATAACCAATTCAGAAAAAAAATAACCGTTTTTCTCTCTCTCTCGTTCTAGCGTGTCCTTTTCAAGTGAAACAGCCGTCTCCCAAAAAAAGAGCCCTCTTGTTATATTTAGCTCCCAGGGACTTATGTAACATCTCTGACGCACGCTGTTTTAAAATTTACAGGCTGAACTAGCAAGCCACTCTGCGCGCCGGCCTCCAGAGTCACTTAGGCCTGCTTCAGCGGTCTGCACTCTACTTTACTGTTCCGCCTGTATTCTAATTGCACTTGGATCAAAAAGATCTTTGATATCTATATAATTGACTCGGGGGGGGAAAAATCACCCCTGCCTTGCTTGCAAACTCCCCTGAGCCATTGACTGAACTGCGGTGATGTCCTGGAATGCTGGCAAACATTCTAACTATCCGTGGGGAAGGGATAGTTGCTGAATGTTGGAAATGCCATCGTTTGGAGGGAAGTAAACGATCAATTTGGTGGGAGGGATTCTCCCCCACCGGAAGGGACTTGAGATACAAAGAAGGACATCTTTTGCACATAGGACTTCCTCCTTGACATAGGAAAGAGCACCTCTCCCTTTCTGAAAGCCCCTCCTCAAAACCCCACCTGTTCCACATGACCTTTGACGTCTCCTCTTAATCATTAGAGCATTACAACCACATATATTGTATGTATGTACAATGATGTCATGCAGGGGGAACACGGGGGAACTCAGTTCCACTAGTTAAAATTAGGGCTGACTCTGCCCACTTCACTCTCCCTCCTCCCCCCTCCCAATTCCTCTGCAAAGAGCTTTTCTTCTTGGTTGGCGGGCACTCAGAGGGTTAAAGGCAGTGATGTCTTTCAGGGGGAACGGACCCTGAATGGGCTCCGTGGCTGGTTCCGGGTTCCCAACAAGTGCCAATCAAAAGTGAGTTCCTGTTCCTAAATCATTTGAATGACACCACTGTGTATGTATGTATACACTGTCATGACCTTTCCCTCTATTCTTCGTACTCTTGCTTGTGCCTCCTCTCTGAAAAGATTGCCAAACACCTTGTGTTTGTTAGAGCCCCACAAATATAACCATGTACTCGCTCTCCCCAATTACTCCGCATTATGCATGGCGGCGAAGAGTTTAATCTTCATTAGCTGGGTGGCTTTCCAAGGCCTTCCTTGGCAGAGGCCTCCGTGTGCCATCCAAACGAAGAGGTTCCACTAAATCATTATCTGGGATGTGAGACGTGCCTCCCTCCAGTCACCAGAGGCCTTTTAGCCACAATTACAAGAGCCGGTCAAATAGTTGGTGCCCAAACGATCTTTAGACTGGAGAGGCAGAAGACTCTGATTACATAGTACGAGAAGTTGCTGGAACACTGAATCCCCGAGCGATTAAAAGAAGCCACCGTAGCATCTCCCGTCCTTCCCCAATCCGATTCCGAAGGGACTGTGCTAATTTCTCTTGCTATCCCTTAGGCTTGGAGCTCCCTTCTGGAGCACACGTGTGCTGGTGACTTCTCCCCTCCCAGAAGTCGCCTTAGTCGCCATCCTCTCTGGGCATTGTGGGACTTGTAACATTTCAGTACTTTTTTTTCAGTACTTCAGTACTTTTCTCAGTACTTCAGTACTTCAGTATTTTTCAGTACTTCAGTACTTTTCAGTACTTTTCAGTACTTTTTTACCCAGCGGGTAGTTAATCTGTGGAACTCTTTGCCACAGGAGGTGGTGATGGCATCTGGTCTGGATGCCTTTAAGAGGGGATTGGACAGATTTCTGGAAGAAAAGTCCATTGTGGGCTATAGGCCATGATGGATTGTGCAACCTCCTTACATTAGTAGTAGGCTACTTCAGAGTACCGGGTGCAAGGGAGTGGCAACATGATGCAAGCATCTTGTTGTCTCATGCCTCCCTGGGGCACCTGGTGGGCCGCTGTGAGATACAGGAAGCTGGACTAGATGGGCCTTTGGCCTGATCCAGCAGGGCTCTTCTTATGTTCTTATGATATTAGGGTAGCAAATTCTGTTTTATTTACCTCAGAATTTTACCTCAGAAATTTACCTCAGAATGCCAGACACAAGGGAGTGGCCACAGGATGCAGGCATCTTGTGGTCTTGGGTGCTCCCTGGGGCACCTGGTGGGCCGCTGTGAGATACAGGAAGCTGGGCTAGATGGGCCTTTGGCCTGATCCAGCAGGGCTCTTCTTATGTTCTTATGTACTTGAGTTGACCTCTTTTCCGTATCCATTTCCCCCCTTAATGTATTGCTGCAGTCAGGGCCGGTGTCACTTCTTAACCAACCCACAGCCCTCAGGAACTTCTCGGCACTTCATAATTATCATACAAATAAGTAACTTGGAGGACGTGGGGAAGAATCCCGGAGCATTGGCCGCTCTCAGCCAGGATTTCTTCCAAGAGGACTGCTGGGAAAAACAACAACACAAAACCTTGCGCGGAGAAATAAAAACCCCAGCCATGGAAACAACGCGGCTTCATTGCCGATGAGCAAATCGTTCTGACAGTTTGTCTCCTCTCCTCTAGATCTACCACTGAGGTTCAGCGCCAAAGAACAATCAGTACACAAAAAGATGCAAAAAAAAAAAAAAGCCAAGTCACAGGTGGACGTTTTGGCCATTTGGGGATGTCTGCATCCCGTGGCAGGTGTCTTCCCCCCCCCCAAATCATAAGCCCGGTGAATGGTGACAATTAAGCTCAGGTGCACCTGTTTGCACAAGAATTTCCTCCGGGGCAGCACTTCAAAGAGGACTCTTGCCTAGAAAACCAGATCCTGCCCACATATTCGCTGTGCTCGGAGCAAATTTGGGTGTGCCTGATTTTAAAGCCCATACTTTTTTTTTCCCCAGAGGAACATATCGGCAGATGTTTGAGGTTCAATCATGTCACTATACTAGACACACAGCATTTTAATTCAGATCAGTAATGTTGTGGCTGCTATAGTTGTTGTTTTTTTTGCAGTTATTTTTATGATTTATGATGTTGTTTTAAATTGATTGAGAACTGCGACGGGCATCTCTGTTTCAGAAGGGAAACCCAAGAGGTCTGTTTTGATAGACGTGGACACTTTTTTTTTTAAGTCTGGCTTTTTAAATAACATGTTTAGTTCTTCTTGCATTTTTCGAGGCTCCTTTGAGGCCCCTCAGGGTAGAAAAGCAGCTTGTGCATTTGAATATAAGCAAATACAAAATACAAAATATCTTGCTTTTCAAGGTATGCCTCCGCCTCTGCCTACACTAAAAACCCAGGAGTCAGATAAGAAGCCTCAGTCTGGTTTTGCAAGTTAATTTCACACCTTCCTCCTCTTTCTGGGTGTATTCCTTGTATTTTCCCAGAACAGCAGCACAGCATAAACAAATCACACAACAAGCCACTATGGATAATTAGGAACGGAAAGACAAGGCACGACAGGGTGGCTGCAAACATCTTGGCCACCAGAAATTTCCCATTCTGGTGTGCTACCTGCCAATACCCAGCTGCCCTTGCTTGAGTATCTGAATTTGGCCAGTCCTGAAATAGGCCTCTGGTTTTGCTTTCAGTTTAGAGCAGGGACCGTTCTTGCGTAGGTTAACGATTCACGCCATACTGTCGCCTTTGATCTCTTTTTATCCCCACGCCCCGTTATCACGTTCCTCATGCAAATTTCATAATTGACTCTCCGCATCCCACAGCTCTCTAAATATAATTATTCTCTCCTCCGCAGATCAGTTCTTGCTGGGTTTAAAACAGCACTGCTTGTACAGTTGCGTTGGGAGGTCTTGTGTGTTCCAGGAGTGGCACGGGATTCTGCTAGGGCCGGAATCGGTGTTAGCCCTGCTCAGAACAGCCAGCACTCCGCTGGGGGTGGACTCCCCACTTTGCGCAAGGACACAGAGCAAGAAATTCTGCTGAGCCAGCCGCCAGATTCCAAGGGCATCATGATGCAGCTTTCCTTATTATGGGTAGGATAGGATTATGAGCTTCAATCATTAACCGTGATTTGCCTGCCAGTGGGCAAAGTATCGCCTAGGACAGTGTTCTTCAACCTGTGGGTCGTGACCCTAATTGGGATCATTGTTTGGGGGGCGGGTGTCGAAGCAACCTTTCAAAGTCTATGCAAGAGAGGGCTTGGATCCAACCCAATAATGCTACTGCCTTATCAGCACTGCGTTCTTGATACACAGGTGGAGCCTTTTACCCGCGAGAGGGTTCCGTTCACAGAACCCTCGCGGATAAAAACAATCTGCGGGTAATTTAACCCACAGATTTTGTGTTGTCCCCCCTCCAAATGTGACTGGAGCACAGCTCCACATTCTGAGCCCCACCAAGGCTAATTCTTCCACCAGAAGCCAGAGGCGGATCTACAGGGAGGGCAAAGCTCTAAGTGTTGCAAGGAGCCTTACCCTGTCATGTAAATCCCTCCTCTCCCTTGCTGCTGTAGCCAGTAAGCAACGCCAAGATGTTGCTGTTCCCTGTGAGGATTGGCTAAAACGGTGCAGGAGAGGAGTGATTTCAACTGCAAGGTGAGGCTTCTTGCAACACTTAGAGCTCTGCCCTCCCTTAGATTTGCCTCTGCCAGAAGCCAGAAGCCCACAAGAAGCCAGCTGGGAGCCGCAACAAGGGCAGTATTGGGGGCCTTGCTAATCTTCTTTGTTTCAGTTACATTTCTTTCCGCAGTGAAGCTGGCAGCCTGAGCAGCGTCCCGGAAAAGACATTTTAATTGCAGCCACGCAAAAAGCGGCTGCGTTCCCTTTGCCCCGAGTCAGCACAATGCACAAACAGATCCAGAACATTATGGATGCATATCAGCGGGGGGGGTCCCTACGGCTGCCTGGTGACCTACATGCTGCCGAGGAGGGGAAACTGACACAACGGTGGCTTAAAGTGAGATGGGGGGCCTCGGGGGGGGGGCTGAGAATGACGCAGGGCCATTCCTCCGTTTTAGCAAGTGCTGGAATAAGCAGAGGGAAGGAGCATCTACTCACCATGTATGCATAGCGATTTATTTCATAGCTGCTTATCCCCTCTCTCCAGTCCTCAAAGGCAGCTCACAACAGTTGAAAACAGTAATGCAGAAATACGGTGGCCAATCGCAATAAAAGCAACAAGCCCAGAAAACATCTCAGAGCCATGAACAGACACAGGAAGTTGCTTCCTGCTGAATTATATTAATTCAGGGCGCAATCCTCACCTGGAGTGAGGCCGGCACAGTGAGGCCAGCAAAGTTTGGCCAGCACAAGGGACACTCTAAAGCACGCCTGGATCACTCTTGGAGCCAGGGAGGAGGATGCTGGATCAGGTCAAAGGGGGCTCATCTAGACCAGCTTTCTGCATCTCACAGTGGCCCACCTGATGGCAACAAGACATCTCTGGGCAGCCTTGAGCGAAGTCTTTTGCAGAAGCAAGGGTAGGCATTTTGAAGAGGGAAGGAGACAGTCTTATTCCTGCAACAGCAGGACTGGCTTGCCAGTGAGAAGCAGGAGCTGTCCAGAGGAGCTAGGAGGAAACGCTAGCCCTGGAGCAAGGATCCTGAACATAACTGCAGGGAGCTGTCCGCAAGAGCTGAGTCAGATCTCACCCTCAGGAGCAGAACCTAGTGAGAGGATCTCTTGTGTTCCCTGGAGAGCAGCTCACCGTCTAACAGAGCTGTCTGTTTGTTGTCTCTGTCTTTGTTTCCAAGGCCTGCCTTTGTATCCTGTGGCATAAAGGGAGATTTTTTTGCAATGAGCTGTGAATGTCTGATTCAGTGGAGGATCCCCTGGATTCAGTGGAGGGCAAGAGTGGGGTGTGTGTCCTCCCCTCTGCACTGGGGGAGCGAAAGTACTGGTTTCAGCCTTGTTTGGGGTCTGCAAGGGAACCCCCTCCCTCTTCCAACATGATTCAGCTTCCAGGAGCTGGCTGGACATGACTAGCTGACAGACGCAAAGTATTTGGTTTCTGAAAAAAAAAAAAAAGTGTGCAATCTTCTGGGGAAAAAAAATCAAAAACATTCATCTGTTGCCTTCCTGTAGTGAGTGTTAGACTGTAAGCTCTTTGGGGCAGGGACCTGTCCTCAGTGGTGTCTGGGTACAAGTTCAGTGATCCCTGAACTGGGACGAGCAGGTGATGGCGATGCCCCAGAGTGTCATTATCCAGCTTAGGCTAAGTGCCAACTGTGCCCTTTCTTGGCCGTGCCAACCTTCTCACTGGTGACATCAAAACTGGAGCATTGTTACATACTCTACATCAGGGATCTCAAACCCGTTTCATACAGTGGGCCAAATAGCCTTCATGGCCCCATGCTGTGGGCCGGAAGTGACGTCCTTAATATAAGCAGGAAGTGACATCATTAAGCAAATGAAGGCCAGACATCAGCACTTCGTTCTCACATAGAAACTCACTTGCTGCCAATGACAGAAGCGAAAACGTGGAAATCTGGTTCATGATTCCAAGGTATGAAAGAGCCAATTATCATGCTTCGGAAACTGCATCATCTAACCCTTTGCTGAATCCAGAGGTCCGGCTTGCTGGCAAGGCAGTGCTAATTCCTGTGAAAAGTAGAAAGGTCAACCACTATCGGACGCCCATCACCTTGAGCAGAATCTTAATTCCACTTTGACGAGCGAATTGGATGCTGACTCAAAAAGGAGAGGAGGCTGCAGCATACGGAATCATCTGGGGCTTTTCCCTAGAGGGGCCTCTGTCTCCAAAGAAGGATCCACTTAATGGACAGGAGTTGACAGGAACATGGCCCAAGGTGACACGTCTGGAATGAGCCGTAGTTCCAAAACTTTTTAGTTAACAGTCCCGCTGGTAGCTCACATAAGAGCATAAGAACATAAGAAGAGCCCTGCTGGATCAGGCCAAAGGCCCATCTAGTCCAGCTTCCTGTATCTCACAGCGGCCCACCAGGTGCCCCAGGGAGGCACGAGACAACAAGATGCTTGCATCCTGTGGCCACTCCCTTGCACCCGGTACTCTGAAGTAGCCTACTGCTAATGTAAGGAGGTTACAATCCATCATTGCCTATAGCCCACAATGGACTTTTCTTCCAGAAATCTGTCCACTCCCCTCTTAAAGGCATCCAGACCAGATGCCATCACCACCTCCTGTGGCAAAGAGTTCCACAGATGCCTGAACGGAGCAGGGAGGTTTGTGCGGAACTGAGACTAGAAAAAACTGGGGCGTACAGGCAAGGAGTCTGCAGCCAGACTGGGCCTGGCTGCTTTCGGGTGTGGTAAGAGGGACAAAGAGACTGCAGGAACCAAAAAAATATGTCAAAACCGACTTTCAGTCTCATCCTGCTTCTTCTGGTACCAAGTGGGGTGGTTTCGCTGAGCACGTAATTCAGAAGGAACTGGTTCACGGCTTGATATTTCCACATGACCATGGAGAGTTTTCCTCATTCAGTCATCTTTCTGGATTCAGGAAAAGCTTGAATGCAAGTTCTGCGGGGAGGTTCGAGACCCAGGCAGGCAGCAACATGTCAGAGAACCAGGAATGAACTTAAAAGTTTCTCCTTGAGGAGAGATTCCGTTTTGGCTCAAGTCATAGATACTTCAGGCATCTCACCCCTTGGATGAAAAAAAAATTGCATAATGGCAGTGTCACGGCCTGAAAACTTGCCCACTCATCCTAACAGAGCAACTAACAAGAGGAAGTGAGAATCCAAACAAACAAACACTGACGGGAATAGATTGAAAGGCAACTATCTACATGTCTGGCCACCTTCCTGTTTTCTCTGTCGTACTGGAAGATCACAGCAGTCACCATGACTGTGGGTTTGTTCCTGGATCAACAGACATGTCTGGGGTCAGGCCATCCAGGAGGCGAACTGAGACTATTGCCTAAGGTCTTCAACCTTTTCCATGCCGTGATCCCAAAACATACATACATAAGCTGATGTATGAGAGACGGGGGGAGGGGACCCACCGCCAATCCCTCCCCACTCCTGGAACCTGCCCTGCCCCATTTCGCTCTAGGGCTTGCACCTTCACAGCAAGCCTACGAGGTATAGCAACCTGAGCAAGGCTGGCCTTAGGACCTGCAGGGCAAGACTGCAAGTAGAAGCTGTGCAGAATGATATCAAAAGCTCAGTTTTGATGAGGCAGGGCCATTATTGGATTGGACCCAAGCCCGCTCTTTGAAAGGTTGCCGCGACCCCAATTTGCGGCCCAATTTGGGTCCTGACCCACAGGTTGAAGAACAGTGGCTTAAGGTGATGGGCCTTGGGCCCACTGTGCAAGTGTCATAAATTTGGACAGCAAGATGGAAGCAGATCTTAGGTGCCTTCCCACACCAAGGCAGTATATTCCAACACAGAGCTTACCAGCATTTTCAGTGCAACATTGAACGTGTTTCTTTATCGCGGGCACCTGCCCTCCTCCCCTTCCTACACTATTTATTTATTTAATTAATTTATACCCCACCTTTCTGCCCGAAGGCACCCAAGGCGGCTTACAACATTTAAAATACAATAAAAGCACAATATTTAACAGTTAAAAACAATAGTTAAAAATAGTAATTGAGATAATTAAAATTTTAAACAGCCAGCCCCGTGGATCCTAAAAAAGAATATAAAAAACCAGCCAGCCTGTCAACAATTAAAAGCTTGTTGGAAGAAAAAGGTCTTCAGCCCCCGCTGGAATATTGCCAAAGAGGGAGCAGTTCTTAGTTCTAAGGCGAGGGTATTCCAAAGTCGGGGGGCCACCACCGAGAAGGCCCTATTCGTGGCTGCTATCCCTCTCACCTCTCCTGGTGGCAGCACAGTCAAAAGGGGGCCCCCAGATGACCTCAGAGCAGGATTGTATAGAAGGAGTCGGTCCCTCAAATAGCCCCATAAAGGGCTTTAAAGGTCAAAACTAAAGGTTGTTAAACTATTATTTTGATCCCAGGCTCCATTGTGTGACCAATGACTAATCCTCAATCTGACATGGTAAACAGATCCCACTGCTAACACCAGTAGCCAAAGCCCAGGACATGCGTGGAGGACAGAACTGACCACTGGCCTTGCTTCCTGAGAAAGGGATTGTCCTCTGCCCACACCACTTACTGTCCTCTGGATTGTGTGCTAAAGGACTGCCAGACTGATGGCGCACGAAGGGGCTATCACATCTTGAAGGATCCCTCACTGTCAGAGACACGACAGAGAGACACATTTTCCTTGTCCTTTCCAAATCTGTAGCATTAGCCATTTTAGCTCGGGAGAACCTGACTGCCTTATAGTCCACAGGCGTCTTTGAGATGCCTTATAGCACAATCCCAGTATGATCATTCTGTACGTATATTTTTAAGCAGTGATGTCATGCAGGGGGAACGCGGGGGAACTCAGTTCCACTAGTTAAAATTAGGGCTGACTCCGCCCACTTCACTCTCCCTCCTCCCCCCTCCCAATTCCTCTGCAAAGAGCTTTTCTTCTTGGTTGGCCGGCACTCAGAGGGTTAAAGGGAGCGACTCCGGATTCCTAGGGGGGCGAAGGCAGTGATGTCATTCAGGGGGAACGGACCAGAATGGGCATTCCGGATCCTAACGGGCTCCGTGGCTGGTTCTGGGTTCCCGACAAGTGCCAATCAAAAGTGAGTTCCTGTTCCTAAATCATTTGAATGACACCACTGTTTTTAAGCCATTACTATATACGTATTTGGGCACTAATGGCGCAATCCTAAACTGAGTTAGGCCGGCATAGGCCAAGCCAGCAAAGTTTGGCCAGCACAAGGGACACCGTAAAGTATGTTTGGACCACTCTTGGAGACGTGGCACACAGACGGGAGCCATCCTCCCTGACTTCGAGAGTAGTCTGAACACGCTTTATGGTGGCCCTTGTGCTGGCCAAGCTTTGCTGTTTTAGCTTATGCCGGCCTAACTCCAGTTTAGGACTGCGCTCTCAATCATTTCTATTGGTAACTACTCAGAAGTCAGTCCAATTGAGTTCAGTGAGGCTTACTCCCAGGAAAGCATGTGAAAGGTGCTTTCACCACCTATTATAATCAAGCTCATTGATAGCAAATAGCTGCTTTTAACACCCAAATGCCAACAGTGTAGGTCTTCGGCTACCCCATAAGGGCAGAAACAGAATCCCTGGTGGAGGCGGAAGAAAATATGAAAGGAAAATTATACAGGCAGGCAAAGGGCTTTTCTAAACTGGAGGTTTATTTATGGAAATCTTAAGAGGGGCAGGAGGCGGTTAAGCAAGAGCTGGGAAGTCTGGGGACTGAGATAAATAACATGTAACCTTACATAACGTGGCAAACCTTGGGAAATGTCAGAGGGAAGGAAAAACTCCTGTGTGTGTGGTGGTGGTGGTAAGCTTCATTTTGCCAAGACCGGCAAGTCCAGGGGAACTTGTGCAGAATTTACCCTCTTGTCTAGCATCTCATCCCTGTCCTAATGAGAAAGGTTGAACTCTGCTATTGGGAGTTTTGTTTTTTAATCTGCAAGGTTGTTGAAGACTAAGAAAAACAATGAAAGTAAATCCTTATTTATTTATTTGTCCATTTGTGGGGTGTGTGGGTTTTTTTGGTTTTTGTTTTAGAATTTACGAGCCACCCTTCCTCATCCCTGTGGCCGCTGGCAGTGGGCCTTGGAGTGTAGTGTCCAAGTGGCATCTGGAGCACAAAAACCTGATCAGTTCTGACATCATTTTTCAGCCTCTTCCATCCAATTTTTTGTCATTTTGAGCTGGTTTGCTCTGTTGGCACCTTTTGTCATCTAGTTTCCTTCAGAACTTTCCGAGCCTAGAAACAGTCACCGTCTGCTGCAAATTGTCTCCGGCCGGCTGATGCTTAAGCTACCGTTGACCTACATCTTCCCCGCTTTTGACTCTCCCTTCTTGATTTGCTTCAAGGTGAGCTGACACTGCAGTTTTTCCCCCTCTCCATCTCATCATCTCTGCAGCCACCAGGCTGCTCTGTCACTGGTGAGCTCCACCAGCGATAATAAGACATCGCGGCTATCGTTCTTATATAACTGCCAGCGTAAAGAATCAGGCGTGCATCTCCACACAGTAAGAATGAAGGCATTTGCCCTGCAGGAGAAAAAGAGGCAGCATGTTAAAAAGAAAAAATAATAATAACCAGGAAAATGTTCCTTACAAATTAAAGTGGCAATAAAAATGCTAATTAAACAACATTCAGTCCAGGATTAAAAACAAAAGCAGTTTGTCTTTGCACATGTCTTTCTCTCTGCCAACGAAATATTTATTCACACACACACTTTCTCTCTCTCTTACTGTAGCTGGTGGTGTTCTGTATTTTTTAGACTGTGTGAGCCCTTTTGGGGCAGGGAGCCACTGAACTGTGATTATTATTTGGCTGTAAACCGCTTTTGTGAACTTTGTGTTGAAAAGCGGTATATAAATACTGTTGATTGATTGATTGGTTTAAAACCTCCCCTTTTTCATGCCAAAGTTATTTCCCCCTAAGCTATGAGTGAGTGTGCACTAAAAAACAATACTGAACTCTGCACATGCTCGGGAGCACTCTTTCCTTGATGTTTACACTTCACCTCCCCCCCCCCTTTATAAATGGCTGAGCAATCTATAACTGAAAAAAGGAAGATAATCTTCCCTGGCCCTTTAGCTCAGGGGCCCCTTACTCCCTGCCATTTTTTGGCGGGAGGGGGGGCGCCCTTTTGTCTCTTGTGCCCCCCTCCCCCAAACCACAGGCGTCCTTCCTCCCTCAGAGAGTTTTTAAAAAATAAAGGAGGGCGCCAGGAAGGGACCTTTTTTCTTCTTTTTGCCTCGCGATGCGCGGAAGGATCGTGCGCGCGCGCCAGAGAGAGGAGAGAGTTGCCCGCGCGCGAGAGAGAGAACGCGCGAGCGACCAAGCGCGGGCGAAGGAAGGAACCCAGCCGGCGAACGGGCGCGCGCCGCCGCCGAGGGGTGGGTTGCGTGGCGCGCGCGCGCTCGGTGTCGAGCGCGGCGCGCGGCGTTCCGTCGGCCCTCAATCTTCCCGCTCTTGCCTCAGAAAGAGTTCCCGGCGCCGGCTTCCTTTGGTATCCTTGCGCGGGCGAAGGAGGTAACTTCTGTGAGGGGAGGGAAAAGGCGGCCATTTTGTTCGCTGCTGCCGCCGCCGCCGGTGCCGGTGCGGGGCTGAGGGGAGCGAGCGAGGGAGGGAGGAAGGAAGGAAGGAAGGAAGGGCGGTGGGGGGAGGAACCGACGCGGGAGTGCGGGCGCCGGACCGACCGAGCGAGAGAAGGGGGAAGAGCAGAGGCGCCGCCGCGGGCGGGAGGGAGCGACCGGGGTCCGCTCGGGAGCCGCAGAGGTCGATCCGGCGGGTGGGCTCCGGCTCGGCCCCCCCTCCTCCCGCCCCCTCCCCGCCGCTGAGAGGCGATGGCGGATATAGACAAGCTCAACATCGACAGCATCATCCAACGGCTGCTGGAGGGTGAGGGGCGCGCGTGTGGGGCGGGGCGGGGGGGCTCGAAGAGGGAGGGGGCGCGGCAGGACCCGGGTGGGGGGTGGTCGTGAGATCATACCCAGGCCCGGGGTGGGGGCTCGGCTTGCTCTGGGCTGGAAGGAGTGAAGAGGCGGCTGGTGCCCCCCCCCCCCCAAGACTTGGAGGGCGGTAAATTGGGGCACATCGCGTGGGGGGGGGAGAGTGGGAGCCATGTAGAAGTCCACGACCCCCCCCCCCGTTTTTTCTTTTCACAGGCCCGTTCCTCGTGTCTCGCACCCCCCCCCCCCCTTCAAAGGACCTGGGAAGTGTGTGTGTGTGTGTGTCGGTTTTGGATGTGATGATGGGGGGGGGGGTATTTGTAAGGCTGAAAGATAATGAAGCAAAGGGCGCTTTTTGTAAAAGGTCGGTCAGTTGGGTGGGTGGGAGATGAGGGGAGGTAACGAATACCTCTTGGACCGTGTTCTGGATTATTTTGGGATGGGGCAGTCGCTCAATATTGCATAATGGCCAGTGGTGGGGGGCAATTATAGGAAAGGTGTGTATGTTGTGATTTTAATGTCTTAGGAAGAGTGGGGGGGGGAGGGGGCACACTTCAAGTTTAATAATGGAGGGGGAAACTTGCAGTAGTGGTTGGTAAGTAAGAGGGCTGTATGATGGGTTATTGGGGGGTGGATCTTATCTGCAGCCCTCACATCTTGGGCTGGTTAAATAGTAGGAAGGGAGCCTTAAATGTATATGTGCAGGTTAAAAAAAACAAAACGGGGAGTTGTACATGGTTACAGTCGTCTAACCCTAAAAGCGGAAAGGTTGTGTGAAGACAGAGTTTTTTTTAATGGAAGGGATTGAGATGCAGATTGGGTAATGGGCTGGGCTCTGGAGCCAGAGAAACTGAGATGTAGTATTTTTAAAGTGGAATCTGGGAATTCATCTGCTGGTTTGCTGTTTCTAAAAAATGGGGGAAGGAGTGTCAGGCTGCTGGGTAGCAAGGCCAAGGCACTTCATTTGGAACAGAACTTGAGGGCCTCCTGCTATGGGGGGGGAGTACCCTCATATGGAGTGGGTGGTTTAAGTGGTATCTAGTTTGGAGGGTAACAAGTTAGTGACGAGAGGTGCATGGAGGGGAAAAGCAGCTGAACGGAATCTGGTTGCAGCTGCCTCCTTCAGAAAGTGCCTTTTTTGTTGACTTTCCTGGGGGTAGTGAGTTCAAGGCATTTAGAGTGCTGTTGGAAGATGATGTTGGTGTAGAGGAGGATGTTGGTGATAAGAACCTTCCTAAAAGAACAACCATGTCAGCATCTGAAATCTGATTTTTCTGACTGCCTGGCCTGTCACCCCCTTGAGCTTTGGGCTACTTCAAGTCGTTCGGTGAGTTGGGCCAGGTGGGCGGGCAGGGCAACCAGTTAGCCAGCCCGCCTGGGGTCTGCATTCAGGATGGAGGGTCTGGAGGGGCTTTGTTTGGACCTCAAAGAGATCTTCTCTTTCCTGGTTACAACAGGAACGTCTCTATGTTTTTGTACATTGTGCAAATGTTCTTACTAGGTGAAGGGATGCTTAGATGTTCATGCAGTACTTTTATTTTGCTGTTTGTCTCAGCATAAGTATAGGCTGTATGCTTAGCCTAGGTTGGTTCTCCTCAGTTGTTTTGCTCTCCTTGACAAAGGTGGAGTCTTTCTGTGATGGAAAAAGAAACAGATTGCTGGTTAGCTTCCCTCCTGATACTGCATGATTACTGACCTGAGGGATCATGAGGGTGTGAAAATGTTACTCACCCTCTTCTGCTTGTCCATTATGGCTTTTATCTTAAAAATAGGCTCGAGTTCTTAAGGCTAGGGTGAAAATTCTGCTTGCAAACCAATTATCAATTGAATCCCAATATTGTATCATGTGAAGTTTTCGAGTTAAAATTGGTATTGGTGGACTAAATGGATGTCTTCTTACTTGAACATTTTTGTGTATCCAAACCAAGTAATTTGATGGCAGGGTTTTGTCCAGCATGTCATGTTGCCTAAATATTGGGTAGTGCTTGTCTCTTTTCATTCCTGTTTTTGTTTCAGGAGGCTGGCCTTAGGTAAAACTGGTTATTAATCTTGGCTGGGGTGAACTAACTGATGACAAATTTGCCTTGCAGCAGGCAAGCAAGATTGCAATTATCTAGGGAAGGAGGTTGCACTATTCTAGCTTTGTCTGAGTCCATCCAGGACTTACACTTGAAGAGTTCAATCAGGGAATTAACTTTTCATTTGCTGCAAAATAATCCACAACGATGTACTGTAGTCTGAGTGATACATAGTACTGGGAATATGTCTTTGCTATATTCTCTCCCCTTGCCTCATTTCCCTTCCAATTTCTGTAAGATATTTTTAGTATCCCCTTTCTTTTTGGTTGTTAAAAGGCCAAGAAGGGTACAATAGTGCAAAAAGGGATTGGGTTCATGGATTAAAGATGTTTCAGATTGGCTAAAGGAGAAGTAAAGAGATGGCTTCTAGTATTCTGGTACTGGGCATTTTCTCACTTGCTAGTAGACACATGGATGTCTTCTCGTTTTTCTCTCTTTAATGAGCTTAAATTTCATGCACCAATAACATGAATTCTGTGTAGCTTAATTTTCAGTGGCCTTTAATGTTAAATTCCCTGCTGTGTAAATTTTGAATTGGCTGCGCAGACATAATTTCAGGAGACAAATAAGGTATTTGAAAACCTATCAAAAGATAATAGGAAATCTTCTGGCAATTTGATGCCAAATTTGTACTAATGTCATCTACAATGATGCAGTAATGAGAATTTTTTTGAAAAGACTTTCAAGAATCAATCACAAGTATACTTAAAATACCAAATCTGCTTTTGCAAGAAGTTTATTCAAATATTACTATTCAATTCCTACATTCGAAAGACTGTTAGTTAATGGTGTAACAGCATCTTCCTCTGTTTGCTTTGCATCTCAAACTGTTCAATTGCATGGTTATGCCCTGCTCTTCAAAGTGCTCAGAGTACCTTACATGCAGTCTCCCATCTGGACAGCTGAGCAGCCGTTGTGTGCTTCTGCTGACTGCATTATCTAAAGGTCCTATAATTGTTCAAAGTCTAGAGATTATGTCTTCCTAACTAAAGGTCACATACAAAATAAGATATTGAATAAGATCAATTTGTGCATAGTACTTCCTGGTATATAATGTATCTTAGGGTACATTTCCTCCAGCCCACTCAACCCCCAAATTCCCATTTTATGTACAGGAGCTGCTGGGTCGGAGAGGACCGGATCGGACCAAGAGCATTGCTGTTTTTGTGATTTCAGTTGGAGAATCAATCTGGGAAGTCTCTGGGATTCAGGTCAAACATTCTGGCCCCTGTTACCATCTGCATTTATATGCATGATTAATTGAGCATCCAGTAGCTCTTCTGTGTGGCTGGAAAGTCCTGGATAATGCTTAAGATCATTAGCTGTTGGCTAATGTTTTCTTCTGTCAACAAATATAACAATATCCATTGGTGCTGTCTACACAACATGCATTACATCTTCAAGCTCATACTTCCGAAGGATTGCAAGTACAAAAAGACCTTTGCTCCAGCTTAGCTGGTGCTAAACAAATGTGGCAGTCTTGTTTTTTCTCTGTACTACTTGGTGGGTTGCAAGGTAGTCTTGCTTAGATAGATGCTAATGTTATACATGATACACAGTATCTATTCAAGAGCCATTTGTAATTTTCTAGCATTTTACGTTCATCTGAGGGTGAGCGGTAGTCTCTGCGCTCATTTTTTTCTTACTTGTTTGAAATAGTGAGTGTTTTTAGTAATGTCTCTTGGGATTAATTTCTACATGGATATAATTTCCGCGTAGGAAACTCCTACAGTCCTTGGTCAGTGCATGTTGTATTTAGCTTCGTGTATGTACAAAGTAGATGTTTGTATCAATCGCATGTAACAGTGTTTATAGTGGGTTGCATGCCATTTCCTGCAGGTTAGTTTGGCAGGGATGTCAACAGGGCCTTTTTCATTATGATACTTCGGAGGCAGCCTAGCTCTACGGTTTCTGCCAGCAGGAATATCATTTCTAAAGTTCATAGATGATATATGGAGGGTGGTTTTATACGTATTGCTGCACCTTCTGCTTGCTGTTTTATGATTGGGTTAAAATAGGGGGGAAATTCGTAACAGAATTACGAACGATGGTTCTCGGAAAAGTAGGTATTTAGGTATGCATATTGTAAGAGTCTGTAAATAGTTGAACACTAGCTGGTATATGCTTCTATTTTGTTTCACTTTTTGTAAAATAGATAACTTGCTGATACCTTCAATCTCTGGGTACAGGATATTCTGTGACTGAGGCTTATTTACGCAGGGCCTTAAGCACAGTTGTATTTGGTGGGAAGGTTTAGCTCAGAACAAATCTATTTTGGGCCCAGAACAAATCTTTTGTATGTTAATGTTGAAAGAGCATACATTTATAAGCTGCTGACTGGATACATCTGGATGAAATCTTTCAGGTTCCATTCTGACTTGATGCTTTTGACAGGGACTTGTCAATGTCAAATATGAAAATAGCCCCTTAGCCTGAGTTGTGCATTGCAGGTGCATAGTGTTGCTAAAGATAGCAATAACGTGTCTGCCATCATGCGTCTTGAGCCGAGTGTACTATTAATCTATATAATGAAAAATATCACCGTTTTAGTATAATCCAACTGCGCTGTTGATTTTAGACTGAACAGGTCATAGGCTTTTACAATCAGAAACAAACTCTTTCAGTAGAAGTAGATGTCAATGTTATCTTAATCTAGTGTTAGAAGGCATCCTGCATTTATCAAGCTCTGTGTGAAACGATGGACTCTGGGAAGCCTGTGAAGGTTACTCAAAACCCAACGAGAGGCAGGATCTCTTCATGCACTCAGCAAGATCAAATGCTAGACCTTTCTGTGCGTTGCCACTTAAGGTTGCAGAGGTCAGGATGTTGCATATTGGAATCTATATAAAAGAGAACGTCTGTTTGTATGTTTGTGTGTACGTATGTTCTGCATAGGCTCTGCAACGCCTGGAGCGATTGACACCAAACTTGGCACGCATACACCTCGCAGTCTGGCGACAAACACTGGGGGGGGTCAGACCCCCCCAGCACCCCCAGGGGTGGGGGTGCACAGGCGGTGCCACATAAAAATGATCAAAAATGGCCGACATCGGTGTCAAATCCATAGTTTCCAGGGCCGATGCTCCCGATGCCGTTGGAGGCCACGTTCGCCCCCCCCCTCAGCGTGGGGGGCGAGAAGGGGTGCAAAACAAAACATCCACCATGCCTGCTGGAACTCCTAGAGCGACTGACACCAAACTTGGTACGCGTATGCCTTGCGGACTGGCGACAAATACTGTGGTGGTACAGCCCCCCTAGCACCCCCAGGGGTGGGGGTGCGAAGGGGGCGCCACGTAAAAATTATCAAAAATGGCTGATATCTGTGTTGAATCCAAAGTTTCCGGGGTCGCCAAGACAAGCGGCGATGCTCCTGACGATGTTGGAGTCCTGTTTTGGCCCCCCTCGGCATGGGGGGCGAGAAGGGGTGCGAAACAAAGCATCCACCATGCCCTGCTGGAACGCCTGGAGCGATTGACACCAAACCTGGCACACATATGCCTTGCAGTCTGGCGACAAACACTGTGGGGGTCAGACCCCCCCCCAGCGCTCCCAGGGGTGGCGGTGTGCAGGAGGCACCACGTAAAAATGATTGAAAACTGCCGACATCGGTGTTGAGTCCGTAGTTTCTGGAGTCGCCGAGAGGAGCGGCGACGCTCCTGATGCTGTTGGAGTCAGGGTTTGGCCCCCCTTGACGTGGGGGGCAAGAAGGGGCACGAAACAAAACGTCTGCCATGCTGCAATGCCTGGAGCGATTGACACCAAACTTGGTATGCATATGCCTTGTGGTCTGGCGACAAATACTGTGGGGGGTATGACACCCCTAGCACCCCTAGGGGTGGGGGTGTGAAGGGGGGCCATGTAAAAATACTCAAAAACAGCCAACATTAATGTTGAATCCATAGTTTCCGAAGTTGCCGAGACAAACGGTGATGCTCCCGATGCTGTTTGAGTCCACGTTCGGCCCCCATCAGCATGGGGGGTGAGAAGGGGTGCAAAATAAAATGTCCGAATTGACCAACATAAATGTCAAGTCCACAGTTTTCGGGGTCGCTAAGCTAATTGGTGATAGTTCCAATGACATTTGTTACCCGGGCAATGCTGGGTAACAAAAAGCTAGTGCTCTCATAAAAAAAATACTCCCTATATGCCAAGGAGAGTGATTCAGTCAAGGCTTCTCAATGTGCCAATCCCACCCCTCCCCATGGCCACCTACAGTCTGAAGTAGTATAGTCCAGAAGTGATTCTGGGAAAATAAAGAATCGCAGCTCCACAGCTCCCTATGATGATGAAGCTAATACATCTTCAGATCTGTTCATTCCATCTCTGTAGTAACGTCTTTGTGTTCACCCTCTTCAGGTATGCTTTGGTACTGCAGTTCTATCTCTGTATAGCATCCATCAGGCTTTCTAATAACTGCAATATCCTTGAAATGTTGTTGCCCAAAACAGATTGTTCACTATGGGTGCAGCTTGTGCATAAATCCTGCATACTTTCTAGAAATCCAGGGCTTGCCACCTCTAGGCATCTTGCTTCTGGGCTCTCATACCGCTTGGTGATTAAGCTGTTCCAGGGAGCATTCGGCCTCAACTCTTGTCCACCTTGCTTATTAGGAATGATGCTTTTACTTCAATGGCTGCTTATTGAGAGTGATGAGAGTGGGAGCTGAGGCAATGGTGGTGCCTTCGTTCTATGGTGCTGCTAAATAAAGTCCTGCCGCCAAGCTTTTAATTGTCTTTTAGAAATATTACTTTAGCATATTGTGTCCAATAACTGGTGAAAGGCTTGATCTGATTCCTATCTGTAGAAGCAGTAAATGTGGCAACGTGCTTCATTTAATTGTTTAAAAGCAAAGGTTAAACCATTTTAATTTTGTGCTATTGACTTTTATAATGCAATTATCTTGGATCAGTTTCTGTATACTCCTGTGTTGCTGCTTGACACTTGGTATTTCAGGTTATTTGCTGATAGTTCGGGAGGTGAATTTGGGGACGTTATTCTGTGGATGAATTGTTTCATCCTTGCACTTCAGCAACAGGGAAAAGATTTCAACAGGCTTATGCTCCATTATTTGTGCTAAGCATTTTAATTGAATCCTTGCTATCTGGTGGGATGCATAATGTCACCAATGAACACTAACATTACTGTTAGGGGAGAATAATTGGAACATGTGTTGGTCGGGTCACAACCTTTGCCTTGCAGTTAATCTGGCAATTGCCAACAGGTTTCTGATACTGAACTTCAGAGTAAATCTTCTTAGAAATATAACCTTTGAGCTCTTCAAAGCTGCCAGCACAAGTACTTTAAAGTGCTTGTTCTGCGTTCCATGTGGCGCCAAAGTACAGGTGGTAGTTAGGCTGAAACGCGCAAATACCATGCATTGCTCCAAAAGCAGTGCACCCAGGAGCACTAAGTAAGCATTAGGTGGTAGGCCTAGCTGATGTGCGTGGAGCAGTCTGCACACCCAATAAGCCTACCCTTGTGTGTAGCCTGAATACCTTGACATTTCCAGGGTTCTTTTGGTTTTGTAGGTCTGAAGCTACCATGGCTCCCTTCAGCTGAACTACCTGAGCACACAACTTCAGGCAACTTACTTTAGAGAACACCTCTTAGAAGCATATAATAGGAGGGGGCCCTTGCATGCACAGTTGGTTCCTGAAGATATGACTTCTGAATGCAACCAGTATCTAAAATAGGTGGCAGTGTTCAAGGCTTTATATCTGACAGGCTTTAGAAACGTCTGATTTGTCCTTTGAGTTTGTCTGACTTTAATATCCGTGTAAAATTTATAGTTGCAAGAAACTAGCAATATTCACCTTGTCACATACATTACGTTGCATGTTGGAGTAGCTTGGGGTTGAAACCAGAGGCGTTAGTATTCCAGCACTAAGTAAACCTTCTGATTTTAAATCATTGTGTGCAAGTGTTGTGGCTGCTTGTGGATAATGTAATACAGTATTATTGATTTTGAAACTTCAGGGGCTCTCAGTTGCTACAAGTAACTACCATTTTCTCTTTCACAGTGAGAGGGTCAAAGCCAGGCAAAAATGTCCAACTTCAAGAGAATGAAATAAGAGGATTGTGCTTGAAATCTCGAGAGATCTTTCTCAGCCAGCCCATTTTGTTAGAACTTGAAGCACCGCTTAAAATCTGTGGTAAGCATTGAGACTGGCTGGCTACAAATGTGCCTTTTAGTGAGCTGATGATGACTTGGCTGTACTACTTAGATGGATGTGTTTATCTTGTGAAGATCATAAACCCATAAAAATACTGTTGCTGGACACTTCTAGGATAGGCAAATTGTACTGTAGGAGTAGACCTGGCATTAGTTTGAAAATGAGAGGTTCAAGGGATGGGCAAAGTGAAGAAATAAAATGTGTCAGTCTGTGCTGCTGACCACTTCACTGGTTAATTGCTTCAGATATTAAAAAAAGGCATTTTGGACCAACACTGGAACACTTAAATTTTTATACCTTGCAAAATCTGTCTGAGAGAGAAGATGGTTGTCTTCTTTGTCAGAGACATTTGAAGCATGTTGTATTAAATCTTTTGCACTTAGTAGGTTCTGAGAGTGAACAGGTCCTGATTAAAGTCTTAACTGAAGCGGCAAGTGAAATTGCCACTTGAAGCCAATTTTGCTTTTAGGATTTGATTTGTGGTGTTGCAAGCTTGACAGGCCAAACATAATTCCCTGAATGTTGGTATATTAGAGAACTCCATGGCTCACTCCACTAGAAAATATTTACAAGAACTCCCCTAACTGGAATAGGACTTGCAGATGAGTGGGGTCTTATATTAATATGCTTAATTTTCTAAACAGTGTTGTGTAACTGTATACAAGCATGGATTTTCAAACCACGTAGTTCTGCATCTAGCTTCGCTTTAGTGAGCTAAACTGTCAGTCCATATACAATCCCCTTTTTGTTTTTGTTTAAGGTGACATCCATGGACAATACTATGATTTACTTCGACTCTTTGAATACGGAGGTTTTCCACCAGAGAGCAACTATCTTTTCCTTGGCGACTACGTTGATAGAGGAAAGCAGTCTTTAGAAACAATTTGCCTCTTACTGGCCTACAAGATAAAATATCCAGAGAATTTTTTCCTCCTTAGAGGAAACCATGAATGTGCCAGCATTAACAGGATTTATGGCTTCTATGATGAATGTAAGTAATTCTGGGGGTGGGTGGGTGTCTGTCTTGGGTCCTGGAAAAGGATGATGGACTTTGCTCTTTTTTTTGCTACAAAATGGCCTCTGGCTTTGGAATGAGGTGTGTCCTGAATGGCATAATTTGGGAGGCTTCTCAGCTCATCTTGGCAAAGATAGCCTCCTTGTTCCTTTTGTGCTCTCTTCAGAATTGTGCAAATGTGGTGACTTATCAGTCCAGTCCCCACCTGGTCCCCTCTTCACTTAAGAAAGCATCTCTCATCATTGTGTTTTCAAGTTGAGCCCCTCTCTTCTCTATAATATGTCGACTATAATATGGTGTCCAAAGCTGTGTGTAATCTCTCTGTTTCCTGTTGTTGTGCTTGCCTAAACTGGCTCAGAATCATTCAGTTCCTGATTGTGTCATTTTTGGATAGGAATCCAGAGCGTTAAAATATATTAACTTGGTTCCAGATCTTTTGGAAGGCTAGATGAATCAGGAAGTCTGCTTTTGTTGCGACTTCCCTTGCTTGCTCATCTTTAGTGAAGAGAGTGCAGTTAACTCTACCATATTTTACAACCTATCACAAGCTAAAGGTTCCTGTGCATTGAGTCAAAGGAAGTCCATTGTGTGGTAATTGTGGAGAAAACCTCTTGACATGGATAGAAGCTGGTATGTATAAAACATCAGAGGCAAGGATATTGTAAATAAGCTTTTAAATAGTTAGTAGAGGGCATGGTAATGAAGACAAGGAAGACTAGGCAACAGTGTTCCCTGTCAGCTTTGCTCTTCATTACGGCATTATAATATTTTTTGAATGTATTTAAGGCAAGCTGTAAAGTTTGAAAATGATGTATTAAACTATTTTTTATTCCTGTTTATATTAATAAGGATTTGGAGGAGGGGGAATGCTTTTGCATCTGATCAAAACTGGCCTTAGCAGATAATGTGGATCTTTGCTTGCTGAGGCCTCAGAACAGTGGAAGAATTGCTGGCGAGTAAGAGGGATCCACAAAGATCCAAAAGTGGTCAGGCCAGGGATCCCGCTTGAGCCCCGATTCATGCAGAGCACTTCCAGGCTGCATCTTTGGGGGAAAGCTGAGCCCTGCAGTTCACCTCCTCCTTGCCGTTCCTGAATGGCCAGGACTCTTGAGCCTGAGCTGTAATTCTTCTGATGTTTGGCCTCTGAAGGTAGCACTTGAGAGCTTTTGTATCTCGGGGGCAAAAAGCCTTTGCCAGATCCCATTACTAGTCCTGTTTTTATTTTCTCAGCTTTCCATTCCTTGTGCATTCAGTCAGCTTCATGCAGACAAGTTTCTATGGGTTCAATAGACATTTCTTGACAGCTGCTCACAGTTGCGAGTTGCCAAGTAAAAAAAAAAACTGACCCTTGTGTGCTAAGAAGATTTACTCCTTAGCTCTTGATGCCATCACCATATGATGCTATGCTAGACAACATGTGCTTCAGTAAATCATGGGCAGTGCTGAAGCAGATCCAGGGTGTTGAATTTTAACACCTGGTCAGGACTGACGGTCATCTGCGGTGGAGGTGCAGGGGGAGAATTAGCAAGTTAGCAGCTGCTTTTTTCTGGCCTTGGACACTAAACCTTGGCAGCAATGACCTACATGGCTGCTTGTCTGCTGCATCCGAGAAAGAAGTGCTGTTGTGAGCTCAGAGCCCTGCTTGATTGGACCAAAGGTTCAGCAGCTTGTTTCCAATAATGGCCAACCAGATAGACTTGGAAAGCCCCACCCCAAAATAGATGCAAAAGCTTTTTCCTGTTGATCCCAGCACCTGGTATTTAGAGGCAGACTGCCCTGAGCTTAGGGGTTTCATTTAGCTATTGTTACCGTTGACAAGGCATACTGTCTAGGAATTTCCCCCTTTAAAGTGGTGAGAGAATCACCATAACCACATCCCATGACATACAGTCTATGAAACTACTGTACAGTATTTCCTTTTCTGTCCTGAATCTCCTGCAAAATGATTGCATTTGGAGACCCTGAGTTTGAATGTTTTAATTCAAAAGTTTTAGTCTCTAGAGAGAAGCTCTTCTCATGGGGTGCAGCTAGTCTAGCATTTGTGCTCTAAAAGAGGTGCAGAGAACACTTGCCCTCGTCTGAGACAGACAAGGAAACTATCTGTAGTAGATGTGGTTTAAGAAGTGGCTGTTAAAGGAAAATGCTGTGTTAGCTTCCAGTTTCCTGCGTTCAAATGCCTTTGTGTAGTGAAAATGAATGCTGAATTATTCCTGGAGTTGCATTGCTTGGTAGTAGATCAAATTGGTGTTTTCTGATGTGTAAATATAGACCACATCTAGAATGAGCAAAGTGTGCAAGCAAGGGACTAGATATGATTTTTCTTTTTCCCTACCCCTCTTCGTTTCTCTGATTCTCTTCTATTAGTTTGTTTTCAAATGAGGTAATTTACTTGAATTTCTTGCTAGGTAAAAGAAGATATAACATTAAGCTGTGGAAAACCTTTACAGACTGCTTTAATTGTTTGCCAATAGCAGCCATTGTGGATGAGAAAATATTTTGCTGCCATGGAGGTAAGTAGCTTTACATGTATCCAAAAATCCTTGGACAAGGCAAAACTAGAATTGTTTTCCCTATCATCTAGTTCTCTCTGTAGGGATATATTTTAGCATGGGTGAGCATTCAGTACTGGTTCTCTGCCCGCCCAAACGTCACTCTGACATGGTACAACCCAGATGCAAGCTTCTCACCTCAGTTAGAACAAGGCCTTTACAGAAATGGCCTGATTTGGTAGCTGTCTGAATGACTCCACTGAAATATGATGCTATAAATGTTGGTTATGTGTATACCACTTCCAGATAATTACAGGTTATCTGGATAGCTCCCAGTGCCATGTTATAGAAATACATATTATACTTAACCTCGCATCTCTTGACCCATTTTTTTTAATTTAAACATTTAGCCTCCCTATTCCTGAACTGTAATCTAAGCAACTGCAGTATGTTTACACTGGCAAAAGCCATGGAGCTAGAAGGACTAGACCATTGGGTTGGAGGCTGAGCAGACAGGAGACCGAAATATTATGGCCTTACAAACACAATAGGTCCCCCCACTTTCATTCAAGGCAGCTGTTTTAAGCCAACAGTGTCCTATTTCTGAAAAGCTCAGACTGCCTTTGGGACCGACTTGGTGATGGTTTGGACTTCTTCCAGAGATGGCACAAGGGAAAGGGGCTGACCCCAACCCCTCCTGATTCCTTCTCTCCACACCCGCAGGGGTACTTTGTGCTGCACTTCACAGAATGAGTTTCTCACTAGCCAGTTCCCCTGTAGCCCTGAGCTTTTTGGGACCCATCTTGCAAATGAGTCCAGATTCTTACTGGCTGGGTATCCATACAATGGTTCTTGGTGGCGCAGAAACCTGAAGAACAAGCCGCTGATTGTTTTGGTTGTTCTCCACACCTTTTCCAACTCCCTTTGGGCAACCAGAATATGATGTTTCAAGCACACCGGTTTACGAAGGTGCTGGGGTGTTGTCTTTATTTTCAGCTTTCCTAATAATACCTGACATTGAGTTTGTCATTGTGCACCATTACCTTCTCCGTGAGCTATTCCCCATGACCGTAGCATCTTTCCTGCATAGTCATGGCCAGCTCAGACCCCATCTGTGGGCGTGCATGCCTAGTTGGGGTTGTTTTGCCCAGGACATTCCACTATGCACCACATTTGCCAGTTTATTGCCGATTAGTGGACCGTTGGATTTTCAGGTTTTCACCACTCTGAGTTACTACTACTGAGTTACTATTTAAAAAGCAGGCGTTGCTAAACTTGGCTGTCTCACTGCGCACTTCAGCAAATCCAGATTGTTTATGACTGTGTTCTATCACTCCAATTCCAGTCTATGTCCTTGAAGGACCCACTGCTTAGTCCCTCCAGGTCTTCCTGTTCTCAGCTTCCTGTTCTCTAACCGGTTGCTTATTTGCAAGAGGACCCATTGTCTTACCTCACTACCAGTTTCTCTCAGGGTTTTTCTCAAATATTTTTAAGTTCAAGTCTATAATTCCTTGTATCTGCATGTACTGTTTGACCCTCTCAAGGAGTTCTGCAAGACTGATGGGGCTGGGCTTCTCTTTGGAGGAGCATTGTGCTGTTTAACAATACTTTCTACTAGTTTACCTTGAACAGACTCTCTAGACAAACAGGTCTGCAGTTTCCTGGCTCTTGCCCCAGATCCCTTTTTAAAAAAATAGGCGTTGTGTTGGCTGCCTTCCAGTCCTCTGGCAAGGAGGCCAGTTTTAGTGACAAGCTGTGTATTTTTGTTAGAGCAACAATTTTACCTTTTGAGTTTTTGCATTTTTTTGAAGACCTTTTGGGCGTATCTTGGCCAGACATGATTACTTGTTACATTCTGAATTTGCTATCCCTAGAGCTTCATCTCTTGTTCAGAGGTCCTCTTTTATTCCCATTGTCAACTCAGATTTGTTTTCTGAGTTTCTGCTTTTTATTTTTCTCATTTGTGCAATGCGTCTGGCTCAGCCTTGTTCAACTGGTGGTACTTGAGGTGATACGTGCAGCTCTCGGGGACACCCACCGCCTAGCAGCAAGTTTGTAATGTGACGCTACAAACAGCGATAGAAGGCTCAGCTTGATGGGCAGAGCTCCAGTGTGCGGTGTTCGTGCACTTGACAACTCACCTTGAGCCTCTTGTCACTGTTTGTCAAGACTGACCTCCCAACCAGGATGTAACTGGTAATGATGTAATTGCCAGTTACTTCCAGTGGTACTTAAGAAAATGAAACCATGAGAAGTGGTACATTGGGGGACACCAGTCTAGCCTTTAAAGAACTCCTCCTGGAGTTTTTGTGCTGCTCAGTAGCCATGGTGGGTATCCCCTTGGATTAGTTAGTCTCTTTTCTAACCGTGATGCAGGTTGTATCTGCATCGTGATAAATGGTATTTATCATTTATCAAAATGTATTTATCATTTTGAGTCTTAAGTAGCCTCCCAGGGTTTTGGAAAGAATTGACTTCCTCCTAACTAATCCCTTTGCTTCTGAGAGACTTCCCTCTCTTGAATAAATGTGGTAATGCTGGATTTTCTGGGCAGTTTTTTCATTACTAGTCACAGTTCCTGAGCTCTTCAGCACTTGTATCTTGCACCAGGTTCTTGACACTCCTCAAGATTAGTTGTCTACATGATTAACTAGAACCTCAGCGATATTTTTCCATTTTGCTGGTGCCCATCTGTGCCACAACGTAACTCTTCCTGTGCTCTCTTTAGGCAGCGCATGTTGTCTGCAGACTTCATACCAGCCAGTGCATTAGCCAGCACACTAACTTTCCTATGTTCCTAATCATTAGGTCTCTGTAAAAGCAGATTTTCAGTGTGAGAGAATATTTTGTGATCTGACAGATGGGGCCCTCCTAAGGGATCAAGCCCCTGCTCCTCAGTGTGATGCTCTCCTGATCAGAGACCTCTCCATTCCCAACAGGTTTATCACCAGACCTCCAGTCAATGGAACAAATTCGACGAATTATGCGCCCCACTGATGTGCCTGACCAAGGCCTCCTTTGTGATCTGCTGTGGTCTGACCCTGACAAGGATGTTCTGGGGTGGGGTGAAAATGACAGAGGAGTCTCCTTCACGTTCGGTGCTGAAGTGGTTGCAAAGTTCCTTCATAAACACGACTTGGACCTTATATGCAGAGCTCATCAGGTAAAGTCCAGGTGTTTACTGGCCCTCTAGAAGGAGCCACCTGCCTCTGGTCCCTGACAGAATCCCCTCTATCTGTGATATAGGGAGTGGTCTTTCCTTTCATACAAGTAACCCACAGATCTTGTTTTGCCTCCCTGAATGGGAGATGAGCTTAACATGGGGGTCTTAGCAGAAGGTTCATGGAGATGGACCCAAGAGGCTTGAGTTCAGATCCTCCTCAGCCATAGAATGTGTTGCAAGACACTGTTTCTCAAGTCCCCTTCTGCAAAATACTGGGCATGTTTAGCGCTTCAGATAACACCATCTCCGTCTTTTACAACAAGCCTGCAAGGCAGACTAATGCAGTGCCAATTTGTGGGAGGGGCTGATTGTGAGTGGCTCGCTTAGCTCAAGTTAATGAGAAGACCTTGTGGTCAGATCAGAACAGGGACCTTGGAGCTCACAATTCATACTTCTAAGCCATGCAATGAAAATGCCTGATCTGTAGAGAATTGGGGCTGGGTGGATGGACTCTGAGCAGTAGAAATGATGCATGCCTAACTTCTACCCTCCTCCTCCCTCCCACCCCCACCTCCCCTGGAAGCTAATCAGACTCTTTTTGCTTAAAAGGTGGTTGAAGATGGCTATGAGTTCTTTGCAAAAAGACAGCTGGTAACCCTGTTTTCAGCCCCAAATTACTGTGGAGAGTTTGACAATGCAGGTGCCATGATGAGCGTGGACGAGACTCTAATGTGTTCCTTTCAGGTGTGGTACCTCTGAGGCCTTTGGGCGCCTTGCTTTCATCATTAAATGTTGCTCTTTGCACTCAGCACTGGTCGGTCTTCTATTTAACCCTTCAGAACTGTACGGTCCAGCTATTTGAAAATGCATTCCATTTCCTTAATCTGTCGGAGGCGCCAGTGTGCCGTAAAATAGGGCAGCCTTAATCTGTTCACCCTGAATTGGATTTCCCAAAGAGCTGTGGCTGTTCTGCCTCCTTTATGCGGGTGATCTAAGAGGAGGCACCGAGTGTGTGGGTGGGGAAGGAAGAGCTACTCTTAAATTCTTGGTTCTGGCGTTGACCCTGTAAACCCATTTTAACCATTTCTATGGGTTTTTTTTCCTGTGGCATGGTTCTAGATCAGTGGTTCTCAAACCTTTTAGCACCGGGACCTACTTTTTAGAATGATAATCTGATTGAACCCACCGGAAAGAATGTCATTAACCTGAAAGTGACATCATTAAGCAGGAATTTTTTAACACACCCATATGACAAAATTAATCTATTATGTAAATCAAAAAGTTTACAATAAGTATAAACATTTATTTAAAATAAAAATCCTCCTAACTTGAGCAGTTGCTGATCTGTTTTTAAAAAATCCCCCAAACATTCCGAAGGTGCCATCTTAGCCACATTTACCTGGGAGTAAGCCCCATTGCCTATTAGTGTTATAAGCATATACACATAGTATCCTCTTAAAAGTACTAATTTCCCCAAATGCAGTCACACGCCACGGTAGCATCAAGTCTAATATATTTAAAATTAAATGCACTTTGAAATGAGTGGGGACCCACCTGAATTTGGCTCGCGACCCACAGTTTGAGAAACACTGTTCTAGAGGAATGGTCTTACAGTTGTAAGCTGCCGTCCGTGCTCGCTGCCGGGAATGAGGGACGTGAACTGAAGGGTCACAGCCAGGTTCTGCATGGCTGCCTCTAGCCCCCGTCTGTGTGCCTGCCTGCCTTGTGCTCTGTTTGCGTTGTGCCGTCTTCAGAATCGCCTTTGCTGAATCAGAGAATTGTCATTTCAGATCTTGAAGCCTGCAGAGAAGAAGAAGCCCAATGCCAGCCGACCCATAACGCCTCCCAGGGGTATGATCACAAAACAAGCAAAGAAATAATTGCTCTTGGCGCTGCCTAGTTGGGACTTGTACTATAGTATATAACCTCCATTTTTAAAAAAACGGTAACGTGTATCGGTCAGCTTGCTAAGACTAGATTAGCGTGTTTGTGGTTCCCCGCCCCTTTTTTGGTTTTGATGGATGGCATTTGCTGGTTGTAACAGCAAATGAGACTTTCTCCCTTCTCAAGAAGAGTTTTAAAAGAATTCTGTATTTCTTTGGAGAGAAAAATAAAAACCCCTTTCCTTATCGGTGTTCCAGCTGTCCCTTCACAGCACTTATCCTGTCATTCCGGGTAATTGTACACCTGACTCCTTGAACCTGTACAGAGCGGGTGGTGTGTGATGCCTGCTTTTCCTTTTAGGACCCAGGGAGGCACCTCGTATGCCCCAGGCTAGGAAACGTGTTACTGTCAAATTACATACTGTTTATACAAACCACTGTGAACGTCTTTATTTTAAGAATTTTTGTTGTTGTTTCAAAGGGATTGCTTTTTTCTTGTCATGTACACGAGTTATGTTGCTGTCAGCATTTTTGAAACCACCTTTGCCAGCTTCTCTGGTATGATGTATATTTTAATTCAAGCACACTTACCTCCCGTCTACTTTTAAAAAAAGACAATTAAAGCCATTATTTTAAAGGTGTTTGTCTCTTTGTGAAACCAAAGTGTGTAGGGAAACTTGCGAGTGCAGCCCATCAAGATGCATTGGTGATGTTTCAGTCAGATTTTTACCCTTACAGATGGACGGATGACTTGACCCAGCAAAGAGTAATGCTGCACAACGTATATCAACTGAGGTGCAGGATTAAAGCATTTTGATGCTCCCCCTATTCAGTGTCAAAGCTGGCTACTGTGGTCCTTCAGCCGGTTCCAAAAGCCTGTAACATGGTGGGTGGTTCAGACTTGTCTGAACAGAAATTCCCCGAGGGGTGTCTTTGTGACTGAAGACTTGCTCCACAAAAGCATAGCAACCAGCAACAACCGTGAACACTCTGTTCACCTCCTGTTTCTAAGTCTCACACTACCTTGGTTTTTTAAAATAAAGCTGTATTCTTTTTTGAACAGACAACAGTGTACAATACAATGTGGTAAAAATGCTTATTAAACAAAGAACTTGTTAAATCTTCTCCGTGTCGGTTCTCTGAGCTCCTGGGGCCTGCAGAGGTGGCAGAATGCCTTGCCCGGGCTGGTGTGGCTGGTTTCCAGGAAGAAGCCGGGATGGAGGGAGGCTGAAGCGGGAGGGGGGGGTGTCCCTGCCCCAGGGCAGGCCAGCAGGTGTGTGCCTCTGCCTGGAGGCTGGCTGGGACGGATGAAAGATGCTGTCCAGGGCATTGGTCTGGCATGACAGGAGACGAGGGAAGGCAGACAGGTTTGGCTCCCAGGGCAGTAGGGCAGGAGAATGAGACGGGCAGCTGTGGGAATGGGCCCACCCCACCTCTGGAGCTCAAGTGCTCTCCACAGCAGGGGGGCTGGGGAAGGGGGGCTCACCCACCCCCCTCCACATCAGAGGCCGCGTGTGTGGGCGAGACAGGACAGGAGCCAGACCCAGCGGGCTACAGCTGCTCTCCAGCGAGACAAGGGGCCTGCTGCCTGCCTGCCTGCCTACCCTGCTCCGGGCAGCCTTCTTGCCACGAGCAGGATTGTGCCGGCTACCCTGTGTGGAGAGGACTGTGTGGCTCAAGGAAGGGGGTGCTTTGCCTGGGCCAGGGGCCTGTGGGCTGCCTGGTGTTCCTTCCCCTCCTGTGCTGAAATGCTGGAGAGGGCTGCGAGGAGGTCTGAAAATCCCCAGGCTGACCTGCAAACCAGAGCCCACCCCAGCGCTGGGGAGGGGGAGGAGAGTGGTGTGCCCCGCCCTCTGCCCCGCTGCTCTGATGGTCCTGTACTGGGCTGCCCTGGAGAGCGGTCCACGTGGCCGCCGTCCCGCAGCAGGGGAGGGCGAGAGTCACGTGACTTTCCCAATTAGAAATAATGCCGTGGCCGCATCTGCTGCTGCTGGGGTATCGCCCCGCTGGTTCACTTCCAGAGCATTTGAAACGAATAAAAACGAGACTCTGAAAGCGGGGAGGGCAGGAGCAAAGACGGGGTGAGCAGGAGCTGCCCCGTCCGAAAAGCCCAAGCGGGTCCGCGTCCGGCTTGCACGCCAAGCGTCCCTGCCACGGGGGTCGTCCCTCCCCTGCGCTGGGCACGGGCGTACGAGGAGGGGAAATACGCGCGCGACGGGGGTGGGGCGGCCGGGCGGCGGCCAGGGGTTAAATCTCGGACACCCAGAGTAGAGGGTGAGCCGGACCGCCTGGGGCTCGGCTTGCCCCCCGGGGGGGGGGCTTTCCTCAGAAGGCATGTCTGTGCCCCGCCCTACTTCGGAGGCCCCCCAGCCTGCCTCGGGAGGGAGCTTTCCGCTCCCTTCGGGGCCCCTTCGCCCGAGACTCGGCGCCTGCCTGTAGCCCTCGCCGGGCACCCCAAGAGAGCCGGTCATAGGAAGGCGGCTTGGGGGGCGGGAGCCTCACCCTTGCAGCCCCACAGCGAGCAGGTGCGGACGGAAGAGGGCGTCTCGGGGCAGGCAGCTCTCAACTGGCCGCACCTGGAGAGGAGAGGCAGGTGGGGGGTCTGAACAGCCCAGCTGATGTAGACACGGGGTTGTTTGGGGGTCTTGCGTGACCACAGATCACGCGCGGTCCGCCTCTGCACGACCAGGTGGGGGGGTGACACTTAACTCCCGTGCGGCGACCACCCTGGTCCGTGCAGTGAGAAGACCCGGCTCTGGGCGGCTGCAGCCCTCGGCCTCCGTCACGTGGGAGTCCTGCCGGACTCCGCACACGTGTCAGCCTGGAGAGGGTGCGGGCAAGCCCCGATCCTGCCCGCAGGGAAGACGAGAGCGGCCTCGGTGCTTGTGGCCAGCCCCCCGCCGCCAAGCTCTCCGTCCCAAGGAGGTGTGTCATGCGGGGCGATCTTTGCCCCGGCCCGGCGCGCCCGAGCCTGAGACTGGGGGCCCGTCCCGTGCGGAGCCCGGAGCGGAGGCGACTCGACGGTGGGATCTGGCGGGGGAAGGACGCGCCGCCGGAGCGGGGAGCCGAGAGCGGGCGAGGCCGGGCCACGGGCGCGGGGCGGGACCTCGCGGGGGCGTCCTCCGAGCAGCGGGGGGGGGGGGTCGACGGTCCTTTCTCCTTCGTGCAAACTCTGCTTTTTTGCACCAATGAATAGGAGGAAGAGGAAGAGGGCGGAGAGGAGGAGGAGGCGGAGGAAGAGGGCGGAGGCTGCGCGAGCCCCACAGCAGCGGCGGAGCATCGGGGCCGGCGGTGCTGAGCGAGGCTGGAGCCGCTCCGAGGAGCTCCGAGACGGTACTGCTGCCCGGGGGAGGGGGCTGGCGGAGAGCCTCGCGCCTCCCAGCGGAAAAGCCGGCCGGGGTGGGGGGCGCACTGATCAGAGGACCAACAGGCGGGGTGGGGGGCGTACACAGGCAGCGGCGGTGCCTGGGGCGGTGGGAAGGGGGTCTCGAGCCCCGCATGCCTGCTGGCTGCCTTGACAGGGTGGGTGGGCTGCTCCGGGGTGGGGGTCCTCGGCTCTCCCCCTTGGCGGATCCCAGAGGCTCCTCCAGGGCCTGCGCCAAGGCTGGGGGAGGGGCCGCTTCCGTCCTTGACGCCCACCTCGTGGGTGGGGGGAGTGGGACGCCAAAGGGAGGGGGAGAAAGGAGACGGCGCGGGTGGGCTCGAGGTGTCTGCCCGCCCCCTTCTCGAAATGCGGTGCCCCCCTTTCGGAAGTCAGGCACGTCTCTCGCCGTGGGACAGGGTGGGGGGGCATCTCCCCCCTCCTCATCCTGAGGCCTGGGCAGCCCCGACCGAAGGGGGCGTGTCTCCCTGGAACTCGGCGGGCGGCTCTCTCCCTGCAGACCCCCTGAAGTGCGGGGCTGAGGCTTCCCCGAGCCCAAAGCGGGTGTGTGGCCCGGACCCGACTTGGGGGTGCTGGTGGGTGCGGGAGCTGCCGCCTTCTGTGTGGCCAAGTGGTGGACGTGGGGGCGGGGCAGCCCCTTGTGGTCCTGGGCGTGCTGCAGCGCGACTCGGGAGGAAGAGATCTGTGTGACTCGGAAGCTTCTCTTGCTGTGAGCCCCCCGGGTGGAAGTTGACCCCCCCCCCGCTGCTCGGTGCTCCCTCTCTTGACCGTGATGCAGAAGGGGGGGGGGAGGGCTTGTGGCTGCCTGCATTATTGGTCTGTGTGGGTTGATGGTGACGCTTGCGCACAGGATCGGCCAGTGTCCCATGACCTGCGCCCTGGACCGCTTGCCCAACAGCATCTCTGCTGCTGCTGACCGGCTGCTGTGGCTGGAGATTTCCCCAAATGCAGGAAGTTTCCAGCGCTGGCAGGATCAGGTGTCTCTTCCTCAAGGGCACCCTGTCGGGACGTTGGAGTGGGTGAAGAATGAGTTCCTGTTGGGCGACTTTTCGACTTTCGAGATGGGAAGATGTGCGTATTTTGCCAGTATTGAGCAAAGATCGCAAGGCCCGATAAGGCGGGCGGCCTTTCGCTGGAGTCATTCAGCAAACCACAATGACTAAGGTGTGCTCTCAGCCAACCCTCCGGCGTGGGGTTCAAGTTCACAAGACCCAACTCTGCCCCTGAAGCATTAATTAATCCACCGTCGGTACAGCCACCATTGCCTGAATGAAGAATTGCTCTCAGATCTTTCCAGAGGCGCGTAGAACAATATGAGTATTTATATATTCAACAGACTAGTCCATACAACAGTTTACATGGAAATACATCCATAGGTACTTCCTTGTCCCCAAAGGGAAATGGCATTCTCAAGAATACAGAGGAGGCACCAGCCACAGCCTCTGGGAAGAGAAGTTAAGAACATAAGAAGAGCCCTGCTGGATCAGGCCAAAGGCCCATCTAGTCCAGCTTCCCACAGGTGCCCCAGGGAGGCACGAGACAACAAGATGCTTGCATCCTGTGGCCACTCCCTTGCACCCGGTACCAGTAGCCCACCACCTTTGTAAGGAGGTTGCACAATCCATCATTGCCTATAGCCCACGATGGACCTTTCCTCCAGAAATCCATCCAATCCCCTCTTAAAGGCATCAAGACCAGATGCCATCACCACCTCCTGTGGCAAAGAGTTCCACAGATTAACTACCCGCTGGGTAAAAAAGTACTTCCTTTTCTCTGTTTTAACTCTCCCAACCCTCAGTTTTAGCGGATGCCCCCTGATTCTGGTGTTTTGAGAGAGGGAAAAGAACATCCCTTTATCGACTCTGTCCCTTCCATGCATAATTTTGTATGTCTCAATCATGTCCCCCCTCAGGCCCCTTTTTTCTAGACTGAAGAGCCCCAAACGCTGCAGTCTTTCTTCATAAGTTGTGCTGGGGGGGAAGAGGGATAGTTGCTCACCCCCTGCCAAGATGGTGGTGTGGTTCTGGAGTTAGAAGATCTAGGTTCAAATTGAGACAACTCGAGATTGGCGCTCAGTGCTTTGAGCACATTCCTGTTGATTATAATGTAATCTGGGGGGGGGGGG
>JAJKFI010000092.1:1766117-1854688 GCA_029204185.1 Lerista edwardsae
ACACACACACACACACACACACACACACACACACACACACACACACACACACACACACAAGGAGGGGGAACAATGCCCTGGGACATCTCTGCTCAGATAGCCTCGTTGATGTGGGCCACAGACTCATGAGGTGCCCTTGAATGAGCCTGCCTCAGTTCCACCATCTGTGATATGGGAGTACGACAACCTGGGTCAGAACTGGCCTGCTTGCACAGTTTCTAGCACAGGGGTGTCAAACCTCAGGCCAGATGCGGCCCCTGTTTTAACTGGGCTCTCCCAGTATGACAATTGGGTTTTCTCAAATCTTGAAATCATGAACAGGATTTCCCCTTTTATACTTCTGTCAGTGAGTTTCTTTGTGGGGGGGGGGGGAGAAAGTGCTTATTTCGTCATCTGCTTAATGATGTCACTTCCGGCTTAATGATGTCACTTGCGGCCCTCAGCTGGTGCCACGAATACTATGTGGCCCACTGCATGAAACAAGTCTGACATCCCTGTTCTAGCATTCTGGAGGTGGAGATCTGGGTTGGATGGATGCGGGCCAGCAGCTGACCGAACCCTGTGCTTCTGCTTGACTCCACCCTCTGCGTTCCCCAGACTGGAACTCACCGCAGTCAATGTTTACTACAACTCTCACCAGTCATAATGGTGATAAGAGGCTCATAAAATAACACTTAGATTGTATTTTTGCAATATAATCCTGAGTGGGTCTAGGAATTGGCTTTCGGGCTGTCCTGATTCTCCCCCCTCCACCTGCTCAAATTTGGGGGTCCACCCGCACCACCCTGCTGAAATCTGAGATGAACCCCACGTTTGGAGTTCCCCGCAAACTGAATCTGAGGCGTGCGGCTCCCGGGGGGCCGACTCCAGAGAGTGGAGGGCCGGATCAGGCGATGTGCCGAGCGGCGTCAGCGTTGTTGTCTCGAAAACTAAGCTTTTGATTGCCGACACTGGGTGGGTGGTTTGCCAGCAATCTCCGCGGTGTGCGCCAAGCAGTTCTCCCCAGAGGAATGTCAACAGCTGGCTGCTTCTGCTGGGCTGCAACCGATCGGTTGCACTCTGTGCTGGATTGGGTCAGTCTCATCCCTGCCCCCCCTCCTGCCCCTTCCATTCATAAACACAGCAGATTGTGTGTCGCCCCCGCTTGAGCAGAGCATGCCTCCGTCGTGCACTTGGCCGCACTGTGGCCTCCGGCAAGGAGAAAGCAATTGCAGCTTGGCCGGGGAGACTTGTGTACCTACAACAAACACGTTGCGGTTTGAGGAGCTTGTTGCCTGTAACTAAGAGCGGAGGGCTTTTCTCCTCCCGGCACGTCACCTGACATCAGAGTTTGCAGGAGCCTGCCAAAAACAGGCCGGCCAAACTCGGTCCAAGACCGTCTTCTGCAGTGCCGAATTGCAAGCATTTTGTGCACAAGAAGACGAGACAGGAAGTTTGTGTCTTCATTGCTTTTTCTTGCAAATCAGTTGTCCCTGATGCTTTTGCTCCCCTGCTCTTCCTGCCCGTAGGGAGCTTTGCCGCTTCTTGGTTGGTTTCCCCTGCTGCTGTTAAAGGCTGAAGAGTGCAAAGACCCTGCTGTGAACCAAGAGCAAAAGAGAGAGGGGACCAGGAAAGGTAAGAGGTCCCTGTACAGCTGGGTGGGGAGTAATGTGGAGTTTGTAGGTGGAACTGCTCATTGGCAGCTGCTAATGCGGCCAGCCCGTTAGAAATGGAGAGGGGCCGCTTCAGATCCTGGGTTCAAATTACTCAGCAGTGAAGCTTGTTGGGTGATGTTGGGCCAGTCGCTGCCTCTCAGCCAAAACTACCTTGCAGGGTTTTTGTGAAGTTGGAAGGGGATGTTTCATTACATCGACGCTGAATTTTTTTTTCCCCAATTGTGTCTGCAGCTTCTTCTGACAGAGGGGATGCGCCGCTAAGCCGCGATCATGTCGATGTACCTGAAGCATTTCACGGTGGTGGGCGATGACCCTGCGCAGTGGAATAATGACTACAAGAAGTGGCAGGAGGAGGAGATGGAGGAGGAAGGGGAAGGGAAGACTCCCGAAGCCGCGATTAAAGTAGAGGCTGCGCCCAGACCCCCTACGTTCCGGGAGGTGATGAGGAAGCTCTTCCAGTCGCACAAATTCCAGGTACAGGAGGGTGCTTGACACGGTCTTCCCTTTCTTGTTGTTAGACCTCCAGTGTTGTTAGTTTAGTGCAGTGGTTCCCAAACTGTGAGCCATGACTCCCTGGGGAGCTGTAGAGACCAGCCGTTCGTTCCACCACTCCTGCATGAAACAGGGAATCTAAAAATCCAGAGATGGGTTTCAAGGAATGTTTGAATATTGGGTTTCAATGAATATTTCATTTTTGGGTCTTGCTTTTTCTCCCAATTTTGTCCTAGATCTTGATTGTCTGCCTGGTTATCTTGGATGCGGTTTTGGTGCTTGGAGAGCTGCTTTTGGATCTGAAAATCATCCACCCCGACAAGGATGAGATTGCACCAAAGGTAAAGGAAAGGGGGAATCTCTGTGTTTGTGGCCAGGAGTGTGTATACACTGGTGTTTTGTGGAATATGAAGTAGGTGCAAGATCCCTCTTCTTAACGTCTTCATTTTTTAAAAGAAATTTTAAGTTATGTGTACATACATACTCTTAAGGACTTAATAAATCTAACGATTTCAGCAATGCCTACTGAAATTTCAGAATCTGTAGAAGTAGCCGAATAAGGTTTTCAGCAGTTGGAGTGGAGCTGTACTGGAGTGTCGTCTCTGTCCAGCAAAATAAGAATAAATTATGCAAATGGGGACCAGTTAAGCCAATGTGTGCATCCTCTACAGGCCACAGAATTCCACTCTTGCAGCAGAACAAGACAGCAGGATACTTGCATCTCATCTCCTTTCTGAACAAGGACCCCTGGTTTTGCTAGCGAATGTCCTGTGTCAGTCTGTGGGTGAGGCACAGGAACCTGTGCGCTCTTGTCTGTGTTCCTCGCAGGTCTTCCATTACCTGAGTCTCTCCATCCTCACCCTCTTCCTGGTGGAAGTCTCCTTCAAACTCTTTGTCTACCGCCGGGAGTTCTTCCACCACAAGTTTGAAGTCCTGGACGCCGTCGTTGTCATTGTGTCGTTCGTCCTCGACATTGTCCTCTTGTTCCGGGAGCACGAGTTTGAGGCGCTCGGACTGCTTATCCTCCTTCGACTGTGGAGAGTGGCCAGAATTATCAACGGTAAGCGGAAGGTTCTGGACTGGGCAGAACCGTGTGCCCGACTGCAGGCAGCCAGGAGTCGCTCCACAAAAAGCCGTATTTGAGGTCCAAGACTGACACACTTCCTTTAATTTCTTTACTACTTTATTTCCTTAAAGTATAAAGTATTTAAAGTCTTTATATTAAAAGTATTAAATATTTAACACTATATTTCTTTAGCACTTTCTTAATATAATTTTTTATCTCCTTATTCGTTCGAATCCCCGACAAAGTGTTTTAAATCTGTATCAACCAGAGTTTTTGTGCAGCTCTTCCTGCTCTAACAAGGGTACTCAAACGTTGGTGTGCGTGTCAGTGAATAAAGGTGGCTTGGACTTTGCATTGTGTGTCATCTCGGCCAAGTTGTGTATCAGTCTGTAAAAGGGGTGACCTAAACCTCTGCCAAGTTCTTTTGGAGGAGGTGCAGGACTGGATTGCCGGGGTTCGGCTCATAGACCTCGGTTAATGTTCTGCCCTCTGGATCCGTCCACAGGGATCATCCTGTCAGTGAAGACGCGCTCCGAGCAGCAGGTGTCCAAACTGAAGCAAGCCAACCTCCAGCTCTCGGTGAAGGTCCAACAGCTGGAGAGCAGCGCTGCAGAGAAGGTAGGGCCAACCCCCAGTCCTTTCGGCAGCAGGGGTGCTGCTCTAGCAAAAGGTTGGGTGTGACTGAAGGTGGTGAGAACTAATGTGATGTAGGAGCGCCACAACTAACTTGCTTCCATGTTGGTTTCAGTGGAGGGTGGTGGCGATGACCTAATTGGGGCTACCCTGGAAGTTCTCTAGGGGGAACCAACGTGCTTGGCCGTGAGGTTGATGGAGGCTGTGAACACCCTTTTTTTTTTTTTCCCAGCCACTGCTCCTGAGCCTCCTGTCCATACTTCCCTGGGAGTAAGCCCCAGGGACTTACACCTGAGTAGACATGGCTAGGATTGGGCTCTCAAAAAGGAAGAGTGGCAGAGCTGTGGGGGGAGGAGAGGGGAAGGCACACTGCCTCGGGTGGCAAGCAGTGGAGTGGAGTGGGAGCATGCTAACCGTTGCAGGTGCCTCAATGCATCCTGTAAACAGCTCCTCCCCCTCAAGAGGGAGGGGCAAACAGCCTCTTGTCGGGCAGCGAGAGCAATGAAGGACTGATCTCGGTGAGGCTGTTCTGACAAGCGCTGCCTTTCCGAGCCAGGCATCCTCTAGGAGTTGGAGACTGACGTTTAATTGTTTCTTCTCCAACAGGAGCTGGAGATCGAGAGGCTTAACAAGATTCTGCAACAACACAGACTTCTCGGCCAGCCCTGATAGGAGCCTGACAGCCACCCACCGCGGGAGGTCTGGGCCTTTCGCTGGAGTGAGTCGCTCTCACTGCGAGACAGTCGAGCTGCTTCCGTTCTGTGAGAAACTGAAAACTGCCGTACGTTCTCCGCGTTGTTTGTGGCCGTTTTCAGGCCCCCCGTTTAATCTCTGTGCCTCAATCAGTGCTGAAGTGTGCGTGCCCCTCTGGGCAACCCGAGAGCCGGTTCCCAGCGGGAGAAACAATCATCCAAATCTTTAATTGTATAGCTGTACAGTTTACAAAAAGAAATGACACCAAACAATAAAAGTCAAATCTGCAGAACGGGGTGGACTTCCTTGGCGTCAAGATGCTGGTGGATGCGGCAACCGGATCAAGTTCATAGTGCAGGAAAGAGGAAGCTGCAATCGCGTGAGGACGACAGTGGCCCCCTCCGACGCCCCCGTTCTGTTCAATATTTGGTTTCGGGCCCTGGGGGCCAGTCCCTTTGGCCGATCTGGAGCAGAAGGAAAAGGGCCCGTCTGGCTGTGCCTCAAGCCCCGGTTCTGTTCTCGGAAGCAGCACGAGAACCAGTTCCAAGTAGGCGTGTTCTGCCAGGCTTGTGCTGCCTCTGCTTGGCCTGAGAGCTCCTCCACCTCCAGGAAACAGGTGGCAGGTAGGCCCGCTCTGGGCTCTACGATTCCTCCTTTCCTTTTGAGGCTCGGTCCGCTGTGCCGCAGACAAGGCTTCGGTGTTCTGGGGGAAGCGGTGCTGACTAGAAAAAAAAATTCAAGCAGAGAAATGGGAATAAATCATCACTGCACCAGGGAAAAGCTCGTCTGCTTTGCTATGCTGGAGGTAGTTTTAATGGACAGCCGCTCTGAGGAGTGGGAATTGAAACATCTCTACGCTGCTTGGCAGTCAGAGGCTCCCGGGGTGTTAGTTATTGCACGCAGAGCTCCACTTGTATGTGTTCAGTAGGGGCTTGGCTTATGGACAGAGAAGAGTTCTTCTATCAATTCAGCCCTGCCAACACACCCACCAACACACCCTTTAGCTTGGCCCTGCTATAAGAAGGGTTTGTGCCTGGGAATATCTGTGCCTGTGGAGTCAGCCCCCCGCCCCCTCTTTTGGCAACCTCCTTATCAATCCTACTACAGGGCTAGCCTGAAAAATTATTCCCCTGAACTTTTAACAAAACTGAGCCAAGCCGTGACTTAACGCTCACTTTTAAACAAATGGAAAGAAGAAGTCGTAGGGCAGCTTGGCCTCGATGGTCGGTCGAGCTCTGTAGCCCGGCTCGGCCGGTGCGGAGACGTCCACAAAAGTCACAGAGGTGAGAATCTGGACCGTTCTCTCGCTTGCCGAATCGACCTGCAGGAGACAACGCAGAGGAGTGCCACAAGCTGGTTATCCTCGCACCAGACCAAAAGAGTGTTTAGTTTCACAGAACGAGCCAAGCGGAGCAGGTTTGACTAGGGAGAGCCAAAATAAGATATCCTGTCTGAGCTGTCGGCTGTGGGGCAGAACGCTCAGGATGGCGGAGCGCAGAACACAGGGCCGTGTGGGGCTCTCAGCACGTGCAGAGCCAAGCAGCCGGAGAATCTCAGCTTCCATTTTCTAAAACCGTTAATGACTCTAGTCCTCATGGCTACAGCAGTCGTCTTACCCTTTCAGGCTCAGGTCTAGTGAAAGCCACAAAGCTGGAGGGGGATAGGGACGTGATGCAAAGCTGCCACATGCAGGACTTCCACTGGGCTCTCTCCCCCCCCCCCCCCCCCCGCCGACCTTCACAGTGCCTGGCTCAGGAGGAGAGTCGCTTGGCAGGCTTTTGTCCGGCTTCTCCCCGGAGTCCGCCAGCCTTCACTCACAGCCTGCTGGTGGCGGCCTGTCAATACCTCCCTTTCCGCTGGAGCGTGAAAAACGTCCTTGAGGCGCTCTCAGCAGTGCAGCAAAATTTTCCCTTTGCAGGGAGGGGGGAACGGGCTGCCCCGAGCCAAACATCTGTCTTGTGCGCCTCGCTAGAAGTGACACCAAAAGCTCCGCCCCCTTCGGCTGGAGGGGGGCCCGCCCACCTGGGGCAAGGGGGCCGTCAGCACCGTCACGGTGAGGCTCGCGATCTTGGCCTGCGGGTTCACCAGGGAGCCGTATTTGGTCCACCTCACCTCCATCTCGAGCGACACGGGGATTTCACAGGTGCTCTGGGAAAGGAAAGGGAAGTCGGGGGGGTTGGCCGGCCACCGGGCCTGCTTGGTCAGAGGAGACACTGTTCAGGTCCACGCCCTCTGCTGGAGGATGGCTGTGGGGCCATCGTTAGGCCCATTAGGAGGGCACCTGGGACCAGACAGGATGTTCCTTACAGCAGGTAAGTGGTGTACATGCAGTGGTGGCATCTAAATGATTTAAGAACATGAACTCACTTTTGATTGGCACGTGTCAGGACCCGCCCACCAGAAGTGACGTCATAAGCCGGAGGCTGGCGGAGCCCAGGTCTACCCGCGGCTGGTTCCTATGGGTAGACCCCCTTCGCCCCTCTAGGAATCCAGAGTTGCTCCCTTTAACCCTCTGAGTGCCGGCCCACCAAGAAGAAAAGCTCTTTGCAGAGGAATCGGGGGGGGGGGAAGCACCGCGGAGTGAAGTGGGCGGAGTCAGCCCTAATTTTAACAAGTGGAACTGCGTTCCCCCTGCATGACAGCACTGGGTACATGCCTTTTTTTAATTACAAAAAAAAGATTTTAAGCTGCAAACTCTTACCGGTTTGGTGACATTGTGAAAAATCCGCACCCAGCCGGAGTCATTCTGAGGCGGAGAATTTCCAAAAGGGGCCACGCAGTCCGGGAAGTTTTGCCCTTTCAGGACGTTCAGGAGGGCCGGGGCCAGGAGCTCACAGCTGGCCGCGCCGGTGACTCTGTCGCCAAAGAAATGGCCGCGTCAAGATGCTGGGTGCCCGCCCGATCCCCCCTCCCCCCCCCAAGAGCAACAAACTGGCCCCAACCGGCCTTGGGTCTCTCGCTCCTGGGGTTTTGTTTTGGGTTGGGCTGCGTGGGGTAGCCAGGAAGGCACACACTATTCTCATTCCTCTGCGTTATCACCAGGTTAAACTGTATTTATTTCAAACAAGGCAGTGGACACCCTCACCGGCAGTCTGTGGTCTGAAAACAAGCAATTACCCCGGCAGCAGATAAGGGGTGTAAGGTCAAGGTTTCCCCACGACCGAATGCTCTAGTTGTGACCGACTGTAGGGGGCAGTGCTCATCTCCATTTCAAAGCCTGTAGAGCTGGCATTTTTGTCCGATCATGTGGCCGGCGTGACTCTATGCCATAGCGCACGGAACACCATTACCTTCCCACCGAAGTGGTCCCTATTTATCTACTTGCATTTTTTAGGTGCTTTCGAACTGCTAGGTTGGCAGGAGCTGGGACAAGCGACGGGAGCTCACTCCGTCACGTGGTCTCGAACTCCCAACCTTGCGTTGAAAGCCCAGCAACAGCGGATTAACTCGCTGCGCCACCACGTCCCCTAGATAAGGGGGTGGGCGGCTACTAATTTTGCCGGAAGGGCGCTCTGGGGGGAGGGCAGCAGGCAGCCTCAACCCCATCACTGTCTGGAACCATTCCAGAGAAGTGTGTGTGTGTGTGTGTGTGGGGAACAGACCTTTCCCTCTCTCTCCCTTGATTGCTGGTCCCTCTTCCAAATCCCCGAGGCTCTCGGGCCTTGGAAGAAGAGGCACAAAGGACTAAGTCTGCCGTGCCAGAAGTCTGACATTGGCAGCCCTGCTAGGCACGAACCTCCAGCCTTTCCCTCGCGTCCTGACCTTGTGGCAAAATCCAAATGAAGGCTGGGAATAAAAGTGTCACCACTGGGTGATTTTTTTTTTAAACCCTTACCGTAGTTGACATCCAGACAGCATGTTGTACCCAAACAGCACCGGGGTCCTGACTCCCTCCACGGCCAGGCAGTCCTGAGCAGCCGAGCTTCTCAGCATGGTGAGCTGGCCGTCTTCGTTGGTGCTCTGCACAACTCCGGAGGTGGACGCAGACGGGTTAAGGCAAAGGAAGGGCCGCGTTGACGCTTCTGGATCGAGCGCCTTGCAAAGGGCAGGCTGAGGCAGTCGGGGAGGGTGAGCCCCACCAAGTCACCTCCCCGCACTGTGCTGGATACTTCGTAGCCACTCCACACCACCCAGCCTGCCCTCCAAAGGGCACTAGACAAGAGTTCCAAAGTGAACCAAAGAGTTTCAAATTATGCATGGAAGGGACAGAGGCGATAGAGGGATGTTCTTTTCCCTCTCTCAAAACACCAGAACCAGGGGGCATCCGCTCAAACTGAGGGTTGGGAGAGTTAAAACAGAGAAAAGGAAGTACTTTTTTACCCAGCGGGTGGTTAGCCTGCGGAATTCTTTGCCACAGGAGGTGGTGATGGCATCTGGTCTGGATGCCTTTAAGAGGGGATTGGACGGATTTCTGGAGGAAAGGTCCATCGTGGGCTATAGGCAATGGTGGATTGTGCAACCTCCTTACAAAGGTGGAGGGCTACTGGTACCGGGTGCAAGGGAGTGGCCACAGGATGCAACAGGATCTTGTTGTCTCCTGCCTCCCTGGGGCACCTGGTGGGCCGCTGTGAGATACAGGAAGCTGGACTAGATGGGGCTTTGGCCTGATCCAGCAGGGCTCTTCTTATGTTCTTAACCCAGGAAGGGAGCCTGGGCCCCTTTCTGCAAATTTGGGCAGCTCCACTGTGCAGCCAGGCCTCTGAACGGCAAGGCAGCGCAGGCAAAGAGAGGACCCGTTGAAGCCTTGCAACATTCCTAGCACTGAACAGCCGGAGAGGGCTGAGGCCACCACTGCAGCAGAGCAAAGGGATGAAGCAATTAAGGAACAAGAACAAAGCCATCCCCCCCCACACACACACACCCACGAGGGCAGGCACAGCCTTAGCCAAAAAGAAGCAGGGAGGAGGTTCGTAAGAGCCTAAGAGGAGCCCTGCTGGATCAGGCCACAGGCCCATCTAGCCCAGCCTCCGGTGTGTACACAGAACAAGACGCCCGCATCCTGCACTTCCTCGCCCCTGCTTTCCTGGATCACGGCCAAGACGGTCTGGCTCCTGTCCGAACCTGCAGTGCAGGCAAAAAGGAAGGCGCTGGGGAGAGGCGGGCTGGAAGAGAGGCGGCTTCCAGGCGGCACACGGTTTAGCAGCTAACACTTGCAATGTGGACTGAGGGTGGAAGAAACAGCCGCTACAGATGACCGGGACGTGCTTCTGTTGGGCAGGTGAGGTTTTGCTGAGCTGTTACAAGCCACAATTAAAAAGGATATCCAGAGGAACAAAAGCCTGCTTTGATTGGCAGTCCGACCACATAGCCCGGGCTCCCACTGAGAGGAACGGGGGCAGCACCTTGCTTTTAAAGAAAAGGTCAACGTGACTAACTTTCCAGTAGCCATTACCCCCATTAGTACCTCCCCAGCCTGCCTTATGGGGTACTTGGGTTTCTGCCAACTGTGTAGCTGGTGGAAGTCCAGGTGGCCCTGTATAAGGCTGCCTGGCCCGCAAGAGAGGATAGGATACCGTGGAGGGGGCCTCTACTGATCCCACCCACCCGTCCTGGGCCTGATCCCGCCCGCTCTGCCCTCCCCAAAACACCCCTCCTCTGCCTTCAAAACGTCCTCTCATCTTGGCTGTCGAGTTGTCCGAAACGTGCTTTATGATGACACGTTCGCAACATTCCAGGCCGGCAGAGGATAAGTACAGGACTGCGCTCCCTGACACCGTGAACCCGGCTTCCCAAGGAGACGTTCAGCAAAACTTGGGAAGCTACCTGGACGAAACGGACCGCAAAGCTCTGCTGTATTAAAACGCCGGTGTTGACCGCAGCCAGGATGAGAGAGAGGTTCACGCCGGTTATGTTGCCTGCCTCGGTGAAGCTGATGAGGTAGCTGGCCTGAACGACAAACAACATTTTGCGGATGAAACTGGCAGGCAGGGAAACTAGGTTGAGGGTCCCTCATCCAAACCTCCACCCCTGCCGCGTCCCGGAGGAACGGAGAGAGGACCAGCCGGCGGAACACTTGCCCCGAGAACGACGTTGCTGCACGTTTGGTTCTGCAACGTGGGGGAGAGGGGGGCGCTGGCGCTGGGCAGGCGGGTGTGCAGCCCCTCTGGGGTCCGCACAGTGACGGACTGGATAGTGACGTTGACCTGAAAGAGAGAGGCCGGCGGCTGCCTCAGGCAGGGAGAGCATCTGTGTACCCGGCTTTCACACGGGTCAACGATCTCAGAAGTTAAGAGGAGGAAGAGGCGGGCACCTACCGTTCGGTTGGATTTGGGTACCTGATGGGAATTGAAAAGAAGAAAAAGGAAGTGGCTGATCACACATAGCTTTACGCATTTCCCGCATTAAAAAGTGGGCGGGGCTAGCCACCCCGCCCCGCCCCGCCCCGCTAATACATCAGCTTCCGTGTCAGAGAATTCGGATCCTAGAATGACGCCGACGGCTACAAGTGCCGAGGGAATGTCGCCTCGCTCCACCCTCCGGGTTGCGCAACGCGACATTTTCCGGCCTCCGGGTGTAAGTGAGCAAAAGGAAAAGGCTTACGGCCAAGACGCTGGAGTTGGTGTAGAACTGCACGCCGAGAGCAGCGAGGGTCATGCATTCCTCCGGGGCGACCGTCCGGCTGCACTTCACCGCCTGGCGGACGAGAAACCCTGAGGGGGCCACAAAGCAAAGTCCATTGTGGGCTATAGGCAATGATGGGTTGTAACCTCCTTACACTAGTAGTAGGCTACTTCAGAGTACTGGGTGCAAGGGAGTGGCAACAGGATGCAGGCATCTTGTGGTCTCGTGTGCTCCATGAGGCACCTGGTGGGCCGCTGTGAGATGCAGGAAGCTGGACTAGGTGGGCCTTTGGCCTGATCCAGCGGTTGCTCTTCTTATGTTCTTATGTTCTAAAGCACAACTCCAAGTCACGGCCGGCTTTCGGGCGCACGGCAACAGCGCGCCTGTTTGGAACGGCGGCTGAGCTGGCCTGACGGGGTCTGTATCTCTGGAATGGTTTCCTGGTAGTGGTTGTTTTTTATCTATTTGGCTGTGTTTTAAAGTTCTGCCCATGTGAGCTGCCCTGAACATTTCCCCCCCCCCCCAGGAAAGTCTTGTACTAAACAAGAGTGAAAGGATCCTGGAACCTTCTATGTGTACATGCATTATATAAACACAAAATTGCCGCAGGAGGGCAGCCGGTCTGGGCTGATCCCAACGGCCAGGCTAAAAACTACCCTGGCACCTTTGAGATGACCAACTGCATCAACAGGATTGTCTTGTGTGGGCTGGAGCCCGCTCCGTCGGAGGCAGAGAGGCCACGCCAAACTGCACTGTGGTTAACAGAAGCAAAGGCACAGCCTTTTCTCGCTGACCTGAAGGACTGTTGCTGGCACACTGGGAGCCAAAGAGAGGAGCCGGAAGCTTGAGAAACCCGTCTGACGTCTCTATGGGGTCCCTGTACTGCCGAAAGAAAACACACGGCTTCAATTTTACGCATAGCGGGCAGAAGGGATGCATCAGCCTCTCCTCGCTGAGCTTTAAGCCAACGTCCTGGCCTTTCGCAACACTGAGTGTGCATCTCTCCACAGTCTTATGCTGGCCACTGCTACTGCGTCGCACGCAAGGATCTCCGTCGCTTTACCTTGTATCTGCTGGCTTCGCGCGCACGCTGGGTCGCCGCTTCGACCGTCGACGGGAGATCGGTCTCGGGACCAAAGGCGGCCCCGCCAAATTCCTGAACGAGCCTATCAAAATTGCGCGAAGTGGGTATTTCAGGGGACCGAAAGGACAGCACAGGCTTGTCTGGGGGGGGGGGAAAAAAATCAGACAAAACCAGCTTGACACTGTCACATTTACTTGCTGGAACGATGGCTTCTGTAACGGAATTAACTGGCCTGTCCTCGGCACAAACTCCTGGGCAGCTGCAGGTCAAGGGATGGCGCAGAGGACCCCTGCATGTCGGTCGGTCTCTCTCACCCACACAAAGACCCCCCCCCAATTCCTCAGCAAAGCCACTCAGCCAGGTTTTGCCACCTGACCTGGCTCTACTTACAGTTGGCGGTCTGAATGCAGAAGAAGCTGGGGTTGACTTTGTCAGCTACTTGAAATCTCCGGTCCGGAGGGTATGAAGCCGCGTCGATGGAATAGAGAGCTTCCTTCTGCCTGCAGAGCTGGCTATCACCTCTGCAAAGGGGGAGGGGACAGTGGCGTCATCCTACCGGAACGGGGAGGTACCCCATTCCGGTAGTTCCGGGGAGAGCGGGAATGGAGAAGCAGCACAAAGAGCTCTTCCGGGCGCAGGGAGGCGTTGCTACAGCTCACCCGTCCGTCCCCGCGGCGTTCTGGATCCTGGCGCCAGCAGCGTTCCGGTTGCTGGCGTCAGTGAATGACATCACTGGGGGGGGTCAACAAAAAAAGTGCCAGTCTATTTATACACCAAAAACCGTCCTAATGGGAGCCAAGAAGATGGAGGGGGAACCCAAGGAAGCCACATGGGATATTGCGGGCGTCTACCACGGAACTGCAGCAGCCACAGGTGAGCGCACAGAGCAGGAGGCTTTGGGAATAAAGCATGCGCCAGAGAGGGGGCAAGAAGTCAAGGAAGGGGACCAGGCTGCTGAAAAGGGAAGACTCCGAAATGGCCTTCTCCGGACAGCAGCAGAAGCCAGACGCGTGTTCTTCAAACGCGAACCCCATCGGGTCACGCCAGCACATTCTGGGAGAACAGCACGAAATGCACACCTTCCACGCAAGGCCACGTTCCTGGTCGTCGGAGAGCGTTCCTCTCCCACGCAGGAAGCTTTTGCTTTGACATCTCCAATAGCTCTCCAAGCAGTGGTGGCAACGGGCAATGTAGGCCAGATCAATTGTGCGCATCCCTCTTGGGTGACTCACCTGCCCAAGGAGCCAAGAATAAGCCTCCAGGCTCACAACTGGACTGACCCTGCGATGCCTTTTGTCCCAGGAATTCATGCTGGGCTGTTAAGAGGGGTTTTTTTTTTTCAAAGCAAGTGGGCTATGTGTTTTGAGACCAGAAGAAAACACGCCGGGATGTCTGTGCTCAAAAGGAATACCACCAACGCGAATGTGCTTTATTTGGTTGTCGGATTCAAAAAGCACAAACACACCAGAGGCAGGAGCAGCTGTTGAAAAGAGAGCAGCTGGGTGGTTTAATCCCAAGGAAAAAGAGAGGGACAGTCTGCATGTGTGGCCTGTGGAGCATTCAGAAACAACAGAGGGGAGTGCCACACACGTGGGGTGTTAATGGGGTGCGTTGTATACAAAAACACACTCCCAGAAAACCTCAGTGGGCAGAGGATTACCCTGCTCATGCTGGGATAGGGAACGAACACCCTTCCGACTATTCTGTTTAATTTAGAAGCCGCGAATTGCGGAGTGAGGAGCTGCAGGCTTCCATTGTTGCATCACACAAATGCAGAACCCAAGAAAACCCACACGCATCTGGTCTTTTTCTTCCAAAGCAACACTGTCTTTCTTAACACCGGGATTACAAGCAGTTTCAGCCACTGATGACAGACAGACAACGGCCAGTGGTATGGCAGAAGCCGAACGGTCTCTACGTCAGCCTTCTCCTTCCTGGCTGGCAAACGTTTGGCAATACTGAATGAACAAACTCGGCTTGCAGAGGATGTTCCCTTATTCCCAGGGCTCAGGGAGTTTACCCCTTACCCTGTTTCATGCTCCAGCCATCCCTATGGGGCTACTCAGTTTCGCTGATGCACGTCCAAGCAGCCCATGTAAGGCCACAGGGCCTGGGAGATTCTGACTTCGAGGAACTTTTGTAGAAACAGCCCCTTCCACGCATTCTGGTGCCGTCCCTCAAGACGACGTGGCGCATCAAAAGCTTCAGATAGGAACAGACTCTTATATCCACATCATTCAGAAGCTTTTTAACTAAAATGGTCTTGCACTAGGGTTTCCGATCGACAGCTAAGCCCTCTCCGGCTTACATTCAGAGGCGGTCCCGTCACAGAGGCGGTCACTGCCCCACAAGCAGTGGTGTCATCTAAATGATTTAAGAACAGGTACTCACTTTTGATTGGCGCGTGTCGGGACCCGCCCACCGGAAGTGACGTCATAAGCCGGAAGTGATGTCGTGGCAGGAAGGGACATGAAAAAAGCCCTTTTTGAGGCCTCAGATGATTTTAAACTGACCCAACAGTTGCAACAGTATTCCACAGCACCCCCAGAACAGGTGAAGGAGGCCTGGCATCAAGTTAAAACCCCAGAGCAGCTCATTTTTCAGTGGCAAGGCAAGGAAAGGCTCCGCTCGCTGCCTGCCTGCCTGCCTGGCTCTGAGAACATGCAGGCAACTCAAATGTGCAGGAAATTCAAACGTTGCAGGGGGCGGAGTCGACGAGTGGGCAGGCGAGTGGGCGGGGCCAGCTGTAATCCTAGGAACCGGTACTCGCGTACCCCCGCGTACCCACTGCCCACAAGCTCTTCCCGAGCACCTGCATGAGCTCTGGCTGCACCTCAGGGCCACGATACAGACACAAACACTTACGTGACAACAGGGATTGAGCACGTTGTGAAAAGGCTGAAGTCTGCAGCAGTGCAAGTCGAGTCACAGCAGCAGTTGGCATCACACTGATCCACCAGGAGGTCGCAGCCACACAATTTAGCCACTAGAGGGAGTGAGTGAGGGAGGGAGAGAACAGATTTAGGGCTCGATTTTAAAAAACGGTACACCACTTAAAACCACACAACCACCACAAAATTGTGAGAACAGCCATCCTTAAAAGACCTTTTTTTATTTCAACAAGCTTTTAATTGTTGACAGGCTGGCTGGTTTTTATATTCTTTTATATTTTAGGATCCACGGGGCTTGCTGTTTGAATCTTAATTATTTCAATATTGTTTTTAAATTACTGTTTTTAATTGTTAAATTGTATTTTATCGTATCTTGTTGTTGGAAGCTGCCTTGGGTGCCCATGGGGCAGAAAGGCGGGGTATAAATAAAATAAATAATAATAATAAATAATAAAGAAACTAAGTTCATATAAACGATGGAATTCCCTACCAGGGAAACTGAGATAATAATAATAATAATAATAATAATAATAATAATAATAATAATACATGTATTTATATACCGCCTTTCTTAAGATCACCAGATTTCTCCAGTGACTACAACTCAAGGCGGTTTACATGGGCAGACTTTATTCACAAACCCGAAGGTTTTTACAATTTACAGAATGTTCTGTCTTTCAAGAACTACACACATTCAGATCTTCCTTTCTGGATTTAGCCTTCTTTCTTTAGCCACCCGTCTGTCGTCTGCTGGCTGATGAGGCTTCCCTGCTGCCACCAGAGACGCAGCTGACTTCAGCACACTCCTCCTCCCAGGAGGCAGCTGGAACTCAGCTTTTAATCAGCCGCAGTTTGCAAGGTCTGCCGCTCACAGAGACTTCCGGCAGTCCCGAGCTCACGACCTTGAGATCTTCAGCTGTATCTTCGGGCAAACGGAGGCATTAACCCTCTCGGCTAAATCTTCTGCCCTGATCTACCCCCTCCTCCTTCACAGTCTTTCGGCCATGAGGGCTCAAAACATTTGCTTTGTCTTCTGGATTATGTGCTGGGGTCGCTCCTTGTGTCAGCTCCGGAGCAGTGCGTGGGATATAAATACTTGCCCAAATTCCTCCTCCTGTGCGATGGGGAAAGGTCGAGGCACCAAATACTTGCCCAAACCCACTCTTCTGTGTAGTGGTGCAAGGCAGAGGCACTTTGCCCGCCGTGTGCATTTGGCAACCCTGCTCAGAGGTAGACTGCACCTGTGCCTGGAGGCTCCTCCCCCCCCCATTACAGAGGCGGGACTCACCGTCCCTCACGGGCTCAGGCCAGGGGCCGAGCCGAGGCGGGGGTTCGGTGCTGCGGGTCGCCGCAGGGCTGGTGGGGCCGGGCCCTGTCGAGGTGGTGGAGCCGGGGCTGGTGGGGCCCGGGGTGGGCTCCGCAGAGGGGCTTTGCAGGCCGGGGCCCGGGGAGGCCTGGCTGGGGCCATCGGTGTGCCCTGGATGGTCGGCCCCATCTCCGGGCGTGGCCGGCAAGAGCAGCAGCGGCGGCAGGGAGAAGAGGAGCGCGAGGGCCCGCCAACGACGCTGCCCCATCCAGGCTCTCGAGTAGGCCGCGGCGGCCGTGGCAACCAAGGCGGCCCGGTAACCAAGGAGACCGCGCAGAGCGCGACGGGAGTCCCGTCAAGCCCGCGCCCCAGCACCGTCCTGCGCACGCGCCACTTAGAAGAGGTACGAAAACGCCAGAGTGGCCCATCCCAGGCTCCGCAATGGGAGACTTCCGGGTAACTCCGGACGCCATTTTTAATCCCTTTTGGCGGCAGGGAGAGAACGAAGCCTAACCGCGCACTCTCTTAGCAGAGATAAGAAAGCACAAGCGTCAAGCACCCCATCCCAGGCTCCCTAATAGGACACTTCCGGGATCACATCGGAGGCTATTCACTGGGGCTCTTCTTATGTTCTTATAAGGTCTCATCAGATTGGTTCTCTTTCCTTCTTCTTTCCTTTAGACTGAGAATGCAAATCTCAAGGGATGTCCCTTTCTTTCTCACAAGACACCGGAACTTTACTTAGGGACAAAATTGACTGGCACAAGAAAAGGAAAAATTGTGAATATTCATGGAAATACATGGTTGCGTTGTTGCATCTTCTGATCAGTAGAGGGCGCGCTGCTGCATGTTTCGGATAATGCCCAGAAACTGTACTTAAGCCAAGAACGTCTCAACAGCAAAAACTTCCTTGGGTAGTTAATTCTGTTTGCGTGCAAATGTAATATTTTCCAGAAGCCCCAACTTTGGCAGGCTGTGTGCACTGATTACTCACATTGCCCGCTGCTCAGTGTGACTTGCACCTGACCAAGAAGGATCTTGAACTGAAGGATTTGAGCTGAAGCTCCAATATTTTGGCCACCTCATGAGAAGACTCTTTAGAAAAGACCCTCATGCTGGGAAAGATGGAAGGCAAAAGGAGAAGGGGGCGGCAGAGGATGAGATGGTTAGAGAGTGTCACCGAAGCGATGAACATGAAATTGGGCGAACTCCGGAAGCTAGTGGAGGACAGGGAGGCCTGGCGTGCTGTGGTCCAGGGGGTCGCAAAGAGCTGGACACAACTTAGCGACTGAACAACCACAACAAAGAAGGATCACTTCTGAATGGCGGGCAGTCTTTTGCATCAAACCATCACTTCTCTGTTGAATCTGTTTGCAGCCTTACCACACACATTGGTCTGAAATGTCCCCAAAAGCCCCCAGATTGGCACCCAAACGGGATCAAAGAACATCTCCTTGGTGACAGTGCGTGAGCTGAATCCTCCCCACTCAAAGTCCATGGGCTTCTCCCCAATCAATTATAAGGGCCAAACCAAACAAAGTCCTGCAGAGATTTAAGTGAGGCATGATTGAGAAAGATTCCCAGCAGCTACAAAACAACTTGAGAAACGCCTGAAGCATCAACGCGTGACCTGCCTCTCCTTCCTTTCTTTTCTATTTAGGGCAGTGGATTGGGACCCCTTTGGTGGGCCGCGACCTGACATCAGGTGGGTTGCGGAAAGCTCGAGCCGCCATCTTGGAAGCCACAGACCTGACTCTTGCTATATTCCTTTTGTGAGAGTTCACAGTTTGCATTTTCAAGTGAGGATTTTTTTTTAAATTTTTTTTTTAGTTCAGTGCTTTTACATAATATTTTGTTCGAATCTTGCTTTCGGTCAGGGCTGTTTCCTGGTTGTGCAATTGCTGCAGTCCAAGAATGCCAGTTTGAGTTCTAGGAGTGTCATTTGATTATGTCACAAGGGCAGCACTTCCTGCTTGATGATGTCACTTCTGGAGGGTCCCGACATGACTGCCATGCTAAATAGTGAGTCCTGGTCTAAAAGCTGCTATAGTATGGGTATGGGTTTTTTTACATTTTGTTTTTGCAACTCATTTTTCCACCATTGTAAATTATTATTGATTGATGACATTTGTACCCCTAGATTTTTTTCCCCCTAGGATAGACCTCAAACTCTGTACAGGGGCAGTAAGGGTTAGTACAGCCCGTCTTTCAGACTGGAATTGACATGATAAGCATTGCAACCGAGGGAATGCAGGATAGGACTGAGCCGTACTCAGAAATGTTGACATGGGCCCGGCTGGAATAAAATGCAGGAAGCTCTTTGGCTGCAAGAGGTTGGACTGCTGTCATTTGAATTAGGCGTGGCCTGACTGTCCACCCTTACTTTGAATTCTCTGCCTGATTGTGTTTTTAATCCAAATGACGTCAAGTGTGTGTACTTTTGAAACTGGCATGCAAAGGACGGCCACACCTGGAAGCAGCACGGCACAGGTGGGGCTGAGAGACCTCTCGTGCAGATATATAGGTCCAATCTTTTAATACACTGATTTTTGATCCATAGATTAGACTCAACACTGAAGGCCACTACAGATAAGGACACCGCCGATCCCCGGGGAAGGGGAAAACAACATGTCCCCATTCTAAAAACTGCCTTTCTAGGGAGTCAGACAGTTAGAACTGCAATTTTGCAGCTTGCTCTAAGAAAAACGGTGGCAAGAGGGTGATTTCGTTGTGGAGGGGAGGAGGCTACAAAATCTTTTATCCTGGATAGTGGATGCACTGTGGCTGTAATCCTGTCCACGCTTACCTGGGAGTAAGCCCCACTGGCTGTATTGGCACTTCATTCTGAGTAGACCTGCATAGGATTGGGCTCTATACGCGACACAGGCAAACTCCACCGAATTCAATTGGAGCATAGGGTTGCAGCCTATTTAAGCTGCAGGGCTGGGGGATTGTTTTTAAACATTTTACTTCCAACGAGTTCACTTTTCTGGGAAGCTGGCAACTCCTGCAGATCAGAGGAGGGAGAGGCGAGGCGAGGGCAGGCACGAGGCTGGGGAAGTCCCCGAGCACCTCCAGCCGCCTGCAGCGCGATGACTCAGGCGGCAGGTCCTTCTGTGACCTTGAACCCAAAGTCACCGCATCCTTCCCGGCGATTGGCTCGAGGGCCCTGGAGGAAGAGGCATCACAGGGAGAAAGCCGGGCGGGAGCTCCGAAGAGGGCGGCTGCAGAGGGCGCCGCAGCAGGCGGGGACCCCCTTTGTGACCAGCGCCCGGCTTGCAAGCGCCGCGAGGGTTGCTCTCCGCAGCCCAGGCAGCGCGTGGTCTGGTGCGTCACAAACTACACTTCCCAGCATGCCCGCGCCCTCCGGGGAACCGCTTGTTTGGGCGTGCGGGAGGAGGGCGCGCGCGCGTTGCATGCTGGGGTGGGGGAGCGTCTCTCTCGTCCGGGACCGCTGTATGCAAATGAGGCTGGGCGAGCGCAGCCAATCGGCGAGGCGGAGGTCTTTGAGTGGCGTGGCCCGGCGCTGGGGCCCCGGATGCGCGTGAGCCTGTGTGAGGTGAGGGAGGCGGGGCTTCTCAGCCGGCGGCGAGGCGGAGCCAGAGGCGGGGCTGACCTCGCGCTCTCGCTCCCCTCCCGCCTTCCCCTCAGCCGCCGCCGCCGCCGCCCGGGCTCGACGCACGCGAGGAGGTGAAGATGGCGGCGCGGATGAGGTGCCGGCTGTGACCGACCGAGCGCGGAGCCCAGCCCGGCCTGAGGAGGGGGAGCCGCGGCCAGGCCAGACCAGGCCCCCCGACCCCGGCCCGAGGTGGGGGGCCCGGACCCCCCCTGAGGAGGAGGAGGAGGAGGGGGAGGGGCTCGAACCCCCCCCGTCGCGAGGGGGGCTGAGCGCGTGCCCTGAGTGGAGGTGAGGCCGCCCCCCAAGACTTGGGGGGGGTCAAACCCTCATTTGAGGGGGGCTGAACCCCTGCCTTGCAAGGAGCCTCCTGAGGGGAGGGGGGGGCTTTGACCCCACCCTTGAGGAGGACTTGAACCCTCTTCTTTGGCGGGAGGGGCTGCATTTGGAAGTTTGGGGGGTGGCTTGAGCCTCCTGCCTGCATTTGAGGGGGGCTGAACCCCTTTCCTAAGAGGAGCCCCCTCTCTTCCTCCTGCCCAGGAGGCCCCCCCCTTCTGAAGAGGGTGTGTGTGTGTGGGGGGGGTGCGAGTCCTGCACACACGCACAGTTTTCAGCTGGGCAGGCACTCCTTGGGTCTCAGCCTCGTGGAGAGTGCTCTCATTTTTGTTTTTGACCGAGTTGGGAGTTCTTGGGGGGCCCTGGGAATCGTGGGCCATGGGGAGCGTCCCGATTTAGAAAAAGGACGGCTATCTGGACGTTTTTGGACTGAGCGTGTGGACGGAAAGAAGACCCACGCGCGCATACCACCTGCCCCTCTGCTTGGAAAGTCCGGAGGCTTAAGCGATCCTCCTCTCTTTTTCTCCCCCGGGGTGGGGTGGAGGACGGACGGTATAAAGGCCTCAGTGTTTGAGTAGTATTGAGACCCAAGTGCTGGGGTTCCCTGGTTTTTCTGTTGAAGTGGAAGTTAAACGGGAATCTGCCACAAGAGCTAAAGAGAGGCAGGGAAGTGGTTTTAATTTTTTTTTTTTTAAAGGGAGGGGTGTGGTTCAAGGTCGGCCCCACGCGGGGTCATACTGACGCACCTTTGCTTTGAATATTTTTTTTTCCTCTGACAAATCTCAAGAACAGGGGGCCTCCACTTTTGGAGGGGCCCCCACTGTGAACCCTGGGTCTTGGGGTGGCCCCCGCGGTTCAAAGTGGGCTGCATTGGCTCCGGTGGCACTTCTGCCCACAGTTCCCCTCATTGCAGGCGGTCGGCTGCTGGGCACCCCACGCCATGTTCTCAGTCCTCTCTTATGGCAGACTGGTAGCCCGGGCAGTCCTGGGTGGTCTTTCGCAGACAGACTCTCGAGATTACAGCCTGGTGACTGCCAGCTGTGGCTTCGGCAAGGACTTCCGCAAGGGCATCTTGAAGAAGGGCATGTGCTACGGGGACGACGCCTGCTTTGTGGCCAGACACCGATCAGCAGATGTGCTAGGTGAGTGCTTCTGAACGGGCTGAGGCTGCCCCCCTCCCCCGTCCGTCCTTTCTTCTCTTGGGGATTGTGAAATGGCAGCCCCAGGTTGTGATTGCAAAGGGCCCTGTAATTATAGCTTTAGAAACGGAGGTTTTCATCTTGGGGCTAAACATGCCATGCAAACCAGCAACATGGATTCCATGTGGTTTTTCTTGATGCTCTTCTTCCCCCCCCCCCCGATTAATCTTGCCCAGTAAAAGGTTCTTAGGTGGGCAGTGTCCCTTTTGTTCAGAAGCTCTGCCAATGACTAGGCCTGTGTCATGCAGCAAGGCTTTTTTTTTTTTAAAGCAGCGTTTTATGGAACTTCCCCTGTTTTAATAAACTTCATCTCCTGAGGCTAGTGCTTTTTTTCCTTACCACCCTAACTCTGCAGATGAAATGAGCGGGCACTTCCTGCCTTCGGTTTACCTTGTGCCCTTGTCAGGTGAAAAACAAAGTGACATTGAGACTGGTTTCAGATGTCAAATTTCACTTCCCATACCGTAATTACAGGCCTTGCTGCAGATCCACAGTGCAGTGCAACTGTGTTGTCGGATGTCGTGGAAGCCAGAGGGGAGCGGGGCCTTGTTGTGGGTTTTTTAGTTCTTTTAGAGATTGAGCTTGAGACCAGCAGACCTGTCTCTTGAGACAGTAATTGACATGGCTTTACACCACAAACGAACACTACTGGACGCGTATTGTGTGTGATGACTGTTCGGGCTTGAAGGTTAGCCTTGGGGTTTTGCTTTCATATCTGAAATGTCTTATGCCGGTGGTAATTGGAAACTTAGTGTTGCCATGGGAACTTCATGCCTGTTGTAATCAGTGAACTTTTGGGAGGGGAGGACGAGAATACATCATTTCCTTAGAAGTAGTGTTGGCACATAAGTTTAGAGGAACTCTGGCATGGTTGTCACTAGGACAGAGAGAAACTCAGTTGGCCCAAACTGCTTGTGTAGTGCAGTTGATTTCTTTCCATCTTTGTTTTGGGGCCCCAACTCAGTTAACGGTTCCTTAAGTCCTATAGAGTTCTTCAGTGCATCCATCTATCCATACGGAAGGAGAGGGCTTCAGATCCAAGATCTGAAGACAAGAGTCAGGCCTGTCTTCATTCTGACTCTGCAGTGAATTGTAGTGCAGAACTAGATGCCGTTATGGCATCACTGCAGAATTGACAAACAGCAAATTCTTCAGCTGGAATAACTTACGCTTGCACTCACTGCCTTATTATGGGTGAGCAGATGGCTTTTTTTTTTTTTGACAGACTTGATCATCTTATGGCTCATTAACTAGGGACTTGATGATAAATTCAGGATGAAGGAATTATTTTGGATGCTTTAGAATGCAGTCTCTGTGGTTTGGTTCTCTGACTTTATTTTGCCAGCAGGCTTCCTTTTATATTTGTCTGCCACTTTTCAGCTGCTTGCCTCCCAGAGTCCCCTGCAGTTAAAATCCATAGGAAGGTACAATATAATTAGGTAGGGGTGTGTGTGTGTGTGTGTGTGGGGTGGTGGTGGTGGTGGTCTCTTCCAGACCCTGGTAGGTGGTGTTAGTTCAGGTTCTTTGTTGCAGGCGGAGGGGACAAAAAGACCTGCGAGCTGACAAAGGTGGCAGCCCACAGGAGCTGCCTCTTCATTTAAATTGTGAAGTCTTTTGGCCCCCAGCAATTGTTCTAAGTTTCTAAGTGGAAGAAACTGCAGGTGGGACTTGGGCTGACCAGTGTTGGAAACATCAATCCACAGAAAGCACCTGCTTGCCACATTCCTCAGTCTCTCTCACAATAGAGAAGATGCAATTATCCTGCTGCTTGGTTGCCCTTATTGTTAAATCCTGCTGCATTTAATTGATACTTTGGTGTCGCACATGATTGCACCCCCTTACCCATTTTTCCATTGCGCATCTTGTGCATTTGGTTATTATATCCTGTTTCCTTTCTCTGGTTTAGAATCTTGTGCTTTCCCTCTCTGCCCTTTTTCTCCTCGCCTGTTTCCTTGTAAACATTCCCCATCTCTCCAGACCTGGCCTCCGCTGTTGCCCTTTTCTGGATAATGGCAATTTGTTCTGCCCTCCCATGTTTCTAAGCCGTTCCCCACCCCCCAAAAAAGATGACTCATAGCAGAGTTTGTCATAATTGAAAAGTTTGTAAATAAAGATTTAGAGTATATTTGGTCAAAGAATGCGCCTTAAGTGTTTCTCATTTTCCACTCAGTCCTGATTTGCTTTTTTTACTTTCAGTGAAACAAATCTGCCAAGCAGCTCAGTGTAAAAGTCTCACGCCCTTGGCTTCAGAGTCCATGTGGGCTGGGTGTGGGTGTGGAGCAGCCACATGAGCTGTTCTCATCCAGTGGAAAAAATGTGCATGGGCACTTGGACTCAGCCCAAGTTCCGAGTCAGTCCCTGTTTGACCTGTGGTTTAAAAGTAAAAAAAACAACCCACATACTTATGTATGGTGTAATAACTATACCAGAGAGAGTGAACTTTATAGTGCAGTAGTTCTCAACTTTTTAGCACTGGGACCCACTTTTTAGAATGACCATCTGTCCGGGACCCACCGGAAATGATGACATGGCCAGAAGTCACTCTGAGGCTTTCAGGAAGCTTGCAAGTACTACCTGAGGTCAGTTCTCCCCCCCACTGCCCCAGCAGTGGCATAATTGGTTGTCATGGCTAATGACCATTGATGACCAATCTTGCTGCATGAATCAGCCTTGATCCCATTGTAAAGCCATCTGGGCCAGTGGTGCCTCTGATAGTGGACACAGAACTTGATTTTGATGCAACAGGCAGGCAATCTTTTTGGTTCCTTTAGCACTTAATTTGGGTAATTAATAAACTGCAGGTTATAGCCAACAATACTTATAAAGTAGTACAACAAATACTTTCTATCCTGAGAATAAATGGCTCCCCATTAGGGCTACAGTCCTATACAGTGTATAGGGGCGGTGGGTTTTTGTGAGGATTCCACAGCTCCCCAAGGAGCAGCATCTCACAGTTTGGGAACCACTGCCTTACAGGAAAACAATACAAAACAGATCACAGAAATGTCAAATCTGTCATGAAAGTTGTGGGAGTAGCCCATGTGCAGGGCCTGCAGAACATTAACTGTTTTTTGTCTCCAGCTTAAGTGGTGGTCTGCTTGTTTTTGTTTTTAAAAGCCTACATTTGTTTAAAATATCTTGTGCTATTCAGAACATGAAATCCTTCAAGTTGTACTAATAGCACAAGGCTAGTATTGACAATTTAATCAAAAACAAAGCATGCAAGAACAGAACGATTTGTTAGGAAACATATTTACAAAACATTAATGTTTTTCTTTCTGTTTGGTTAGCAAAAATAATGCTGAACTGGAGCATAGTGCTTTGGAAATGTGCTTATTCTTCAATCCAAAAAGACTTTACTCCTTTCAGTCCCTTCAGTTTGTCTTTAAATATTGTGCACTTCTTCTGGAATTGTCACCTGCTTGTAAATTCCTTACCTAGCCAAGTCTTCCATGTGGCCTCTTGAAAGGAGGTTGCTGTCAAGCAGATGTGTGAAACGGTAGATATTTATTTATCCGTTCATGTCCTGCCTCAGAAGTTCAGAGCAGCTTACACCATCGCCTGTCCTACCCACTGCATAGGATTGCTTGGCGTTTCAGTGACAGTCTGCTCTAAAACCGTAATTCCTCTTGACACATTTAACCTGACAGCACTTTTCTTGAGAGGAGACGTGTTCTAGAAATGGGGAAACAGTGAGTTGGCTTTCACCCTGCCAGAAATGCTCAGCTGCCTTCAGCCTTATCTTGGCTTAAGCCAACAAGCCTGTTTAGTCTTCCCAGGTTGTGATTGGATGCGCACTTTCCAGCAAGTAAGGCCCAATGTGTACAGTAAAGACATATATATGATTGTACTGCAATTGTGTAATAATGGCGCTTTATTTATTTGAAAAGACCCTCCTTAGAAAAGACCCTCATGCTGGGAAAGATTGAAGGCAAAAGGAGAAGGGGGCGACAGAGGATGAGATGGTTAGATAGTGTCACCGAAGTAATGAATATGAAATTGGGTGAACTCCGGAAGCTAGTGGAGGACAGGGAGGCCTGGCGTACTGTGGTCCATGGGGTCGCGAAGAGTCGGACACGACTTAGCGACTGAACAACAACAACAAATTTATTTGAAGACTTTATACCCCATGCCAAAAGCAAGTGCCCAGTTTCCCATGCCAAAGCAAATGCCCAAGGTGGCTTAGAGCTAAATAATAACAGTACAGGGTGTTTGGAAAGTCACTGTGCACTTACGTATATTTATTTATGAAAAGTGCACAGTGACTTTCCGAACACCCTGTACAATGTAAAACAGCAAGCAAAAACATCAACCAAGGCATGAAAATATTAATTTTAGCATTAATACACAACCATACCCATGAAACGTTTAATACAGGGCAAAATCCAACACATGTGGTCAGGCCGTCTCGTCGGCTTTCATCTCCCATTTCTAGTATTCAAAAGGATACATCTGTTTGCCTTCTGCCCATCTCGGGATTTCTCTCTTCTCCATGTAGATGGCTCCCCCAAATTGTAATTGCAAATTTAACCAACACGTACTTGCTTATGCAAAACCTCTTTCATTACATGCAAGCATTGCAGTTCATTGCCAGGTTGGAAAATTTTATACGGGCTGAAGGACACTCTCTGAAAGTGGTGAAGTTTGACACTGATCAGCCAAGGGATTATTCTTTTACAGACAGCTAGTACCCAGGGATCTCCTTTGAACTGTTCAGTTGCGTAAGGGAACTGACCTTGGAAATGCTAGATGGAGTGATGGTAACACAGTGACTTAGTCCTATATAGGAAGTGCCTAGAAGCTCGGTAATGCGAGCAGTGGCAACTTTGCACTGGTAGCTGTGCTGTCTCGTAAAAGCACTTTGGGTGGTGCAGGCCCTGGTGTAGGCCAAGCAAACTAACCATCCTTGTTATGTAAAGGGGGGTGGTGGTGGTGGTAGTTTTGGACTCTAATCACTAGCAAGTGTGCAGGAATAGAGGGAAAGTTTTGCTGATCCACTGCTGTTTACCAAAGTTACGCCTTGTCCCTGGCTAGAGGAAAGGTTAGCATCCAGTTTTCTGTTTCCTTTGCAAATGGCTCGTGCTGCTGAGAACCTGCGGCCCGGACCTGCTCCTTTTGGAACTTGAATTTGTGGTTGTTTCAGAGACGTTCTGCAGCTTTTATTTCCCAGCTGCTGCCACCCCCGCACAGCCCTTCCCCTCCCCTCAACCCACAGCCTTCAGCTCGGCACTGCTACCTCATCAGCGCAGCTCGCCTTGTCTCCTTGCTTCGCTTGACGCAGGCAAACTTCAGCCGTTGCAAGGACCCCTCGCCGCCACAGCTGACGCACATGCAGCCGGGCTTGGCTCTGGGAACGGCGTGTAATCGTCTCTGTAGAAGGCAAAGCTCTTGCATCAAAAAACGCCACTTACTGATGCTGAAAGCGGCAGCGGTTCTGCTCTTGAGAACAGCTGCTTTGAAACATCTGTCCACCTCCAGAAGGTTTTCAAGGGGGATGCACTGTATACACACACACGTATGTGTTTGTGTGTCATATAGGAGAAGAACAGCCATTTCCTTTTGGTGTAATCCCAGCACTGGCACCACCTACACGTAGCTGACTAAAAAGGTGCCCCAGTTAATTAGATTAAACATTGCAGCCCTGTAAAAACTTGACGCTATGCACAGAGCAATTTGTTTTAGTCATCCAAAGAGCTACGTTTAGATGACCCTGGGCAGTTACGTTTCGTATCCTGTGCCAGGGCTGTAATTATCTGCTGTAACTAGTGGCTTTCTGGGGTCTAAGGCAGAGACCTTTCCCACTATCTGCTCCCTGAGTTTAAAATGGGAAGTGCCTGTGACACTTTTGCCGGCAAAGAAAACGCCTGCCTTCCAAAGCTGCCTCGGTTCTTCCTTCCCCCTTTTCAAGCAGTGGCAGCAATAGGGCTTTCTTCTACTTACAAAAAAACCTCTCCTCTTACGACATGAATGTCTAAAAGGTTATGCACTATTTGGGGGAAATCTGATTAATGCTGACGGCCTGTTCTGACTGTAACATGTTGGTGGATTACGCAGTTCATGCGAAGGTCACTCACACCCCTCTGTCTCCTTTCAGCTGGCATCTCGGTGAAGGGCATTTTACAGATTAGCAAATTTCCCTCTCTGCACTAAACTGATTTTCACTTCCTGGACGGAGGGTAGCAGCCTACTCCTTCACAGGAGATCTGTCTGCCTTAGACAGGGTCTTTGATCTATGAAGATGTGACTCATACTGCTTCCTGAATAATTAACATTATCTTCCCTCCTTTGATTAAAAATACCAAATTGTGACTGTGGCGGGCCAAAGAACAGTTTCCAAGCCAAATATCAGGGAACTGGATATTGGAGATGCTTCTGGAAATGAGTGAGAGCTTGTTGGAATTTCTGCGTGATCCAAGATAAAACTCCTAATATGTCTTTCCTAAATAGCTCTCTCTTGTTCCACCACCTTCCAAACCTGCCCTAGAAGGCTAGCCAGAAGCTCTTGTACCGAAAGGAAATAGTTTTGCAGACATTTTTCAGCGAGGAAGCAGCAACACCTCGTTCCTAAGCTTGGCAGTGTTGCGAGGACAGTGGGGGGGGGGGAATGATTCCATATTTCACATCCAGGGACATTATCCAACCATTACGGAATATTCTAGCTATACTGCTCAGTCAACCAGATGTTAATGGATTGTATCTTAGGGTCTCCTTCTGCATGTGAAAGGCATCCTGGTGGAGTCCTTCCTCGGGAGGATGGAAGTCTTAGGGTGCAATCCAACTTTAACCAGTTAAACTGCATCTTTTTACAAGTTGTGTGGATATGCAAAGAGGGCATGTTGCGTATCTTAAATGCAGTTAGCATCTGAAGGTTGGCTTTAGCTGAATATCAGGAAACTTGGTGAGTAGCTGTACTATATCTGCAGCCTCTTAGACTGTTAAGCTGGACTCTTCAGTGCTGAAGCTCCTCAAGGTTTTTTTTTTCAGGTGGTGATCTTAAAGCAGTCTTGGTGACCTTTAACTCACAAATGCCTCTGTGTTCAGATGTAGCAACTATATCTTTCAGCATATACCCTCTGTCAGCAACTATATCTTTCGAATGTGGTGGTGGTTCTAGAATGGGGAAAATACTCCAGCAGCAACGGAGCGAGCTCCCGTCGCTTGTCCCAGCTCCTGCCAACCTAGCAGTTCGAAAGCACCTAAATGCAAATAGATAAATAGGGACCACTTCGGTGGGAAGGGAACGTGCAGCGTAGAGTCATACCGGCCACATGGCCACGGAAGCTTGTCCTCGGACAAAACACCGGCTCTACAGGCTTTGAAACGGAGTGAGCACCGCCCCCTACAGTCGGTCACGACTAGACCATTCGGTCGTGGGGAAACCTTTACTTTTTTTTAATCCTGGAGAAGTAACAAATGGTAGTTGTCTGTGGTCTTGCTCAAAACAAAAGAAGTCTTAAACCCTGGTGTGCGTTTTTCAATCCCTGCAGTCTTAATCGAGTTTCATAATAACCTGTTGTTTGGGACTTCAGCCGCCGGAAGTGATTATGCACCCCTTTGCTCCTTGCATGGCCTACTGAATTAGGAAAGTGATTAGTTTAGAAAGCCTCCTCCAGAAGCCTGAGCAGCAGGCTGGAGCATTCAAGAAAAGGGTTGCACGAGCGTTGATTTTTATGTCTTGGATTTTGTATTGGCAGCCCCAAACCTATTAACAGTTTCAAAATGTCCTCTTCTTTCTCTTCCTAGGGGTAGCAGATGGTGTCGGTGGCTGGCGAGACTACGGCGTTGACCCTTCTATGTTCTCAGGGACTCTAATGCGCACTTGTGAACGCTTAGTAAAGGAAGGACGGTTTGTACCGACTAATCCTGTCGGGATTCTCACCACGAGCTACTGTGAGCTTCTGCAGAACAAAGTCCCTTTGCTTGGTAAGGGCAATGCCACCCCCCTCCCCTCCTTCCATCCACTCTTGGTGTGCGTTCTTGGCCGCTACTCTGAGATCGCACAGAAGCCTGTTTAGCTCCTTCCACGCCCTGAAGAAGAGCATCCGCTTGAAGCAAGTTGGGCTCACTAATAACACTAAGCAATGCCTAGTGCTTATATTAGTCTCCTTTGAGGGAGACCCTCCTGCTTCTGCGTCGGTGCCTTCCCTTGCCTCTCTTTTGTGCATTCCCAGTTGGCCGTACCTTTATCTACTCGGGGGACGTGGCGTGGTCATTAAGAGTGCTCACACTGAACGCCTGCTGCGAATTCACTGGGTGGCCTCCAGCGAGCTGCTGTCTCCAAGTTGCTCAGCCCAGAGTTGCCCCTGCTGGCCTCTGCAGCTCGCAAGGCTCTCTTAGAAGCAGTGAGCGTCGGGGGGGGAGGGGGGCGGGCAGGCTCCGGGGGCGGAATTTGTCTGTGCCTGGGTAATGCGGAGACCCAGCAGTGCTCATGGAAACCCGTAACCTTTAGCACACAGAGCACCAGCTCCTCTGCCTGGCCCCCGTGCTGCTCACCTGACCGCAGCTTGTCTGCCAGGAGCTCCCTCTACATACAGGAAGCTATATTTAGCTCGCCTCCGCTGAACTCGGGAAGAGCCGGTCCTTTCTCGTGACACTGCTCAAGGAAGGGCATCGAGCCACGGAGCTCTCCTTCGGGGTCGGCTCAGGCCTGGCCGGAGCTGCTTTCAGCAGGTCTGAGGGTGCGTTTGTGACACCGTGACTGTGCTTGTGCAAAAGCACCGACTCAGGCAGAAGCTGCCCCGGTGTCCCCTTCTGGGGCCTGCCTGCCTCCTCCTGGCCGTTCACAGGGGCCTGTGGTGACGGTGCCCGAGCCCCTCCCTTTCCCTTGAAAGGACTCTGTTTCCTTCTCACCAGGACTGCTCTCCTGAGAAATAGTCCTCCCCGGGAACTTTGATGCGGGCACCTGTGTGGCAGCCTTCAGAGCGCCCTGCATTTTGTGGACCAGCCAGTGGCTGGCCGTGGACAGAGGTGTCTCTACAGGGAGGGCAGAGCTCTAAGTTTTGCAAGGAGCCTTACCTTGTCATGTAAATCCCTTGCTGCTGTAGCCAGTAAGCAACGTCAAGATGTTGCTGTTCCCTGTGAGGATTGGCTAAAACGGTGCAGGGGAGGAGTGATTTCCACTGCAAGGTGAGGCTTCTTTCAAAACTTAGAGCTCTGCCCTCCCTGTAGAAACGCCACTGGCCATGGATGCCTTGCCAAGGGCTCTCCGCGGCTGTGCAACCTTCTCTCTGCTTCAGCAGCTCCTGTTAACACTGGCAGTCTCTGTTCATGTCAGCAAAGCCCCTCTGCCTACCTGCACAAACCCGTAGCAGAGGAAAATGTTTGGGCAGGGGATTTTAAATTGGCTGCTTACTCAAATATGCCGGCCTTAAAAAAAGGGGAGGGGGCAGGGTTGCCTCTCGGTGAAGTGAGCCCTGGAGGGGATTTCTGTGCTGCTCAGAAGTGGCGCCTGGCCAGGGTTTCTGAACAGCAGCCCATAGCTGACCGCCAGACGCTCCACTCGGCGCATTGCCCTCCTCCACGCTTGAGCATTGGTGCCTTGGGGCTCCTTCGTGGCAGTGCTGGGCTCTGGAAGGCCCTCGGCCGCCCGCGTGAGGCGGTGTTTGTGCCCCTCGCTGCCTCCAGAAAACGGTTGCGGCTCTTTTCCCAGGAAGCAGCACGGCGTGCATTGTCGTTCTGGATCGGACGAGTCACCGTCTGCACACAGCAAACTTGGGGGATTCGGGGTTCTTGGTGGTCCGAGGCGGCGAAGTCGTCCATCGGTCGGATGAGCAGCAGCACTACTTCAACACTCCGTTCCAGCTGTCGATCGCACCTCCCGAGGCCGAAGGGGTCGTCTTCAGTGACAGGTGAGAGGCTTCGGAGTTGGGACGCTCTGGGGATGATGCTTGGCAAGGACCTGGCAGGACCAAGAGCCTCTCACTGGGTGCGTCAGAGCGAAGCGTCGGGAGAATCTGCTGTTGCGCCTCCGATGCAGGGATGCAGTGCCCAGTTTCTGCAGGCGGAGGATGGACTCGCGCAGGGTGGATTTCCGCATGAATGTTTGCATCTTGCTCTCATGCTGCACGCGGCGATAGTTTCTTCTGCCCAGAGAGGGATCCCACTCCCCCTCCTGTGGCCGGCAGAGGCACTCAGAAGGGCTCCTTTCCCTGTGTCGGGTCTGTGCCCCTGCTGACCTGCCAGCGGTAAAGCTGAAGGTGCTGTTTGCAGGATCGGCTCCCGTTATGCCACGTCAGACGCAAGAGGGTGCCAAGCTGTGCTCGGTCCTCAGTGCTCGGACACGGGGGCCTTGCAGCAGGTCGCAGGTGTCGGAGCGTATTGTGTGCGCTCGCAGTGACCCCGAGGACAGGGAAGCTCCGTCTCAGGAAGGCCGTCCCCGGCTCCTCCTCCTTGCAGCTTTGAGGGATCGCCTCCGTAGTTCCTGCGTGTTCCGAAGCGCCACTTGGGCGTAAACGGGGCCCCTCCTCTCGCAGCCAGTACGCAGCACCTCAGTGGCGGCGTCTGTTCCTGCCAAGCTTCCGGACTGTTCTCCGCTTCTGCTGGAGCCGCATGTCCGTAGCCACATTTTGTCAGGGCCGCCAGTGCAAACGCAGCCCTTCCCTCCCACTGGCCTGGCGGTTGTCAGAGTCTCTGTTTTGCTGCCATTGGAAAGTGCAGTGCCAAATACGTACAGGGCTGTGGGGAGTTTGTTTGGCTTAAACACGCAACAAGGGGCCTCTGTTCTTCACAGGCCCAATTGAGTTAGCAGGGGCGAGTGCTGCAGCCTGGGTCCCTTGAGACTCCTGCGCACCTGTGGCGGGGGGTTGGTAGCACTGGGGGGGGGGGCTTCACCACTGAGCCCAATAGCCAGATTTGCCCACTGGGTCGTCTAGCTTGACTCCCGGCATTGAGCATATGAGGGGAGGGGGGGGGTCTTGCTGTCAGAGTGCCCTGCTCGTGTCGCAGGCCTCCTTGCTGCTGTTCCGCTCGGTTTGGGAATCTGCTCGTCTTGCATGTTCAGGGCCCTGAGGAAGCCAGCCCTCGGAGAACAGAGAGGGGGGCATGTGACCGCAGCTTGTATTTGAGTCCCATTGAAGGCTTCCAGCAGCGCCCTGTGCCCAATCGGAACGAGCAGGACTCCCAGCTGGCGGAACACCAAGCTCCGAGGTGGGAGTGGTGGAGAGGCACGTCCTGTCCAATGGGACCGGCAGCCTCAGCAGGCCGGCTTGCAAAAGACGTCGACGCTCTTCCCTCTCCCCCCCCAAAAGCAAGGCCAGTGGAAACGACCTTGTGGTTGCGGCAGGGAGAGGTGCTGTTGTGGGATGGCTGCAGGGGAGTTGCCTTGCTGTGCAAGAGTCCTGGCAGGGTTTGGCCTGGAGTTCCGGAGAACAGCCCTGGTTCCTCTGGGCTCAAGAAGCACAAACCCTGCAAGAATTGTGTGTCTCAAGGCACAACCAAAACAGTGCTCAGCCCTCTAAATGTCACCTCTATAGCCCTGCAAAGTGAGGCAGTAATTTTATCTCCGCCCCCACTCCATGTTAAAGGCCGATCTTGGACCCGAGCTGCTCACGTGTCCTTCTTTCCCCAGCCCGGATGCTGCCGACAGCACAACCTTTGACGTCCAGCTGGGCGACATCATTCTGACGGCCACAGACGGGCTCTTCGACAACATGCCCGACTATATGATTCTGCAGGAGCTAAAGAAGTTAAAGGTAACCAGAAATGCCAGAGCAGCTGCCTTGGCCCCTCAGCAGTGGGCACAGAAACAAGACTCCTTCCCCACCCCTCCCCTTCCCCGGATTGATCGGTTGTGTGAGGAAGGAAAGTGTGCGCAAGACGGAACATGTGAATGTGACTGCCTGTGGTGCTGGGCGCCACCCACAGGCGAACTTAAATGTGGCAGTGCCACTCTTATTTTTGGAGGCCCTTCACTTCTGTCAGAGCTGGTGTGGTTGACGCCCTTATTAAACCCCACGTTTCACCTGGTTCATATGGGGAGAGTCAGGAACCAATAATTAAGGCAAGGTTTATTGCAGAGCAGGTGCATGGACAGTGTCGTCCTGTGTCTCGCATGAGTGTGTGTCCCCCAAACGTTTCCCAGCTTGGCAAGTCCTCGGTGCTGGTCTGCACAGTTGGCGAAGGCAAGGGAGTTGTTGGCAGTCAGGAGCTGGGTGAAGGGTGAACCGGGCCTCCCAGCCGAGGGGTAGGAATCTGCCCTTTGAAGCCAGGCACGGCTTCCCCAGAGTTATGCCAGCAGTTGCTGCTGTGGTAGGAGGCAGTTTGCATTTCCCAACTTGGCCCTCTTCAATCAGGTTTCCCACAGAAGACGACATCTCTGGCTGGTATTTGTGTCAGAAAGGAAGGCGCACTGAGCCCCATCAGTCCTTGCGTTGTGCGCCTCAGATACTAACCTGCCTCCGTTCTCCCCTTCTTAATCCAGAATTCAAATTATGAAAGCATACAGCAGACGGCAAGAAGCATTGCTGAACAAGCGCACGAACTAGCGTATGACCCAAATTACATGTCTCCCTTTGCACAGTTTGCTTGCGATAATGGACTGAATGTACGAGGTAAGGTTTGCCCGTTCCTGCGGAGCAAAACCCCACAAATCGTGCTGTGGGAGCTGAGGGTGGATGTTCCAGGGTTTTGCACAAGGGTTTTGATATGCGCGACTGAGGGCCTGGGCTGTGTTTGGGGCGGGGGAAGCGTTGCGCAGGGAGTGAGGGCGCCCCCTCCCAGAGCCACACTGCGCACATAGGGCCGGAGATCTCTTGCCTTTCTGCCCCACTCTGGCCTGTGGGGAGCCTGTACCTTTTTTGTAACTGCTGTCTAACACATCTAAGTGCAGTTTAGATTTTGGGATTCATTTCTTGGATTCACCCCTTTACATGTTGGACTTACTGCAGTGTGAGAAGAAGTGGTTGAAATGTTTGCTGTAGAGTTAATAGCAGGTTATACGACCTGCCTTTCCTCGACTCGCTTCTCCCCAGCCAACATCAGGGGCCTCGACCTGTAGCAGCTGTTGGAACTGCTGATAGTTGTTCGGGGGGAAAACTTCTTGGTGTCTCGCTTTGCAGGTGGGAAACCCGACGACATCACCGTCCTCCTTTCGATAGTTGCAGAATATACAGACTGACTGGACGAGGACGTCGGTCTCTGATGCCTTGCGGTCTCCTCCTCCCCGGCTTCTTCACACGTACTGTTTCCTGCTGGCAGGATCTCTGTCTTGGCAGCTGGTCTCGGCGGCTGTTCTGTGTTGCGTCCATGGCCTGTTCTCAGACGCAGTCGAGGTGTCTGTCAAGAACCACTAGAGGAGGACAGCCTGCCAGCACGGAATGAAGAGTTTCAATACTTGAAGTTTGTCTTTTTTTGTTTCTGTTTTCAAGGTTTAGTCGTAATTACTGCGCAGTCACAGGAAGGGGAGGGAATAATTATGCTTACGGCACTGAAGCAAGGGAGCAGCAGATAAACAACTGGTTGGCCATCCTTCAGTGTGCTGTCTAGAATTAACAAAGAGCCTCGTTGGGGACATGATCACAATACGCTTGGGCAAGCCCAGGTCACAGAGCGCCCGGTGACAAGTGTAGCGTGCTAAAGCGATCCCTGAGATTCACGTTTATACGAACTCTCCAGAGGCTCCTGACAGCTGGGAACATCTTGGGGCTATATATAGTGTTAGCCAGGAGCTTTGTCTGTTACTAAATTTGAAACACGCAGTTTGTGAGATGTGTTCCGTGTCGGTGAGCGAGAGGGAGAATGAGCATTGTTTAATGTTCAGATGGACGTTTCGCATATCATTTGTTCGCACAGGGCTTTTCTGCTAGCTGGATTCTCCTCGGATGATTTTCTAAACCTCTTCTCCGTCTGCAGAAGCCAGAGGGAGCATCTCCTCTTGCTTTTATGTGGTGGTAACCAGGAAAGATGAGGTGCGTTCCAGCTGGCAGCCCTCGGCTGCGGACTGCAATGATCACACACCTGCAAAATGCTGAATGAGCATCACCTGACATTTCAGTAGCTGGTCTGTAGGGTCTTCAGAAGGAACTTTGATGATGTTTACAGGTACCTAACAGCCATTTAGCCTCTCATTTTACACTTGCTAACAATCCAGTTTCTTCAGTACCTGCAGGCTTCCCCCCTTTTCTTTTTTAAAGCTCATGTGAAAAAAAAAGATAGCTGTAAAGATATATATATTTTGGTCAGTTTTTCATAACTTTTTTGCTGGTAGAACTTAGAAATGAAAAGCCATGTTTTATATAGCAGTTGGGTAATGTTGATGTTTGTTTAGATCACAGGCAGTAAAGCAATCTTAACCTTTTTTAATAATAAAAAGGGGTTTTACTGCCAGGTTTATTGTATTAAAACTGTAAGTTTGAGGTTACCTCAGTTCGTTTTAAATATTTTTTTTTGTGGTTGTACTGTATATTTGCATAATTGTGTCAAGCTTTTATTTATAATTACGTAACATGTACCATGTACATGTCACTATTTCAATGCATTCTGCTTCTACCAGGCATTTCATTTACCATGAGAATGGGTGGAATCGTTTGGAAGCTGTAAAATCTACCTTTCCTAGAATTTGGCATGATCATTTTTTTCTTTAGTCACCTTTAATTCCTTGTCAGAATGCCTTAACCACCCTAACTTGACAAAATGGGATTTAAACACGCACGCACGGCTACAGGGTGTAATGAAAGGTAAAGAAGAAAATCATAGTGCTATAACTTTAAAATGCGGCAAATGATAGACTGCTTTTGCACAAACCATTTCAATTCCCTGTACTCCTTAAGCTGAACAAGAGGTACCTTCAATTCAAAGGAATGTATTCATGCTGCAGTCCCCAGCTTCCTTTCTGCTGTGCCAGAGGAGCCGTTTCCCCTAAATCTGAACTTCTTTCTTTCGCTGCATTAAAACCTTTAGCATTCACTGTTACAGTTCTTCATTGGAACAAGCACTGCTCGTTGCTTCCCTAGACCCCACCTCCATAGAGCAGGACCACTTCCCTGCTTCAGAGTCACACATCCAGTCTTTCTGTGACTTCAGAGGATGGGTGCCCATCAGTTAAACAAACGTGGAGGAAAAGGTGCTGCCTGCCACCATTCGGGGTTGGGAGTCTTGGATCACATCCTGACTGAACTGTAACGCCTGGTGAGTTCAGATGGTCGGCCTTGCTTCACTTGGAGCGGTTGTAAAAAGCCATTTCTCACCGCATTTTCTTACAATGATCAAATGTTTAAATTTGCAGAGGCCGTCCCCCTCCCTGCCCTCCTCCACTGGACACCAAAGACCAGTTCAGTTTATAGCCTTTTTTGCCATCTGTTTTTAAAGCAATACTGTATTATAAAGAACTAAACTTTTGTTGCACGCTTGAATTTTTTTTCCTCTTCCGATGTGCACTCAAATGTATTGGAACCGAATTCTTCCGACGAACTTAAGCTGTCCGCGCACAAATACTTTCCACTAAAGGAAAAGGCAGGCCTTGTGTTAAAATATAACCCTTAAAGCTATAGGTGGAACACGACTAGAAACTAAGCGGCTGCTGCGATTTGGCACAGAGAAGACATTCCGTTTTGTGTTTCCTTGCGTTGGAAGCACACAGGTGGAGAGCTCACACGGCAGGGTTGCTTGAGAGAGCATCTGAATGAAACGGCTTCTCCCAGTGGGGACCTGCGTTTGCAAGGTCACACAGCAGGATCTGCCTTTGAGAATGCCTGTAATCGTTAAGTTAGCAGGTATGAAGGGCTAGGTTAATGTGAAATATAATAATGAAGGAATTTAAGTCCATGGTTCCTTCCCCTTTAGTTATCTTGGAGAGAACCGAAACAATCTGGTTGTCCCCTCAGATCTGCTATTTCAGGAACAATAAATAGGAAAAGCAGCCTGGGGTTTGGGACCAGATTGCCCACAGTGAGAGCAAAAACAGAGAGAGTATGGTTGGAATTGCTGTTGAGGTGATGGGGTTGCTTCTCCTTGGGAAACCACTCAATGCAGAGGTGGACGTTCAAAAAATAATTATCTGACAAAGATAGCTGATCTAATGAGGATGCTTTCATTTCTTGTTAAATAAGACTATCATCTGTGCTTACCTTAAAAGGCAATTATGTGAATTGGATGTCTGAAGTATAATTTGTGCAAACATAGTATCTGTAAATACATTTAAATGAACTGTAAAGATATTTAATAAATATAGTATTTATACAATGTGTGCGTGTGTTCTTTTAACTTGGATCTGCAGTGTTTGGATCCAAAATATTCTGCCTCATATCAAATTCAACAGTAGTGAGGACAAATGTGCCCTTTCTCATGCAGAAGTTAAAGAAGGCCTGATGCGGCGGCTGATACAGGTGTAGTCTCTTCTGAAAGCTGTCTATGACCCGTAAAGAACTGAAATGGAAATTCTTTTGCTTTGCAGTCTTGCACAAGTTCTTTATCTCAGTGAGCTTGTTCAGGACAGGTTGCCAGTGGATCGTGCACAAAGAAACGCTTGGGCTGCGATGAAAAGGGAGACACTAAACTTGAAAGAAGACAGCAAACGTTAGTGGGGATTTCAACTGAAAAAATACTGGATTTTTTTCTTGCAAAATGAAGGTAGTGTGTGTGGAATGCAGTAAACAGATCTACTAGCAAAATGGCACCAATTCCCTGCTCTGCGTTCGCTGGTCTGTTTGTTCTACCCCACTGTAATTACATTAGCAGTTCAGAACTCATTCTCCTTCCCTGTGGGGGCTGAAGGGAAGTGGATCTTAAAGAAAGGCTTGGCCCCAGAGCAGCGTGAGACTGGTTGCTCTTTGTTAGGTTGCTGTGGGTTACTGCCTGTTACCAGGGCTGAAGCTGCTGCACGCATTCTCCCAGAACAGCAGTCAGAAGAGCTGTGTGAGGCTGTACATGCCTCCAGAAAGGGGGGGGAAGGCTGCAGTATTGCAAGATCTATGCTACACCTCCAAGGATTTTTCTACATGTCCTTTAACCAAAACTAGTTCAAGCACCCTCTGTTCACAGGGGGATGTAGAAATGAACCCTAAATTTGGTCAAATAAAGCAAATGTAGCTTCACGTGTATGCTAGCTGAATTGAACCTCATCTGAGGTGGCTGACTTTAATACAAAAGCAGCTGACAAGGGTACTGTGGTAGTAAGCCAAGGATAGAGATTTGTCCAGGAGCATCTGCCAACTAAATAGAAGCATCTTAAACCATTGAAGAGTGGGCGCTTCCGGTTCCCCTTCGACTGCCTCCTCCATATGCGGGGCAAGAGCAGAATGGAGAAAATGCCCACTCAGTGCTGCTCCCACCTCCCTATAAAAGCCCCTGTGACTTTCCTCCCCTCTATTGGCTGGGAGGAGATAAACATCGCCTCTCAAACTAAAATCTCACCCCCTAACCCCAGGTCGTGAATTGTTCCCCAGGATCCGGAAGTCTCTTCTTTCATTATGCCCGCAGCCCTTTGGCCGACACGGACGACTCCCCGGATGTAGACCTCACTTTTGGTTGGCTCGCTTTCCCGGCCGTCCTCCGTCCTGATTGGACAGAACCCTCCTCCTCCCTCCTCCTCGCGCGTGATTGACAGGGAAGGCCCCGGTAAGCGCGTTCTGGAGGCTTTTGGCTCCAACTCGGTTTCCGTAGATCGCGCTTCCGGACCGTGGGCTGGGGCAGGCCGGAAGTGGCGGTGGAGCAGAGAAGGGGCAGAGGCAGCGGCGCAGAGTGAGGGTCTTCAAGATGGTGAGCCCTTTTCGAAGCGGGCGGGGGGAATTAATGAGTCAACAGGAAGGACTGAAATTCAAGGCGCCCCTTAGAAGCTGCTGCCCTCCTCTGGGCACGATCCTAGGCGTGTCTACTCAGAAGTAAGCCCCATTGTGTTCTATGGGGCTTACTCCCAGGAAAGTGGGGTTGCAGCCATGGAGTGCCCTGTCCTCAAGGAGGGCTCGTCAAACGTTTCAGCACGAGAGTCGTATCGTATCGTCTATTTTGCACATTTTCCTGGGCTGAAAAAAAAAATCAGTTTCATTTATGGATGGATGAAATTTAAATGAATGAATCCGTTTCCCTTGCACCTGTCCACGGTCTCATTGTTGGGGTCCTGGCCTGAAAAAGGTTGAAGACCACTGGTCCGGGTGTCAGGCTGGACCCTCCTGGTAGATTCAAGGGGGGAGGGCTGGCTGATGGCAGAGATGCAGCATCTGGCACAGTCAGGTTCAAGGTGCTTTGGAACCAGAGGAACAGAGCAGAAGGAGCGGCAGAGTTCTGTATTAATTACTCATATGCCCTGCCTTTCACTTAGCTCCAAAGATTTGTGTTATTAAAACACAGCCCAAGAAAGTTCCAGACCTGCTTACGGTCAGCAAGCCTCCTGCCCCAAGGTAGCTGCCTCAGGCCATGGCTTTGAACCAGTGAACTAACCGAGGGGACTTTCACGGCCTCGTGTCTCTGTGTTGTGGCTTTCACAGTGGGCAGCTGCTGAGTGCTCAGTTGCTGCAGAAGGCCAAGCAGGTGAGCCACCTTTTTCTCAGCCTCTCGTGCCCCCAGTCGGCACTGCGGGGAAAACACACTACAGATCTCCCGTCTGTTGTAAGGGCTACTGAGACAAACCGATGCAGTGCTTTAAGCTAAGGGTAGTATTCCCAGCCTCCGTTCCTGATTTCCTCTTCCCCAGCTTCCTCTTCATTTTATTTTCCCATTGTCATCGTTGGCTGTGCATGATATTTTCTCAGTAGCCACTCACTGCCCGTCAGTTTTTGCCACCAGCCAGACTTCCTCAGGCCCATCTGCGTTTCTTCTGCCTGTGCCCTGCTTCACATTAACAATATTAATGATCACCTTTATGGATGATTTTTAACCATCTTTTTGCAATACATACCTCATCTGCGTTCATGGTATTCATGGCAGTGGTTTCTTCTCACAGTCAGGCTTGGCATTAACCCTCTCAGAGCATTACACATTCCTGAAATGAGCAGTTGTCATGGGTGAGGACTCTCCGTCTGGTACAAAGCTCTGGTGGGTGTAGTTGGGGGGGGGAATGAGTGTAAAGGATTTTATCCTTGGTTGTATTTGCTCAGTGTCATATGGGCAGCCCGATATCTATTTTCTTGACTTAGCTATTCTGCATGAGTGGAGATTTATGTAGCAGCAGTCCCGGTAGCAAGCTGATCAGTTTTGAACAGCTCCTGCAGCGTGGACACAGGGTTGTCTGCGTGCATGCTTATTCTGTCATAACTTGGAAGGTCACCGTAAGATCATGCTTTTATTCTGATCTGCTAAAATACCACAAAGTAGTAAAAAAGCTAGCAAGTTCTCCAGAACTTTTGTTCAGCAGAGTTCTGGGGAACGCAGAAGCTTGCTGATCATTTTAGTGGGAAACCATCCTATTGTGGCTTTTCTGATTTTTGCTTAATATTTTTGCTTCTGCCTTTTGCTCAGTGCTGGGGTCAACTCTGCATTGTGTTGCTGCGCCCATTGAGCTACCTCCTCCTTGGAAGTGAATGAGGAAAGTGCAGAAGGCTTCGTAGTCAAGCTTCCTGCAGAGAACCGATAGCTTTTGTGGTACATGTATAAGGGCTTCAGGGTGTCATTTGAAAGTGACAAGTTACTGGGCTGTTCTGTTCAGTGAATGCTGGCAAAGCTTTTTCACTTAAGGCAATCAATTGCATAAATCAAATTTTTTTTTAACATTCCCGTTCCTAACATTCAAATTTCATTGATTACGTGGCTCTTAATTCAGCTTGAGATGTTTCCTTTTTCTGTTGCTTCCTTTTATTTAACATTGTTCATGTCTCACCCTGTTTTTTCCCCACCCCCGTCTGCAATCAACTTCTTCATCCAATAAGGCTGGGCACAAAGTAAGTGTGTTCATCTTGGCCTCGTGCTAACAGTGGTGGTGGTGGTACGTGGCAGCTCTCCAGTTGGCTACTAGGATGCTCAATAGATATGGATCGAAGAACACTCTTAAGACACTGGCTTAGGAGGTACGTTCCAGGCAGCTTCCTGCAGGCATCCGTGATTTTGCAATGAGAAGCCCTCAATGGTCTGGGAAACAGTCATCTTAAAAGACTCTCCTATGAACTTTCCTGGCTTTGGAGAAAAGTCGTGGAGACCCTTCTCTCTGGCCTGCCAACAGAAATCCATTTACTGAGCATCTTCCTTAAGGGGATTAGACTGATGGACACTGAAGACTGTCCATACCATAAATAACTTTATCCTCCCCACCCCTTACTAGTGATTGCTTCTAAATTTTTCATTGTGTTTTTATAACTGTTTTGAGGGTGCAGTTCTAGCCCCCTTTCCAGCACTGACCTAGCCGTGCCAATGGGGCATGTGCTGCATCCTGCAGTGGAGCAGTCGTCACAGAGGCTTCCTCAAGGGAAGGGGATGTGTGTTCCTTTCCCTGGGGGCTGCATTGCCCTTACCCCAGTCCTGGAAAGTGGGTTAGGGTTGCCCCCTAAATTATAGGGTCACTTGGTATCAGATAAGACTTAAATTTCCTCACTAGGCAGTGTGTGGTGGCAGAATTCTAGATTGTAGGAGGGGAGTCATTTTTTAACTCTCCCCCATGCAAAAAAAACACCCCCACACCCCTCATTGCATGTAATCGACCAGCAACTCCGAGTGTGATCGCGTCCTCCTTTCTCCCCACTCTAAGTTGGTGCTTGTGTTGGGAGATCTTCACATCCCTCACCGCTGCAACAGCCTCCCGGCCAAGTTCAAGAAATTGCTAGTTCCGGGGAAGATTCAACACATTCTCTGTACTGGGAACCTTTGCACGAAGGAGAGCTATGACTACCTCAAGACCCTGGCTGGCGATGTGCATGTCGTCCGAGGAGACTTTGATGAGGTAAGGACAGCCTCTGAGGCTTTTTTTCCCCAGACATGAAATTTTGGTCATGCTGTTCTCTTCCTACAAAAATACAGTGATGTCATGCAGGGGGAACGCGGGGGAACTCAGTTCCACTAGTTAAAATTAGGGCTGACTCCGCCCACTTCACTCTCCCTCCCCCCCTCCCAATTCCTCTGCAAAGAGCTTTCCTTCTTGGTTGGCCGGCACTCAGAGGGTTAAAGGGAGCGACTCCGGATTCGTAGGGGGGCGAAGGCAGTGATGTCATTCAGGGGGAACGGACCAGAACGGGCATTCCGGATCCTAACGGGCTCTGTGGCTGGTTCCGGGTTCCCGACAAGTGCCGATCAAAAGTGAGTTCCTGTTCCTAAATCATTTGAATGACACCACTGCAAAAATAGGCTTTGCCAATCAAACATGGGCAGCTGCTCTCTCTGCTTGCCTCATCAGACACAAGGAGGTGCGTCTAATTCTGCCTCCATGAGCCAAGATGCAGGGCACGTGCCCCGCAGTCCCAAGGCAGACCAAACACAAGGCGCAGGGTGGCAGCTTTGCAATCTCCATGCTGTGTCTTTGCTTCTAGAACTTGAACTACCCGGAGCAGAAAGTCGTGACCGTCGGCCAGTTCAAAATTGGGCTGATCCACGGCCATCAAGTTATCCCTTGGGGTGACGTGGCCAGCCTGGCGCTACTGCAGAGGCAGTTCAATGTGGACATCCTCATCTCAGGGCACACGCACAAGTTCGAGGCCTTTGAGCACGAGAACAAGTTCTACATCAACCCTGGCTCTGCAACGGGAGCCTACAGTGCTTTGGAAAAGTGAGTTAAATAGTTCTCCTAGTGGTGGAGGTGGGGGTGAAGGTCACAGTATTTTATCTGCTGCTTTGAGTAGACCCTCACGGCCCCGCCTTCTTGGCTGTGAAGTCCTTCTGTTGTACAACTTCTGTAGCCCAAGCTGATGCAAGTCCATCATGGGCTAGAGGCAATGATGGATTGTGCAACCTCCTTACATTGGTGGTGGGCTACTTCAGAGTACCGGGTGCAAGGATGCAAGCATCTTGTTGTCTCATGCCTCCCTGGGGCACCTGGTGGGTTGCTGTGAGATACAGGAAGCTGGACTAGATGGGCCTTTGGCCTGATCCAGCGGGGCTCTTATGTTATGTTTATGTGTGCTTAGAAGCAAACCTCTGATTTGAATGAAACTTGTTCACAAATACGCATATATTAGATTGCTGCCTGAGATCTTGAATAACCCCATGTGGATTCTGATGTCAGCAAAATAACTCTTCTCTTTCCACCCCCACAGCAACATCATTCCTTCATTTGTGCTGATGGACATCCAAGCTTCCACAGTTGTTACGTATGTCTATCAGCTGATTGGCGACGATGTGAAAGTAGAAAGAATTGAGTACAAGAAATCTTAAGCAAGACCCCTCTGCCTGCTTCTCCTCTCCTCTTCCCCCCCCACCCCTTCTTGCAATATGCACTAAAGGTGCCCAGTCTCTCCTGGCTTGTTAGCTTATAAGATGACTCTAAACCTTGTTGTAGACATCCTAAGTTCACAGCATGCAGCTTCTTCCAGACAGTCTGTCTTGGCTGACTTATTTTGCCCAAAAATGGTCCCAGCGTGTAAATACTGTTCAAAGCCCACAGTGGAATTCCACCCATTTAATTCACCTGAACTATTCTCAGTCTTGTAATAAACACGCATTTAAGGTTTCATTTGGTGTAGCTTATCTTAAAACATCTGAAATAAATCAGGAGACACAATCACAGTGTGCACCATCTTTTTATTTTTAAATTACCAGTAGAACAGAACACGTCCAAATTGCATCTGCTGAAATGGTAATAAATAAATAGTAAGCAGGTAGGTCATTACAATACATACAGGGTAGAGTCAAAAATTGCTTAGTATTTCAGGGACAAGAGTGGCAGGACTGTCTGTGTCAAACTTGATCAAAGGAAGACATCCCTTCAGTCTGGCGCAGCTCACTGAAGTACATCTAAATGGGAGGGAAAAAACAAGTTATCTGATTTTCAGTTTTCTTCCAGTAAGGGGTAATTAAATCTACCTGGGATAAGTCTCAGCTCAGCTACTCTCGACCCAGTCCCACCAGTTTCCAGATGTGCTTTCACAACAGTTCAAGCGTGCAGGTGGTTTGGTTTTTAAACCCAACCTACCTTCACGATTTCTGCCGCTGACTTGTTTGAGGGAACAGGATTGCCAGATTGTTTCAGAAATTCTGTTATTACAGCTGCAGCATCACCGATCCTATACAGTTTAAAAAGAGAAGCATACTAAGTGAGATTTTTAATCTTCCATTTACCTTGGCAGCATGCAAAAAAAAAAAAAAGGCAGTGCGTGGGCAGAGGAGATCCATTTGAGAAGAGATCCCTGAATGACAGCTAGATCTTGCAGGGTGGGAGAGGTGATGTACAGGCTTAATGTCTTCTACACGCTGAATTGAACCACTGGGTTCTTGAGGAAGCAGCGAGAGGCGTCACAGTTAAGTGTGGCAGTGTTAATTCAAGCTGTGACTCGCCCACTCTGTGCATATTGAGCCCCCGCACCTGTTGGCACACAGCAGAGCCTGCAGTTGCTGTCCCTCACACTCCTGGGTGATTGTAAGGTTGCATCCAGTTGTGACGCTGGACTCACGCAAGCCAAGGGCAGCTACTCAGTCTGTCATGGCTTAGGCGTCTACAGCACAACAATATTAACAGTGCAGCATGGCTCAGGCTACAAAGCTGCCAAAAAACCCTGGAGTTGGCCAAAGGTCAGAGAGTAGAGAGAACGCGGAAGTTCAGCTCTGTGGAGGGGGCCACCTTCCTTCCCTGTCCAAGAAAATAAGCTTTGGGATCTCAACATTCGCCAACCTGTTCTCAGTTTTGAGGTTCTCCACCAGGCCTTGCAGTCTGCCAGGGTCCATTTCCTGCAACTTCAACAGCCGGAAGCACGTTGCAAGGCCCAGCCCTCTGCATTTCTCATGAATGACGCAGTCCAGAATCCAGCGCCTTATCTGCAAAGTATTAGGAGAGCTGCTTACGGCTTGCGTCTAGGGCCAGCGAGAGACAGCACATTTCCTCAGGCCTTTTCCTGCAGACCTGACTGGTGCTGCAGTAGCCCAAAAGGGGTGGGTGGGTGGGTGGAAATTAGCATACCTGGGGAGCAAAGTCAGCCACTGCCCCCTGGCTCATGTGCTCCTCCACTTGCTGCAGAATAGTCTCTGGCTGGTACGAAGAGAGGACACCCTGGGGGTGGAAACAGGAGCAGAACGTTTATAAAGCAGGTGAGAACAAAGCAAGCCGTGTGGACAATCCTCCCTTAATGCTCAAAGGGGCCGCAGTTTTGGAAAAAAAAAATGCACTTGGGTAGACTTAAATCCAGCTCACCCGCATCTGCTGCGTTCGTTGCTCCAGCTGCGGAATCTGCAGCAGACAGCCCAGTGCCAAAGCGGGCAGGTCTAGCTGCAGGCACTGCTCGGCAATCCCAGTCAGGTCAACGTCAGACAGAACGGGGCACCTTTGGGGAAAGTGTACAGAGGAGGGGAGAAAAGATTTGTTGCCATTAACAGCATAAAGTGCCTGCCTTCGGTGTTTAAACAACTGGATACTCAGCACATGACATCTGTGTTTTAAGCATTTATTCTCCTGCATCTTTTCATTATCCTCTTATCACCAGTGTGGTCTCCACAGGCAGCTGAATGAAGTAGGAGAATGGACAGTGACGTGGTGGTGGTGAAGGAAGGAATCGCGTTTTTAATATCCCCCCATTTAAAAAGCCTCCCTAAAATCAGAAAAGGGGGGATGTTAAAAATGCAACTTCCTCACAATCCACCACATCTGGAGACCAAGACCATGATAAAGGGGACAGGGGAGGGGTTCGTTAAATTTGCATGAAATTTAACACCCACGTTTAGGGTGGGTGTTGCATAGCAGACAAGAGGCCAAGCTGTGAACTGGGGCTTCCTGGGTTCAAATCTTGCCTTTGCTGTTAACTCCTCAGGTCGCCTTGAGATAAGCCACTGGCTCTCAGTCCCCCCTCTCTGCATTATGGCAATAATAATACATGCATACCGACAGAGTTGTATGGACTACATTATGTGAAGCATGTTGCTCATTCAAAGTGCCAGGCCAATATTAATGTATTAGCGCCATTTTCCACCTGTAATAGGACAGTCCCACCTACTGCTGTAGGTGCAAAGGGACATGGTGGCGCAGCGAGTTAATCCGCTGTTGCTGGGCTTTCAACCGCAAGGTTGGGAGTTCAAGACCGCGCAACGGAGTGAGCTCCCGTTGCTTGTCCCAGCTCCTGCCAACCTAGCAGTTCGAAAGCACCTAAAAAATGCAAGTAGAGAAATAGGGACCACTTCGGTGGGAAGGGAACGGTGTTCCGTGCGCTACGGCATAGAGTCATGCTGGCCACATGATCGGACAAAAACGCTGGCTCTACAGGCTTTGAAACGGAGATGAGCACCGCCCCCTACAGTCGGTCACAACTAGACCATTCGGTCGTGAGAAACCTTTACCTTCTGCTGTTTTTTGCTACCTGTGGGGACTCACCCATAATGAAGGATTCTTTACTTCTATTTCTCCCCATGCAAAGTGCACTCTTTCCTTACCTCACCAGAGTTTCCAAAGACGCATAGCATGCTTCCAGTTGACTCGGGCTCAGTGGACATGAAGCTTTCATCAAAAAAGAAAAAAACCAGAATGCAGGTCAAGCATTTCCTTCGCACACTGGACTTTGGATCACATTTCTTACAGCTCCATGATGCCTGAAGCACTTTTGCCCACCCCGACTCGCTAGCAACTTTCTACTCCAGTTGTGTATAAGCTTGCATGGTTTAATGAAGAAGTCAAAACTGATTTCAATGGGGTTACCGAGAAGCAAGCATACATGGGACAGCAGTCGAGATGCTCAGGATGGTTGAACTCTACAGATATCTCCCAATCAAGAGGCTTCTCTGCGTCTCTGGGGAGGTGTGGCGGGCACAGCCTTGCCTAAAACCCGCAAGAGCATGGTGTGCGGTGATGTGTGCAGCATGAACAAGAAAGCCAAAAAAGCTCACCTGAAAGCAGCGGGGCCAGAACGACGCTACTCCAAGCTCGGCTGAAGTTTGGAACCTGGAAGAGTCAAACATGCCTCTTGAAATGCTGGGGAGAATGGCACTTCCGTGGAGAGCGGGTTTTGAAACTTAATTGAGTCTTTTCCCTTCATGCAGATTCGCATTAAAAACTCTTTTTTTTAAAGTATTACATTTAAATAAAAATGTTTTGGCCAAGATTTCCTCAAGAAAAAAAAGCCACGCACCTGCCATAACGAAGAGACCTCTGTCATCCTGACCAAGACTTTTTCCAAGAAATGAGTCTGAAAGAAGCAAGATGTCATTAAGGATCTGGTGGGTGTGTAGCACAGGCAGCCCAGTGACACAGGCCTCTAGACCAGCCGTGTCTAAACTGCAGGACTGCTGCTTTGCGGAAAAGGCTTTCCTTGGCAGCATGGAACTTTTTGTTCTGTGCCGCAGTGTCTTATCCTGTAAGCAGTTCTCTGAACAGAGATGCTCTGGGCAGCTGCTTTTGCCCTGGCAGAGAGCCTGCTGGGGCAATGGGCAAGGCAGCGAAGAGTTTGGGAGAGGGTCATTTAGGAGGAGAGCCATTGGGGGGGGGAGAGAGGTTGAGCCACCTGCCAGCAGCACCGTGTGCCTTGACAATTTTAGTATGCTGTGAGATGAAAAATGCCGAGTGTCACTGGACTAGAACGTGCATGTCAATTATCTGTTAGATCAGGGGTCAGGGAACTTTTTAACCTTTTACCCCAAAATATATTCAGATACGCTGACGTTACCCCCTTGACGTTACCCCCACCGCCAGAACAAAAGAAAAAAAATTACAAATTGGAACCCATTGCTTTTTATTTGATTAATTAATGAGCTTAATTAATGCTATGTAAATATGAAGTTGTAAAGAGTTTGGGTACACCTGCAGACCTTGAAAGAATAGAATACTCCTATCTGTCCATTACCCCCAGGAATTTCATTTTTACCCCATTTTACCCCATTACCCCAGGGGTAATTTACCCCTGTTCCCTGACCACTGTGTTAGATGCTATACTAGGACTAACTGGGCCCTTCCCCTTTCTAAATTTTGTCACAGCAGAATTCCCTCCCGCTCCTCCCTCCAAAGACCTACCATTTTGAAGGCGATCAGCTTCTGCAGCACGCCGTTCCAGAGTACCGGATCGTACACTCCGTATTCCAAACTCAGCTCTGCCACCAGCTTCACTGCCTGAGAAGGGAGGAGGAATAAAAGATTTTCAACACGCTTACATTGAAAGAAACCCTCCTGCGGAATCCCACCCCTAGTAGCATTACCCCGGGCTCGTGGTTACGGTTCTTCCACAATCCTTTGATCATTCCTTCCTTGGGAGTTCTTTGGAACGATTCGTAAGTGTACGGAATGTTCAGTGGTTCGAACTCGGCAAGGAAAGTTAAGCACTTCAGGAAATCCCTGTACAAAAGCAAAAAATGTGGGCCAATATAAACAGGCTGACAACATGTTTGCAGTGGGGGTGGGGGAAGTCAGCCAACATGCTCAACCCTCAATATTAATTCATATTAATATACACCTCAATAAAAATGTTAGCCTGCAGTGTTAGTTAATTCATAAATAACTAGTTATTTTCATAAAGGTCTTAAGGGCGCACCAAAAAGTTTCCAAAGAGGGAGCCATTTTTAATTCCAGGGGAAAGGAGTTCCATAGGTGAGGGGCCACCAGCAAGAAGGCCCTGTTTCTAGCCACCTCTCCTGGCCCAGACAGAAAGTCAGCCCTCCAATGGCCAGAGAAGTCAGGTAGGATTAAATGGGCACAGGGGGTCCCTCAAATTACCCTGGTCTTTGTAAAGCCATAAAAGGCAAAACTAGCACTTTGAGGTGGAAATGAACCAGCACAGCCACAAATCTCCACTTACTCAACTTCCTTCATGGGCTTCTTGAAAACCGATTCAACCGTACAAGTGTCTGCCAAGCACAGCAGACAGTGGAGAGCTCGTCTTTTGTTTGCGTAACTCTGCTTGTGTGTCCCAAAAGGCTGGAAGGGAACAAAGGATGCATGATACTTTAAAAAAAAAAAGACATTAAGAAAAGCTCTTCTAGAGAGGTAGGTGTTTTAGGGCCCAATCCTACCAACTTTCCAGCTGCAATTAACCCCTGCTAACGGGGAAAGAGGCACTTTTCCAAGTGGTGTTCCTCTTATATTTAGCAGGGGGAGAGTAACTGTCCACCCCAGCACAGAGGCATTTCTACGGGGAGGGCAAAGCTCTAAGTGTTGCAAGGAGCCTCACCCTGTCATGTAAATCCCTCCTCTCCCTTGCTGCTGTAGCCAGTAAGCAACGCCAAGATGTTGCTGTTCCCTGTGAGGATTGGCTAAAACGGTGCGGGAGAGGAGTGATTTCCACTGCAAAGTGAGGCTTCTTGCAAAACTTAGAGCTTTGCCCTCCCTGTAGAAACGCCACTGCCCCGGAACAATGTCTTTTCTAGTGCCTGTTGCTGGTGGTGTTCTGCATTTTTTTTAAGATTGTGAGCCCTTTTGGGGACAGGGAGTCATTTAACTTAATAACTATTTGCCTGTAAACCGCTTTGGGAACCTCATGTTGAAAAGCAGTATATAAATACTTTTTTTGATTTTTTTTTTAAATAGAGCCGCAAGCTAGGAAACAAGCTTTCCCTTACCTTGAGGAGGCCTCTGTGACTGCCCCCCCCCAAACTGCAGGATGCAGCACATGCCTTGTTGGTACGGCTGCATCAGTGCTGGACAGGATTGGGCCCTTAGTCTGTTGCAGCAAACGCCCCTTAAAGAGCTCTGTAGCACCTTAAAAAAGTAACGGATTTCATGTGGACTTTAGTTCACACAAAAAAAAGCACTTACAGAGGTTGAGGATATGGTACACTCGTAAAGAATCCTTGAAACTATGTCCCTCGGGCGAGGCTGAAGAAGGTAGACGACTCTGCAATGGGAAAAACGACTATTTTTTTCTTGGGTTGTTGGGGGAAAAAAAAATTAGCGGTAGAACAGCAGCAACAGAGAAAGGCTAACCTGTGGACATCTTCATCTTCTGGGACGCTTCCAAAGACATCTGAATGTTCCTTTAAAAAAAGTAAAGAGAAACAAATGTATGGGATGTTCCTTTCCCTCTCTCAAAACACCAGAACCAGGGGGCATCCACTAAAACTGAGGGTTGGGAGAGTTAAAACAGATAAAAGGAAGTACTTTTTTACCCAGCGGGTAGTTAATCTGTGGAACTCTTTGCCACAGGAGGTGGTGATGGCATCTGGTTTGGATGCCTTTAAGAGGGGATTGGACGGATTTCTGGAGGAAAGGTCCATTGTGGGCTATAGGCAATGATGGATTGTGCAACCTTCTTACAAAGGTGGTGGGCTACTGGTGCCAGGTGCAAGGGAGTGGCAACAGGATGCAAGCATCTTGTTGTCTCATGCCTCCCTGGGGCACCTGGTGGGCCGCTGTGAGATACAGGAAGCTGGACTAGATGGGCCTTTGGCCGGATCCAGCAGGGCTCTTCTTATGTTCTTATAAATGCACGTGTTTTGGAAAGTTTTGGACCATTAGAAAAAAGCCCTGGTTGCGACGGGTGGGAAAAGACACTGAAGCCAAGGGATAAGATCCACAGGAGGGTTAACACTTACACCTGCAGCCTGGGCATCTGGGCACAGCCATTTTTCCAGCAGCATATCCCGTATTTTCTTCAGATCCAAGTCGTTAATCTCGGCAATTTCTTGAGCCGCAGCATGAACGTCTACACAGGCAAAGAGACGGGATTCGGGACTTGAGAAGGGCAGCTAAGGCCATGGTCACCCCCTCATCTGAAAATGGGGGGAGCGGGGAAAGAGGCGCTCACCTGGGTAACCGCTTCCCGTTGGATTCTGAAATCTTTCCGCGATGCTGCTGTGCCGGTACAGCAAAACCACCAGCCTCGCGGGCTTCCCAACGAGCTTCTGGTGCTCTTCCGAGTTCAGCTTGTGGGCGGCCAGCACAGCCTCCGTGGCGGACCTCTGGTGCTGCAGGGCCAGCTTCTTCAGAAGCACCTGAGCCCTTCCGTGAGATTCATCCTTTGCCAGAAGACAGGATGTCCATGAGCAAGTGGAAGCGAGAGGTTCCACGGATGGAGGAGCAAACCCCAGACCCGACAACCAACCACTGAGAACCATTTGGCAATATCTTTCTCTCCACCACCACCCCGCCCCAAGGAGTTAATACCGTCTCAGCTGTTTTCTTCGCCCATTCTTCAGCTAAACTGAGGCAGAATTTCAGACCCTGGACTTTGATAGGACCTGTAAATGGGGGAGGGAAAAATAAACATTGTGGCAAACATTCAGGGCGTAATCCTGGAGTTAGGGCCAGCGCAAGGGACACTGTAGAGTATGTTTGGAGCACTCTCAGCGGCAGAGAGTCCAGCACACAGACATGCGCCATCCTCCCTGACTCTGAGAGTGGTCCAAGCGCCACTCCCGTGTATCTGCCATTCTGAGGTAAATTTCTGAGGTAAAATTATGAGGTAAATAAAGCAAAGTCTGGCCAGCACAAGGGCCACTATAAAGTGTGCTTGGACCACCCTCAGCGTCACAGAGTCCAGCACACATACGTGCGCCATCCTCCCTGACTCCAAGAGTGGCTCAATCGTGCTTTAGGGTGGCCCTAAGGCCAGCCAAACTTTACTCACCTAACTTGTGCCGGCCTCACTCCAGGTTAGGATTGTGCCCTGAATTGGAGACTTCCCACCTGCAGAGCAGGGGCTCAGTCACAGAGCCCGAGCCACAGCTCCGCCCTGAGAAAACAAGACATGAGCCCCCGACACCACCACCCCGCCGTACCTGTTGGAATTTCTTGGGCTATCTTGTGAGCAAGTGCTGCCGCCCATTCTGGCTCAGCCACGGAACACAAGTAAGACTGAAGAGTCCTCATGGTTTTAGCCATGTCCTTGCTAATTGCCGACATGTGGCCCTCTCGCGTCTCTTTCGCCATTTGTGGCTTCAGTACTTCTTGGAACACGTGAAGGGCTGCTTTCATGTACAGCATGTCGGATGAAATCTTGGTGGGGAGGGATTAAAAAAAAAAGGCACAAAAGCAGACAGGTTTGAGCGAGCGATCTCTTCGGCAGCCATTCGAAGGACGTTAAATAAGCATCTTGCACTGGCAGTTCTAAGCAAGACCCAGATACAAAACCTTTTAGTGGCTGAATCAACTTGCCCCCAGTTTGACTGTCTCCAACACTGTTGGCTCCCTATGTGGGCTCAGCCAAGCTATGGCCCTCTCAGCTTTAGTTGTCCCTCCCTGTAGTATGGGGATAATACTACCGACTCAACAAAACAGAGTTGTTAAGGATTAATTCACATTTGAAAGAAATACAGTCAATTTTCATTATCCGCTAGGGTTAGTTTCCTGGAAACCCTAGCGGGGATCAGTTTTGGAGAAAATGAACCATTGATCCTACGGGTTAAGTGCAAGGGGTACCTTATCTGCCATAGGTGGAAGCTGGCGGAAGCTTCCGCCAACCATTTTAAAGAGGTCAGTGCTGGTCGCAGGTGACATTCTGAAGGTCCCTGCAGCCTCTGGAAGGTCTTTGCATAGCAGACAGCGAGAAAAGAGGTGCGGATAATCAAAAAGTAGGTCACAATTTCTGTCCCCCACGGATAAGTGAAATTGCAAATAGCCAATTCGCTTATAAAGAAAACTGACTATATACAAATAGCGCCTTCAATGTTACCTTCATAAGTTTGCAGATCAACATAACTTTTGGAAAGGATTCTTCACTAAGTTCTGCAGCTATTGAGAGAGAGAGAGAGAGAGAGAGAGAGGGTTAGGAATGATTTCCTGAATGAGTTAACACTGCGGCCCGCTTCTCTCTCACAAACTTACAAATGATTTTCCAGAAACACTGCGCAGTTCTAAAGAAGATCAGATGGAAAGGTAGCCTTGTCTGGGCAGAGGGTGACAGAGGGATACCCTGTTCAGACACATACTGATGTTCCAGATCTCCAGGGGGGGAAATTCTTTTAAAGGATTTCAGATGTTTAATGAGCATCAGGGCCTGAAAGGAGAGGCAAAAATTATTAAACAAAACAAAGAGCAGCACTCATTTTCCTAGGCAGAAATTATTATTATTTATTAGATTTATATCCCGCCTTTTTGCCCGAAGGCACCCAAGACAGCATTACAACATAAAATATAGAAATTTAACATTAAAAAAACATTTAAAAAACAATATTAAAATACAATAAAACAAAATAAAAACAAAGCAATAAAATTTAAAAACAAGAAGCCCTGTGGATCATACGGTATAAAATAACAAACCAGCCAGCCAGCCTGTCAACAATTAAAAGCTTTTTGAAATAAAAAGGTCTTCAGCCCCCGCCGAAATGTTAACAACGAGGGAGCAGTTCTCAATTCTAAGGGGAGGGTATTCCAAAGTTGGGGGGCCACCACCGAGAAGGCCCTCTTCCTGGCCGCCGCCCCTCTCGCTTCTCCTGGTGGAGGCACAGTCAAAAGGGCCCCTCCAGATGATCTAAGAGTACAGGTAGGATTATATGGAAGGAGGCGGTCCCTCAAATACCCTGGACCCGAGCCGTAAAGGGCTTTAAAAGTCAAAACTAGCACCTTGAATTGGGCCCGGAACAGAACCGGCAGCCAGTGTAGCCGCCGAAGCAACGGCTCGACAGAGTCAAACCGACGTGCCCCAGCAACCACCCGAGCCGCCGCGTTCTGTACTAGTTGTAATTTCCGGACCGTCTTCAAAGGCAGCCCCACGTAGAGCGCATTGCAATAATCTAATCTGGATGTCACTAGGGCGTGGGTCACTGTGGCCAGGTCCGCACAGCTCAGGTACGGCTTTCAGAAATGGTTTTTAAAGAAAAAACCCACACATACTCAGGAAACTGGACGTCCATTTAGTTGGGATAACTGAGTTACGTTTAATTACACGCTTTTGAAATGGGACACGCACTTGCAGAATGAATTACATCAGACATCTAGGGTCTTTCAGACAATTTTCCCTCCGAGATTGTACATGCAGGGAGCATCACAAAGAACGGGATATTCGATGCAACACACAGACCCCTCTTTTCAAAGGTCAACTCACAATTCTCTAAGCAAAGCAGTGGCCATCTTCTTACCCTGTTCACTGAGATACTGGACGTTCCCTCATCGACCTGTTCCATAATAGTCAGAAGACTTTCGATGGTTTCATAGTCATACGGATCAAGCTGTTGCGGAGATGAGAAGCAAATGGGGGAATAAATACCTCACAAACAGAACCAACACAGGCATGTTGAACTGGTGCAGGCATAAAATAATGTTTTTTTTACTGCTTAAACCGTTGCTTTTCGTTCAGCCACAAGCAGCAAGTGGTTGGGTCTTTAAGGCTGTACTTATGCAGCTATGCAGAAAAACCTGCAATTCAGACACTTTTTGGGTTTCAAGCAGTCTGAATAAGGGATACCCAACATGTGGAGAGTAAGAACATCAGACATTTTAAGTTGCTGCGGCCTGGATAAAATCTTGTGGCAGGCAGACGTGACCCCTCGGGCCACAGTCTGGGCATTCCTGGTTTAAGACAAACACACCTCTTCCATCAAGTCCATCAAACCAAATGTTTGGGGCTTGCAAACCCCACCCTTTCGTGTCCTACCTTGAGCAGTATGGCACTGAGGCTTGTAACCAAGCCAGAGACACTTTTCAGCAAGGGAATTATTTCTTTCGCTCTGGCGACTACTGAGGCATGAGGCCGCGGCGCCTCACTGTCCCACAAAGTGTTCACTTCAGTAGGGGATGTGATGGCAGTCTGTAAGAGGGGGGTCTCGATGCAGAGCTGCAAGGCGGCATCCGGGTCCAAGGAGAAAGCGCTAAAAAGGGCAAGAAAAAGGGCAAAAGTGGGGAACCAGCTTAGAAGAATCCTTCTCTCAAAAACCCACACCACACGCAGGACTGCATTTCCTTTATTTTTGTTTTTTTTTGGGGGGGGGGAAGGTACAGTATATCTAAAAAAGTTTCAATAAAGGCATCAAATGGATAAAAGCAAAAGGGGCACAGGACTAAATGGACATACAGACAAATATTAAAGAACAAAGACACAGACTTGGGCCTGCAATTTTAATTCACACTTTAAAAATCTGATTATGCAATAAAAGTACATTGACATTGCAGCCATCACATGGAGCTTTCTTACTTGCAGTATTTTAATATGAGCGTCGTGTCCACCTTGGGATGTTGAACCAAAGTTCTCAGAAGTTCTCCCTTCCTTACTGACGGCATTCTAAATACCTTCTGGAAAGAGATCTAGAGAGGAACAAAGAGACCATTCAAAAATTAAGGCTTCTTTTGTCAGACCCGCTAAGCTTTAGGCTTGTACAGTGTACGGCTTGATGGCAATGGAGATTGTGTGGCCGCAGCGTCTGTGGGCATTTTTCATCACAAATAGGGGCACATTAAAACACAGCTCTCTGGGCCAACAACCTATTCATTCCAAATTCCAAGGTAATAAAGAGGAATACATACACCAAGTTTGTCGAGCTGGATTCCCCATTCAGCATCGGTGATTAATTCTTCAAATGCTTGTTTCTTTTCAGGCGCTTCACAGAGACTGGCAAGTTGTGCCCCAACCAGACTAACTGCCTGGAAAATTAAATGAATTGTTAGAAAGTGTGTGTGCGCACACACACACGATTGCTAAGCTGGTTTGAATGAGTCCTCTCCTACTTCTCCCAACACTTGCAGAGTTGTGTGGGGTCTACTTTTCAACACAAAATAAGAAGTCCACAATGGGACTTGGCTCAAATAATCAATTGATTGATTAAAATGCTCTACACTCAGTGGAAGAAAGTTCCAAGACTTACCAGAATCTTGCTGTAATTTTGTGAGGCATTACTGATGATTTCCCAGAGCTTTTCATATACTATTTCTTGGGGCAATATGGTGCAGTAACCGAGCGCAAGTCTGTGGTCTACTTGGCGACTGTTGAAAACCTACAGAAGCAAGCCAGATTTTAAAAACGTATGTTCCACGTCATTTGCACTTTCATGTCCTGGACAAGATTTAAAGAAACAGGGTGAGCCACTTTAGAGATCGAGCCCCAGGAAGTTCTTCAACAAAAGGACTGCTGAAGGAACGGAAAGCTGCACAAGAGTTTGCGCGGAGATGTTTCGGTGCCTTGCCAAACCCTTTCGCCCCTCATCTGGGCCGTTTTATAGTGCTCACCTTGTGCAATAGGGCCGTTGCTATGCTGTTAACCATTGAAGCAGAATGCTGCATCGCAGTCGAGAGGAAGCTTCTAGCATCTTGGCAGGCTAGCTGGCCATGCAACTGCAGATGGACAGAGAATACTACAAGTTGGAACTGCGGTACACAGTAGGAAAACATTTGCCCCACAAACACCTGATTGCACGTTTGGGCCACTCTCAGAGTCACGCCTGTGTTCTGGCCTCTCTGACACAGAGCGGTCCAGACATATTTTACAGTGTCCTTTGTGCTGGCCAGTCTTTGCTTTATTTACCTCATATTTACCTCAGAATTTTACCTCAGAATGCCAGATACAAGGGAGTGGCGTTTGGACCACTCTCAGAGTCAGGGAGGGTGGCGCTCGTTTGTGTGCCGGCCCCTCCGACTCCGAGAGTGGTTCAAACATACTTGACATTGTCCCTTGTGCTGGCCAGACTTTGCTTCATTTACCTCAGGATTTTACCTCAGAATTTTACCTCAGAATGCCAGATACAAGGGAGTGGCGTTTGGACCATTCTCTGAGTCAGGGAGGATGGCGCTCGTCTGTGTTCTGGCCACTCTGACTCAGAGTAGTCCAAACATACTTTACAGTGCCTCTTGTGCCGGCCAAACTTTGCGGGCCTCACTCCAGGTTAGGATTGTGGTGGTCCAGGTTAAGTAGTGGGTGCATATAAAACGGGAGAAAACATCACTCCCTCCGCTAGTCTGCAAATAGCCAACTTAATCCAGACCTCACTGCAGCAGGGCTCACCTCAGATTCGGCCCCTACCTGTTCACCCAGGGAAATATCGCTGTTGGCCATCACGTGCTGATATAAGGCCCCGAAAGAGTTGGTGATCAGCCCCAAGGCCAGCTCCAGTTGACTACTTTCTTGCAGGCTATCCACCAAAACCAAGACCGGCCTCATGCATGGCGTGAAGAGATCCTTTCCTAGGACAAAGTATTTGTAATACAGTTACAGATTGTAGCCTATATACATAATTAAGGGCAGGTAGGGTGCCTTGGGTAAACTGAACAACTTCTGGCTAGCAACTAGTTGAAAAGTTGTAAAATCAAGGGGTGAGACTTGGTAGGTCTTAATTGGATCCAGACAGAAGCCAGTAATGATGATGCAAATTAAGACAGATGCCTTATTGTTCGCTGCAGTGTAAGAACATAAGAAGAGCCCCTATGCTGGATCAGGCCAAAGGCCCATCTAGTCCAGCTTCCTGTACCTCACAGTGGCCCACCAGGTGCCCCAGGGAGGCATGAGACAACAAGATGCCTGCATCCTGTGGCCACTCCCTTGCACCCGATACCAGTAGCCCACCACCTTTGTAAGGAGGTTGCACAATCCATCATTGCCTATAGCCCATGACGGACCTTTCCTCCAGAAATCCGTCCAATCCCCTCTTCCAGACTCCTCACCATCTTAGCTGCCTTCCTCCGAATCCACACTTCCTTAAAACCTGGCGCCCAAACCCGCACTCCAGGCAGCATCTGACCACTAGGGCAGCTCAGTGCGCCAGTTTTCAAGCCCCTGCTTCAAAAGATCCACTTCCATTCCCATTATTTGCAACCGTTTACTCACGAAATACCTTGTTGAAACGGGGAATGCGCCAGGCTGGTACAGTCCAGAGGGTACATCCTCCGTTCTGCAAGAGACATACAAATGTGGTACCAAAATTCATAGGCGTGTTACCAAGGGAGGGACCCAGAGGCAGCAAGCCGACATTGAAAAAATCTCCCTTTCTGCCAAGTCATTAGAACTGAAGATGTATTAAAATTATGCACAGGCATGCCCTGGTATCCACTGATTTGGTATCCACGGTTTCAGTTATCCACGGATACTGGGACACCTATTTAAAAGACGGGGGAACGTTAAACAAATCTTTTTTTAGCCTCACTGCGGCAAAACCACTGATGTTTTGCAGCAACAAAACAGGAAAAAGCAGACAGGCTACCTGCAACGGGCACAAGGGCAGTCGCAGCTTCATAAGCAACAGGAAGCACGGTGGGCATGTCCAGAACTGCTCCCTCTTCTGTGAAGAAGTCATTAAAAGTCCACTCTCTGTAAGGGTCTGCAGCAGCTCCAGAAGATGTCTCCTAAACAGGGAAGCGGGGGGGGGGGGAAGAATAACAAAGGAGCACAGAAAGAATGTAACGGGCAAGAAAGAGCCATCTTGTTAGTTCTTCAGCAGATCATGAACTCAGAATTCCCTTACAAATTACTTGTGTGTGCACAAGTAACAGATGAGCACGTGCACAGATAGCTGTACATGTGAAAAAATGGTACCTACAGTCATTATAGGCACAGGGCCGTGGACCCCTTGAAACTGTAGACTAGAGATCACATGTACTGAAGTACACGTATTGATACAACATAACATGCAAATAGCTGTCCACACGCACAGATGGGCACCCTTTAGACCAGCAGTTATCACACTGTGGGCCTAGGACTCACCAGTGTGTTGGGACCCAATTTTTGGTGGTTTGTGAAACTCATAAGACACCACAAACCCGATATTACCTCAGACACGGCTCCATAGTCTTCAATTTGGCACTTTCTAGAAATTTCATGAGCGAAGGAGGTGTATTTACAAAGCTCCACTGCATCCAACAGGAGATCTGTGAGAAAAAGAGTTCAGATAGAGGATCTCTCATCCGGACATCCGAAATCTGGACTATTCTGAAATCCAAATATCTTTGTCCAAGACTTTAAAAAAAACCTTTATAGAAAGAAAGTTCATTCCCAAGTGCAGGCTGTAAGTTCGATTCTCTGCTCTGTGGTGTGTGCCACTGTTGAAAAATGTCAAACAGGCCAGCAGACATCCAATCAGGTCACAGTGAAAAGAGCAAGAAGAAACAATTATCTTTACAAGTATGCGGTTATTCCAAAATGCAGAAAACTCTGAAATCCAGACACCTTCCCGTCCCAAGCTGTCTGAATAAGGGATACTCAACTTGTATTAAGCCGTTTTTAATACAAGACACCTCTTTTTTAAAAAACAGAAAGAGAACCACCATTTTGCTAGAAGGATTTAATGCACAATCAATTCATGCAAAATTGTGGAGACTAGGATGTTTACCCTCCCAAGAGACAAACCAGGGTGGACATTATTTCACTCCCCATTACCAGGGCTGCAGATTGTGGCTGTTTGGCAGGCCATCTCGTTGACCGCAGCTGCAAGATCTAGCCCTTCCGGCACAACCATCGGAGTATCAGAGCCCAGCATGTGGCACAGCTTCTGACAGCCTGAAAACAGCAGTTGACCCGTTCGCTCATTTTGGTGGAGTTCATAAGAATCTCTTAAAGAAGGGAAAAAAATGGAAAGAATTGATGGAAGCAGAAGAACACAGCTGCCTAAAAAAAGGATCCTAAACAATTCCAGACGTCTTTGCCCAAGACGTTTTAAAAAACTTTCTCTAGAAAGAAGGTCTTGTGCTCATTCCCAAATACAGGCTGTACGTTCTAGGCTCTGGTTTGTGCCTATACAGATGCTGAAAAGTGAGACCAGCAGACACACAAATGGGCAACAGTGAAAAGAGTAAGAGAAAATGTTTCTCACTATACATTCTCGGAGCCTTTCTCAATTTTGTTGCAGTAGTGGTACTAATGGCACGACATTCTCCCAAATGCAAAATATTTGAACCTGCATATCTTGAGTGCTTCTCCAACTCTTCCAGCCTCCGATTCCTGCAGCACCAGCTCAGATCCCATTTCTTGCTCCAACTTCTGCAGAAGTGAAGCCAGTTGGCAAAGTCTTGAGTAAGTCAACGGCTTCTTCATGCTGTCTTCCTCCGATTTGGTGCCTTCATCTTGTGCTCTGCTCGACCGCCTGGTTTCCTTGTAGGCTTCGATGTGCTCCTCAAGGAGACGAGACCGAAGAGACTGATTCTGATACTCTTCGGCAGAAATGCAGATATTAAATTTCTCCTGAAGAAGAAAGCAGGAAAAAGGATGAAAACCAGAAATACACGAACTGAACAGCTTCCATAGATATTGTGTGTACTCTTTAAAGCAGCATACACACCACATGCAAGATACAATGAACAATTTTCATCGGATCTCAAACTTTTGGTCTGTCAAATGTAGCAATTCTTAGAGCGTCAGACAGGAAATTCTTCCCAGTCTTGGCAACAGAGATTTTTTAACTGGATATCATCAGTAAATCTTGACCATTTAACATGAAAAACATGTGTTCTTACTACAGAGAAATGGTCCTTAATTGGAAAGGGATTTATTTTTAGTCAAACAAATTCATGGTTTTTGTGTATTGTTGTTGTTCAGTCGCTAAGTCGTGTCCAACTCTTTGCGACCCCATGGACCACAGCATGCCAGGCCTCCCTGTCCTCCACCAGGTTCCGGAGTTCACCCAATTTCATGTTCATGTTCAATTTCATGTTTTGTGTATATATTACAGTAAAATATACCCACAATTACACTCACTCAACTCTCTGTAACATTCTCAAAGCCGTATCATCCTTACCTGCAAGGCCGCCAGAGCTTTGAATAATGTCAAGTCTGCTTCGTACTCTTCCTTCTTCCAGGGATTTTCTGATTTAAAAAAAATTAAGGATGGAGTGGAGAGGGCACATAAGAACAGTTATTGACTTGTTTTACAACATTGCAAAACTAAACATGGGCAAAGCAAGTTTTACCTTTCTGAATACGAAGCAAGAATTTCAGGATTGCTATGCAGACCTTTTTTACGCACAGCTTCATTTTCCACTGGCAGTGAGAGAATGGAGACGAATGGGAAAAATGAGAAACATCAGCCATATGGAGGCTATTCATTAGGGCTTCCTCATTACAAGGAACAGATCAAGGTTTTTTGCAAATAAAATACTGTATTACATGTAAATAAATGAATTATTTCTAGATCACGTTTTTTGTTTAGTAAAGCTAGACAGGTCCCAAAAGAATGTCATTTTAAAAAGTGAGTCCCAGCGCTAAAATGTTTGAGACCCACTGACTTCTGCGATGTCTCTGTTCTCTCAGTTCATTCCCAGACGGTTACCTCTTCTTCAGAGTCGTCGAGATCATCCTCCAACCTCAGTCTTGCCCATATCAACGTTCGCTCGGCGATTTCCACTGCTTCTTCAGGAGGCAGGGATTTTATTAAACTTATGACGCTGTCCCCCTGCAAAGCGCACACAAGATACAAGTAATTCCATATATAGCCCTTAACTGTGATAAGCTCTTGATGCATTTATTAAATACATATTGTTTTTCTGCAAAGTTTTGCTTTCATACACAATGCAGGTTTCAGTTGGCTGTGCATTATTGTTTTAGCCCTACTCTTGTTTTAATTGCTGGGATATTGTTTTGATATGTGTTGATGGCCTGGAATTATTTTATTGTGAGCCATTTGGAGTGTCCTTTTTAGGCTATAATGCTTGGAGATTAATTCCAGTGTTCTGGACCACCAATGAGAAGGCATGTAGAACTAGATATGAGGTTTTTTTTAAATACTATATTCAAGAGTATACTGATCCCTCTCAATCATTTCACCCAAAGCACAACTAGAACACACTCTCTCCATTAAACATACACTATTTTAATGCACACCTTTGATATTTAAGGTGCTTATTTAAAAAAGATCTATATACTGCTTTTGCCTATACAGTGTACAATACGTTTTAAGAAATATGTATTTTAATAGGCCCCCACCTCCTCTTTATCCATGAGGTTCACAATCCTCCAAATATAGACTTCTGCAGTGGGCAACATACAAGTGTTTGCTATTTTCAAAGCATCTTCCAAAGATGACAGGGTGTCCTGATTAAGAATGTACTTTATCGTCATCTGGAAAAGAGATGAGCATTAGTACCCTGTACCGAATCCGACACCAACATTTAATAAGGGGAATATTTTCTTGTGTATAACTTTTTTTAAAAGATAAAGAGCGCACAATCCTAACCTGGAGTTAGGCCAGCCCTGTTAGGACACCACAAGGACCACCGTAATGTAAGTTTGGACCACGCTCAGAGTCAGAGAGGCCAGCATCCAGACATGTGTACCTTCCCTGACTCCAAGGGTGGTCCAAATGCACTTTATAATAATAATAATATTAATAATAATAATAATAATAAATGTATTTATATACCGCCTTTCTTAAGGTCACTAGATTTCTCTAATGATTACAACTCAAGGCGGTTTACATAGGCAGACTTTCTCACAAACCCGAAGGTTTTTACAATTTACAGAATGTTCTATCTTCCAAGAACAACACTCCTACAGATCTTTCTTTCTGGATTTAGCCTTCTTTCTTTAGCCACCCGTCTGTCGTCTGCTGGCTGATGAGGCTTCCCTGCTGCCACCAGAGATGCAGCTGACTTCAGCACACTCCTCCTCCCAGGAGGCAGCTGGAACTCAACTTTTAATCAGCCACAGTTTGCAAGGTCTGCCGCTCACACAGACTTCCAGGAGTCTCGAGCTCACAACCTTGACAACTTCAGTTGTTATCTTTGGGCAAACGGAGGCATTAACCCTCTCGGCTAATCTTCTGCTTTATAGTGTCCCTTGTGCTGGCCAAACTTGGTTGGCCTAACTGTGCCAGCCTAACGGCAGGTTAGGATTGTGCTTAGAGCCCAAGCAGCCATATAGAAAAACGACTGCAAGTACTTAAGGTGCCTATTCAGCCAAAACAGACGGGACATTTTTCTTACCAGAATCATCTGCCTGTCGTTTAAAAGACTGGTGTCTTTTAAGCCGTAGTTCCGCAGGAGGGCCTTCATCTCCATCAGCTTGTAACCCTCCTGCAGTTGTTTCACTCTGCAAGGATGAAGCATGGCTGGTTTCTAAGAGACAGTTTCTGACAGGCTGGCAGCCCCAATCAGGAGGCTGTTTTTAACCGCCGCCAACAGCTCCAACAAAAGCTTTTGTGCCAGAACTGCTACAGCAACATCCCCCCAAAATGCAAAGCTAGACTTCTCTCCCCTGTGCGGCTTAAACTTCCCGCAATAGCTGCGGGGGGGGGGCAGGAGTTGTTCATGCTCTCACTTGACATGTTCCACACTCAGGTATTGTTGAACTAGCTGTGCCACCGCAGGGCTCCAGGGATCCGCAGCACCTCGCATTATCGCCAGCACCCCTTCCAAGGTCAGCTGCAAAGGAAAGCAAACTCCCGAGACTCTGTCCTGCCCTGGGCTGGGCTGCCTGCCCCAGAGCCGGAGGAGCTTCGCATCCTGCATTGCAAAACGGCACACTGACCGCTGCACATTTGCACGCCGCAATACTCACTTCTACGTTGGAGATGCAGCCCACGACCGCAATCGCTTTTGCTTCCCATGTGGTGCCGAAGACAGAGGTTGACTGCATACAGTAGCGCTCTAGCAAGTCCTGAACAAATTTTTAAGAAATGCTTTTGTTTCAATTGTGTCCTGTTTGGTATTGCTATAAACTTTTAACCTTGTGTTGTTTTTATGTTATAAGGCAGCTTGGGTGCCCCCATGTAAGGTAGAAGGACAGCATAGAAATGCTTTAAATAAAAAATTTTGAGCAGCTATACCCCAGAATCAGAAGCTCATTTTAAAAAACATTTTATGGGGAACTGTTCCACATAAAGAGGAAACTGGCCCTAAGTAACAGCAGAAATAGTTGCACAAGGTTCTTCTAGTATTATTATTATTAGATTTCTATCCCGCCTTTTTGCCCGAAGGCACCCAAGGCAGCATTACAATATAAAATTCAACACAAAAAACAATTTAGAAACAGTATTAAAACAAAATTAAAACAAGCAATAAAATTTAAAAAACAACAAGCCCTGTGGATCATAAGGTATAAAATATAAAAGTGAACCAGCCAGTCTGTCAACAGTTAAAAGCTTTTTGAAATAAAAAGGTCTTCAGCCCCCGCCAAAATGTTAACAAAGAGGGAGCAGTTCTCAATTCTAAGGGAAGGGTATTCCAAAGTTGGGGGGCCACCACCGAGAAGGCCCTCTTCCTGGCCGCCACCCCTCTCACTTCTCCTGGTATACAGTATTATAATTACAGTATTATACTTATTTGGAGGGGGGGAAGAGACTGTACCTGTATGTACCGCAGGAGAATTTCATCTTTTTGTAGGCTATGGTGATACATATAAGGCTCAATAAACTTCTCTAAAGCTGTTGGAATGAGTTCTGGTGCCAGAACTTTGTCAAGCATGTGAAACACAATTGCATTTGGACTTCTCTGAAGGATAAAAGCAGAGGGACAGTGTCTAAGTAAAGTAACCAGCACAGAGCAAAGATTATTCCCAACAAAAAAAACTGAGAGAGGCTCAAACAAACTTTATGGCAAATGAGAGTTGGAGCTGGGGTTTCTCCAGGCTGGGTCCAACATTTTAACTGCTACACAAGCTCTGCAGACGAGTTCTCAAAAGGTATTTGCAAGCAGCAAGAGCCACTGAAGTATTCCCCAAACAGCCAGAATCCTGGTATTTTCTGTACCTTCTCAAAGTTGCAGAGGTCCAGCCTGCAGTTGTATTTCCTATAGAGATCTACCAAAGCTTGTAAAGTGCAGACCAACTTTTTTAAACGGCAGACCTCCTCACAGTCATCCTGAAATACAAGAACAAGGAATTTGCCGCCTTGAGATCCGATTATTCGGAGGGAAAAGCAAGGTAAAAATCACGTGAATGAATAAATTCTACACTCCTTCTGTCCTGCTTCTAAGAGCGCAATCCTAACCTGGAGTTTGGCCAGCACAAGGGCCACCGTCAAGTATGTTTGGACCACTCTCGGAGTCAGGGAGGGTGGTCACGTCTGTGTGTCAGCCTCCCTGACTCCAAGAGTGGTCCAAACATACTTTACGGTGGTCCTTGTGCCAGCCAAACTTGGCTGGCCTAACTGTGCCAGCCTAACTCCAGGTTAGGACGGCACTCTAAATGTGGTCGCACCGAAGCAGACCCCTTACCCAAGGAATCCTATGCCGGAAACAGCCCAATCTGATTTCATCTTCCTTAGTTTTGCTGGTAAAAAACACCTGTGCCATTTCAAGTCCGTTTTCAGGCCAATTTGCCTGTTAGGGAAGATGAAAAAATTAATGATATTTCTGGAGAGATGAGGGAACAAAACAAAATGCAAGATTTTTTCCCCACCACAAAAATTACCATGCTTTACCTTGTCAGTTAACTCCAGGTTTCGAGCCTCTCGTTCTAGCCACTCAGCTATTTTTTTCTGGAACAGAAGGTTACTATTACCTCTACCAATCGTCGCTTACAGAGGCCAAATAAAGCCTTCCTGCAACAACGATCGGGTCTTACCTCTCCTTGAGGTACAACCTGCCTAACGAAAGGCATGATATGGCTCTTAAACCACAGACACAGTTCTTTGAAGGGGGCCGTAGCAGGGATTGCCTCAAGCAGGTCACCCAGCATTTCCACATCAAAGTTGTTCTTGAAGTCTGCCTGAATTAAGAAACAAAAATAGGTCACAAGAGGCTTGCGAATGTCGGAAGTGGTTTAATTATACTGGGCACTGGTCCATTGACTATTATTTATGCATTTATACAGGGCCATTCATGTGTGTGGCACTTTACACAAAGTGAAAAACAGGCAAGTCCTTATCTGAACAGCTCACAATCTAAAAAAAGAGGCATAAGAGAAGCAGAGGAAAAGACAGACGAGGAAAGACTATCCCTCATGTACTTTCCGTCAATTATCAATCATGTATATTTACTAAGTCTTAGAGCACAATCCTAGGGCCGTGGTGGCGCAGCGAGTTAATCCGCTGTTGCTGGGCTTTCGACCGCAAGGTTGGGAGTTCGAGACTGCGTGAAGGAGTGAGCTCCCGTGGCTTGTCCCAGCTCCTGCCAACCTAGCAGTTTGAAAGCACCTAAAATGCAAGTAGATAAATAGGGACCATTTCGGTGGGAAGGTAACGGCGTTCCGTGGAGTCATGCCGGCCACATGGCCACGGAAGCATGTCCTCGGACAAAAATGCCGGCTCTACAGGCTTAGAAACGGAGATGAGCACCCCCTACAGTTGGTCACGACTAGACCATTCGGTCGTGGGGAAACCTTTACCTTTAGAGCACAATCCTAGCCTGGAGTTAGGCAGGCATAGTCAGGCCAGCAAAATTCGGCCGGCACAAGGGCCACTGCAACGTATGTTTGGACCACTCTTGGAGTCAGAGGCCAGCACACAACCTGTGCCATCCTCCCTGACTCCAAGAGCGGACCAAACACACTTTAGGGCGGCCAGGAAGAGGGCCTTCTCGGTGGTGGCCCCCCAACTCTGGAATACCCTCCCCTTAGAATTGAGAACTGCTCCCTCTTTGTTTACATTTCGGCGGGGGCTGAAGACCTTTTTATTCCAAAAAGCTTTTAACTGTTGACAGGCTGGCTGGTTTGTTATATTTTTTATGATCCACTGGGCTTGTTTTTAAATTGTATTGTTTTGTTTTATTTTGTTTTATTGTATGGTTTTAATATTGTTTTTAAATTGCTTTTTGATAACTTTTATATTGTGTTTTTGTACTGTAGTGCCGCCTTGTGTGCCTCCGGGCTAAAAGGCGGGGTAGAAATCTAATAAATAAATAATAATAATAATAATAGGGTGGCCCTTGTGCCGGCCAAACTTGGCTGGCCTAACTCCAGATTAGGATTGCACCCTTAGTAGCATCAGCATATGAGGACAAAGTCTTCACAAAAAAGGTGGACTTTGAGTTACCTGATGCCTTAACCATAGGCGCTGCGCAGATGAGATATTTTCTTCTTTTAGCTGCAGAAGGATGACCTTGAACATGTCTTCATTGTTCAGAAATTCAAGCCAAGCGTTGCCACTAGAAGAGGAAAGGGGACATATTCAACTGTAGCCCAAGACAAACGCACATTGCTGACAGGAAAACCAAGGCAGCAACACTTAACCCAGGCCAGCGTTTCTCAGACTGTGGATTGGGACCCATTGGGTGGGCTAGGACCTGGTTTCTGGTGGCTCTTGCAGAGCCTCCTATGAAAACATGGGTGATGGAAAGATCAGATCACTAATTACCTCAAGCCCTGAGGCTGTCCAAAAACCAGATGGCTGCTACTGCCCTGCAAAGAGTTCAGCTCCTCCAGTTTGCAAGCTAGGGAGGTAAATGTTTGTCTTTTCTGAGGCATTTTTTTCCTCCAGGTCTGTCACTGACAGGCATTGGGGGCAAGTGAAGGGTGGGTCACATCACTCAGCCCCAAACCGATCCAGATTTTTGCCACTATTACTTGTAAACAAATAAAAATATTTCTTTCCAGATCATCTTTTTTTAAAAAAAGTCTTGTAAAGCTAGGTGGGCCTCGAGAATTTTAAAAAGTGGTCCAGGCACTAAAAAGTTTGGGAACCACTGACCTAGGCAATCGGAGGTTTCATTCTCACACAGAATGTTAAGACTGAAGTATTGGAAAAGGCCCTCAGCATTTAGATTAGGTGTTCAGAACATATATGAAAGAAGAGCTACAGCTCATCGTTCATAGGCAAAGGCCATTCACTCAAAAAAATATTCGGGATTCCAGCAAGCTGGTTCTAGCTTTCTCAGCATCAAGTCCTCATTATTCCTAGAAGCCTTGCAGAGGTAGAAACACAGGACAGTCATATAACTAGTATGCATTTCACTAAGAAGGGTTATCATTAATGCACACAGAACCAATTCAATCAGCAGACATAGAAGACCAACCTGAAGTTCTGCAGCCCAAATGCATGAAAAAAGGAAGCAAGCCTTGCCTCTGCCCTCAGCACCTAGGAAGGGACAACAAGGTAGGTCGGGGAAAAAGGTGATATTACGTTTAGACAAAATTTCAGGAAGAGCGTTTGATTCTGAAATGTTAGCTCACTGAAGCTCTCCAAATACCGTCTCTGAAGTTCAATAACTCCCTCTCTCACACACAAAATGCTCTATTCTATTGCTTCCAGCATTTTCTCCCTTCCTGGCTCCGATCCCCCAGGCAAGACAGGTTGACTAACCTGGAGTTAGGCCGGCCCAGTTAGGCCAGCAAAGTTTGGCCGGCACAAGGGCCACCGTAAAGTACATTTGGACTCTGAGTCAGGGAGGAGGGTGCACTTCTGTGTGCTGGCCTCAGAGTGGTCCAAACATACTTCATGGTGTCCCTTGTGCCAGCCAAACTTTGCTGGCCTAACTGTGCCGGCCCAACTCCAGGTTAGGATTGCGCCCTTAGTATCTTCTTCCATCCTGGCTCATCCAGGATTACACTCTGATCTTGTGAGTGTCCCAAGGTGTTCCTTCTAACATCTCATTCCCCACCCCCAGTAATAAGATTGTGCAGGATTTGCTTTTATATTACCTCTGTAGGAGACACGGAATCCCCTGCAGAAAGCGAGGCAACGGCTGAGTCGCCTCTCTTCAGGATCTGTGAAGCGTAGGGAGAGATATCAAAGTCACTTGCAGTCCAAAATTTGGATTTGAAACCGTGCAATGCAGGGTTCATAACTGAAAGACGAACAGCCCAGTCCTAACCTCTGTTCAGTGATGTCATGCAGGGGGTACGCGGGGGTACGCGAGTACCGGTTTCTAGGATTACGGCTGGCCCCGCCCATTCGCCCACCCACTCGTTGACTCCGCCCCCTGCAACGTTTGAATTTCCTGCACGTTTGAGTTGGCTGCACGTTCTCAGAGCCAGGTAGGCAGGCAAGCAGTGAGCGGAGCCTTGCCTTGCCACTGAAAAATGAGCTGCTCTGGGGTTTTGGGACTGTTGGGTCACTTTAACATGATGCCAGGCCGCCTTAACATGTTCTGGGGGTGCTGTGGAATACTGTTGCAACTGTTGGGTCAGTTTAAAATCGTCTGAGGCCTCAAAAAGGGCTTTTCTCGTGTCACTTCCTGCCACGACATCACTTCCAGCTTATGACGTCACTTCCGGTGGGTGGGTCCCGACACGTGCCAATCAAAAGTGAGTACCTGTTCTTAAATCATTTAGATGACACCACTGCCTCTGTTGGCGCTGGCAGGGCTGCACTGTATCCTAATGCAGGCCGGGAGTCGCTGGCGCTTGCCCCTGGGGTGAGTTCCAGCCAGCTCTATAGGGCTGTCCAGTCTGCGCTGGCACTCGACTGTGCGGGCAAGATTGAGACTGGCTGGCCCAGGAATTAGGATCCGGCCTAATGGCCAGATCCTGACCCCATTCCCCCACTTACCCTGCTTTTAGCGTACTGCAGCATTTCCTGAGTTGTTTCGTAGGATGGCCATGGGGTATTTATGCAATATTCAACCACAAACTGGTCATGCTATTCAAAAAGGAAGGAGATAAATTTAAGTGGCTGGTTTTTGCCCTTCCCAAATAGCTGGGGTTGAACGCATGACAGCCGAGACAGACCTTTATTTTGTCCAGCGTTTCTTTCGCTTGAGCCACAAGTTCTAACTGGGCAGACTGACCATCGCTTCCAACCGATTCTGAAAGCAGCCTTTCCAAAAGGCAGCTCACCTTCACTTTGTAAACAAGCTGGTTTTTTCAAAACACAGAAAAAGACATCCTGTCAAAAGAGCACCCTTTGCTTAATAAAAACCCTGTCAGTACATCACTTTTCCTTTACAGGTTGGGTTAGGAACCAGAAAGCTTGAATATATATAGTGAAATAGCTTACAAAGGGGAATGTTCCCTAGAAGAAATAATGAAAGTGGAGGTTAATGGGGACGATTTCTACATCCATGCCCTATATTGGACTAAAGAGGAGAATTTTCCTTTCCATAACAAGCAATGGAATAAGGAAGGGATTATGACTGCCAAAAGCAGTCTCTCTCTCTGTGTGTGTGTGTGTGTGTGTGTGTGTGTGTGTGTGTGTGTGTGTAAAAAGGACAATGTTAGGCTGCCTAGAGAAAACAGGTACACAAGCCGAGGAAACTCATTTACCATTTTGCAATTAGCAATAAGTTACAGAGTTTGATTTGCAAGTGGAAATCCTCTACCTCAGTATCCAGTCCGAATTGAACAGCAAAATTCTCAGCCTCTGTAAATCTCTGCTTGTGAAGTAAACGACTCAGTCTAGGGAAAGAAGAGGACGTATAGTGTGACGACCGAGGGATCCCTTGTCCAAAAATGCTTTCATACTTAAAGCTAGACAATATGCATTGAAACCCATTCATTACTTGCAGTCATCATTCATTTGTTCTTCATTCATTACTTGCAGCTGCCTGCAAAACCATCATACCCCAAGGGCCAAACTTTGCATCCGAGGAATAGCTGCAATCGAAGTATATAGATATACCTGTTCTCCGGTAAGGCTTCTGTTAAGCATCTCAGCACCACAAGGGAGACTGGAACGCCAGAGAGCCTGCAAATGAATGTTGCATTAAAGCCAGAGCTCTAACAACCAACACCACCACAATGGTTTATTTCTCAAGATCAAACTTACTTCTGAGTTTCTTCATAGATTCCTTCCAAAAAGTACACTGTGTCCTGTAAGAGAACCAGAGTTAAGACCTTTTCCAGATGAGGTTTTAGCTGCGTGGTAACTTGCGAAGGTGTTAGTCTGTTATTCCTGATGTTGATGCCTCCCTCTGTTACGATGCTGTGCATCTATACCCACTTTTTAGAACGGCACTCATGTCATGACCCACTGAAAGTGATGTCATTAACCTGGAAGTGATGTCATGGCTGGAAATGACATCATCAAGCAAGAAGCATCGTCATTGGGGCATAATAAAATGACACTCCTGGAATGCAAACTGGCATTCTTGGACTGCAGCAACTGCACAACCATGAAACATCCCTGACAGAAGGCAAGATGAGGACAACACATTATGTAAAAGCACTGAACTAAAACAAAATTTTAAAAAAATCTATTTGAAAATTCAAACTGTTAACACTCACAAAAAGAATACAGCAAGAGTAAAGTCTGCAGCTTCCAAGATGGTAGCTCCTAGCATTCCACGACCCACCTGACATCAGGTTGTGACCCACAGTTTGAGAAACACAGGCTTAAAACAAAGTGTATGCAAGCATGACCTAGTGACTGCCTCCTTTCTCTTATAATACAAGTATAGCCAGCTTTGCCTTCATATGCTAAACATTCCAAGCCTTCTTCTCTCAGATTCGCTAGCCAAACTCATTTGATGGAGGTACTTTCCATCTCCCCTCTCCAACATCAAGTTTACGGGGACTGAGAAACAGAAACGTACTGTGCTGATTCCAGAATGAACCAGTGAAGAAACACTGGACACTTCTAGAGAGTAGAGTTGGTGCATGGCAGGCAATGAAAAAACCATGATGCTCCTCATCTAGAGAGAAAACAGGACCATTTAGAATAAATCATAATAAACCACAAAGCCAGGATAATTAGAACAAACTGCAAAGCCAAGATGAAGGAAGGCTTTGCTTTCTTCTCTCATAAATGCAAGAGAGCAATACCTCTTCATTTCTGCTGGGTTTTGTCAAAGCCACTAGCTTAACGTCAGCAATTCCATGTCTGTAAAGAAAAAAAAAAGAGGGAGAAAAATGAGGATCACATGGTGATCCTTCATTTCGCCCTTCAAGGTAACACTATAACCATCCAGAGTTTACCCTGTGACAGTTGAACAATCCGATTCAGAAGTCAGAAGAAAATCTTCAATGTGAACTGAACGGCAGTCCCAGGTCATAGTAAGAGAAAAAACATCCCATTGTGTCAAGACATTCTACAAGAAAGGAAGCAAACACATCTCAACATGTAATTATGCCAAGTTAATCATGCCATTTCCTTTGCCTGCTTGAGCCAGAAATGTGTAGGCTTATGCCATTTAAATCGTTCATGCCTCAAAATTTTCCTTCTGGGTAACTAGTTTTAGGAGATAATCAAATCAGATTTAAAATATGAATTTCTAAATCACAGCTGCCCCGATGTTGAGGATTTTAGTGCTGAAGGTCACAGCCTTGTTGCTATGGACAAAAAGCATTGAAGAACAACTGTCTTAACCAAAGAAGGGGTGTTAAGATATTCCTAACTCCCTAACTCTCAAAAATTACCCAAGATTAATCTCTTTATTATTTACTGCATAAAAGCAACACAGATAAGTAAAAGCCCATCAAGTTAAAGGTGGCCCTTAACTTTACTACCAGAAATTAATACCTTGGATAGCACAGGGGATATGTCCCCCAAAATTTAGGCACTGCATGAAACAGTACCGTGATAGAATGTTGTTCTCGAACTGGCAGGAAATAGACACTAGAATGAACTGTTCATACCAGTTTCAATGGCTGTCAAAGAGAGCTGAAGGAAGTGCCCTATTGGAAGGTATGACTGGGGCTGGAATTCTCTACAAGTATTATACTGAAATGATGGGAAATAAAAACCTAATTCCAAATCATAGCAGAAACTAAATGTAACGGGAATACTTGCCTCAATATCCAAGACAAACAACAAGCCTTCTACGATCTGAAGCTTTTTTGCACCTACAAAAACAACAAAAGACACCAGCCTGTTAATTTTGTCCCCACCTTTCAAAAACAGCATCTGAAATGGGAAATGTAAAGGGCCGGGGGTCTTTGATCAAGGTTTCTAGCAGACGGATCCTAGCCACAGAAAGTCAATCTCCATTCTGTCAACTTAACTCCATCCTAATTTCACTTCCTTGGTCGCACGAGAGTGCAACAAGGTGTGCTGCTTTCTGAACTAGAAAGGTACTAGAGGAGGCCGGTGGCTTGCCACCGTGGATTACAAAAGCATGCTATTGCACCTCAAATGTCCTTCGCCTGCCTCAGTTCCTCTCCCTCTGCTAACCTTAATGATTTCCAAATGCTTTGAAAGACTAAATTCCAGAAAAAGAGATATGCCAGCTGTGTATGCTGCAAAGAACTGACCTTCAATTAGACTGGAATCGGCAACATTCTGAAGAGACACCAGCTTTTCTTTAGTATTCACCTCCCACACAGACAGCACACTGTCACCTACACCCTTTAGAAACAAAACATTTATGTCAGAAACCCACACAATTCGTAACTGAGATTTAAACAGTGCTCCTCAAGACATTTAGTCCCCTTTAAAATCAATATTATAGCAGAAGACTGCAAATGCATTTGCCAGTGTGCTTGGTTGGAGGAGAAAAAGTCCTTTCCACATTCCTAAGCAACCGAATACCACAGCATCCAAACGCTTACTATAAAATTACTTACTCCTATGATCAGAGTGATTTTGTGTCCTGTGCGCATAGTCACAGATGTCAGACAGCCAGCAGTATGATAGTCTTCTGTGGAAATGAAGTGCATTTCCACCTGCCCTTGAAGCTGGAAGAAATAAACATTCACAGATTTTATTTCTTCTAGAGCAGAGGTTCCAAAACTCCTGTGAATCCAGTTCTAAAAGTTCTAGTGCAGAAAAGGCATTCCATGGACTGGAGGCCAGAGCCCATCACATTTTGCCTGCCTGCTGCTTTGGATTTTGAGCTTGCTGTTGCCACAGCCACCTTCCTTTTTGTTTATTTCCAGTTTTATCAATCAATCAATCAGTACTTATATACCGCTTTTCAACACGAAGTTCACAAAGCGGTTTACAGGCAAATAGTAATAATAAAGTTAAATGGCTCCCTGTCCCAAAAGGGCTCACAATCTAAAAAAAGGCAGACCGCCAGCAACAGCCACTAGAAAGACTGCGCAGGGGTGAAGAGGGACAGTTACTCTCCCCCTGCTAAATATAAGAGGAACACCACTGGAAAAAGTGCCTCTTGTCCAGTTAGCAGGGGTAAACATGGTTTTACATGGTTAAAGGGCTTTGGCTCATAGCCAAAGAATTTTAAAGTCAAAACCACAATGTGTCAAGTGGGTACCTTTGCTGCAGTAGCGAGGTCCATCTTCCCAAGTACTGCATAAAGACAAAAAAAAGTCATGTCTTGAAATAAACGATTTTATATTTTCATAAAGGCAAATGCTTATGTTGACAAGTTGTAGCATAAAGACCGCAATTCTTAAAAATAAAACAAAATAAAAACAAGTTCCTCTAATCCTTCTGCTGGTCATACAATTATGATCCTTTAAGAATATACTTCAACACATTTATGCCAGTGACAACTTGCTGCAGTGATTTAAATTATATTATTAATTATTAATTGGATTTCTATCCCGCCTTTCTGCCCGAAGGCACCCAAAGCGGCATTACAACATAAAAATACAATACAAAATTTAGCATTAAAAATTTAACATTAAAAAGCAATTTAAAAACAATAATAAAACAAAATTAAAACAAAACAATACAATTTAAAAAACAACAAGCCCCGTGGATCATAAGGTATAATCAAGATATAAAAGTGTAACAAACCAGCCAGCCAGTCTGTCAACAGTTGAAAGCTTTTTAACTCACTTTTTAAACCTGTGTGAGATTTAACTCACACAGGTGTGTGTGTGTTAAATCTCACACACACCAAAAAAAAAGCCCTGTATATGCCAATTGTGTATAAACCGAGGAGAATTAACATGATCAGCCCAAAAACATTTTTTAAAAAGCCTTTGGACCCTGCAAAGTGATGAGGTCGGTGCTCAGCATCTTACAGGGCTGGTTCTTTAAATGTTATTGGAAAACAACCAAAGAGGCTCCATTTCTCACTACAGGCTTCCATGCAATGATTTAAGAGTGGCCTTCAGATGCAGACGAGATTGTCCCTTACCTTCAAGGGTTTCGGCGAGTGGGAGGTGCAGGATGGAGAGGAATCCAGTCTTAGTGAGGACAAGTGCACGGTAAATGCCTGATGAAAACAAATCAAAGACAAGGTCAGTTAAAGAAAGGTTCTCAAACGGTGTGAGCATCACAGGTCTTCCCATGATGAAAGGAAGTAAAAGACCTGCAAAAAGGAGACCTAGGACTTTTCAAGATTAAGGCATTCAAATTCCCAATAATGTCAACACCCAAAAAGCCAAACACACACACACTTGGGATCGTTCATAGGAAATCCTACCTCCGTCATCATCTTCTTTTTCAAGATGAAGATCCAAATACCTGTCATCTGAAGACTGAATCATCACCTGAACACAAATTTACAAAGACATTAAATGAAATTTAATGAAATTAAAATGAAAACAACGGCTGTGGAATTTACACCAAACGTTCCATGTTAAAAGTATACCCAAAGTAGGACTTCTGAAAATGATATTAATATCTACTGTGGGATAAAAAGACTTGCAGCAAACATCGACCCACACCAGTGGTGTCATCTAAATGATTTAAGAACAGGTACTCACTTTTGATTGGCACGTGACGGGACCCGCCCACCAGAAGTGATGTCATAAGCCAGAAGTGATGTCGTGGCAGGAAGTGACATGAAAAAAGCCCTTTCTGAGATGATTTTAAACTGACTCAACAGATGCAACAGTATTCCACAGCACCCCCAGAACATGTTAAGGAGGCCTGGCATCATGTTAAAACCCCAGAGCAGCTCATTTTTCAGTGGCAAGGAAAGGAAAGGCTCCGCTCGCTGCCTGCCTGGCTCTGAGGACATGCAGGCAACTCAAACATGCAGGAAATTCAAACGTTGCAGAGGGCGGAGTCGACGAGTGGGCCGGCGAATGGGCGGGGCCAGCTGTAATCCTAGAAACCGGTACTCGTGTACCCCCGTGTACCCCCTGCATGACATCACTGACCCACACCATCATTTCAAAAGATCAATGACGGAAGGCTTGGCTTCCCCAAGGTTAGCCCTAAGCATCTCCTGCAAAGTAGACCACAAGTAACAAGGTGGGACTTACAGGCTCTAGGCAGTCACTGCTATATCTACATTTCCAAAACTAGGAAGTTAAAATACACAGAAGCAAGCAAGAAATAAGTTACGCACTTTGGTTAACAACCTTTCCTTGGTTGGTACGTGAATCAGATGGAGCTGACCACTTCTCTCACCAATGACAAGAAACTGCCCCTTGTGGCACAAGCCAACTATATCCACTTGCGTTTCTGGAAGGTTAAAAAAAAGTCAGTATTCAGATGCTGGAGATATTTGTGGCATTTATAAAGACTGCAGTTATTTAGGAATGAGTCTGTGAGTGAATAGGCTAGCTTCAAATTCTCTTGCTTATTCAGAGGCAAGAGTGTTTGCGCTCAGAGAGCAGTAAAAAATGGAATTGAAATGCATTAGACTGGTGGGCAAATTTGAAATCATATTTGAATGCTATGGTAACTTCCAGGTTCATAGCTGTAAACCTACCAAACTGAATGAGCATCAGAGATTGACAAACCAGGTCAAGCACCAGAACTGTTCCATCTACCACCAACACGCAACCATCGCTGGAGTTCCGGCCATGCAGATGCGGATTAGATACAACCTAACAAAAAAAAGGAGGGGATTAGAGTGTGTACTTAAAATTGGGAGTTCCTTTGCAAACACACAGATAAGGAACCTGTCTACACAACAAGCTATTTGTAAATGTCCACGCTTTAGCAAAAAAAATCAAGAGATTTAGCTATAGCAAACACAGCTTACTAGGAATTCCTTATGCTGGAAAAGGGATGAATAGCTGCTGAATAGCCCCTGAGCCAACTCTGGCACCCCAGTCATAAAACTGACAACTTTCCTCTTCCCCCAACATATTTGCAGCCCAAGGCATATGGAACTGGGCAGCAAGGCATTGGGTATTGCAGGCCTGTCACGCTCCCTGCCCCGCTCCTCAAAGCAGACCTAGTTACTGATGGAGGTGCTGAGATCCAGCACAACCCCACAGTTGCTTAGCTGAACTTTGACACTGGCTACATTCAACTGACAGGACAGTGGAGGTAAATTCTGCTGATGGCACCATTGAAAGTGCAATTCTGGCCTGAGCCAGCAGGGTCATTATGACACAAGCCTTTGGGTGCAATTCTCTCACTAGACATGAAGTGCGACACCCCAGACCAAGGCAATTCCACCTGCTGCGATGATATGACTTTGACTAGGGTGTGCTTTTGGTACAGGACGCTGCCACATTCTTCTCTGGATGGGAAGACCAGCAGTCCACTCCCCGTGTCATCACTCATCAGAAAGTCGACTTCGTCCCACATGATTGCAGGCAGAACCTTGGCCCTAAAGCAAAAGTTCAACAGGTAAAGATAAAGTTCAACAGGTAAAAATTCAACAGGTAAAGCCTTTCCCTGCCACAGGGAGGAAGTGACAGTGGGGGAGCTTCACCTGTTGGACACCCACCTGTCGAGCAACAGGGGGCCCAAAATTCTTAGCCCCCCCCCTTTTAGGCTCTTCCCCACCGCAGACGACAAGCGGTCTCTTCCACCTGGAAACAAGAAGCTGCAGGCAAACATTCAAATTGGCGGGAACTTGTCCTCAACGCGGAATTCTACGGCTACCGGGACGGGTCAAACGTCCTCCAAGGAGGCCAGAAAAGACGCACCCGCACAAGTCCATAGAGCTAGGGAAAAAGCCAGACTCACCGCAGCTATGGCCAGATTGGGGAGCTTTCACCCACGCCCCCAAAACCAAAAGGTAGTACTGTAATGTTCCGCCAGAGCCACAAGGAGCTCCAGGTTCTTTCGGGTAAAGGAAGGAATAAATGCTTTTCAAGGCTTTTCCCACATAAATGACAAGACCTCAGTACAATTTTACACAAACAAAACACAGGAGCACCTTTGAATCCCTGCGGTGTCGCCAGGCACGCATACTTACACTTGGCACCACAGCCTCCAGCAGACGGACCCTCTAAACCACACAGCCTGCTAGCATTCCGGCGCAAAGCAAGGCTTTTATTGGCCAAAATGCTAGCTGAATGGCCAGGAGTTAATTAGCTGGCCAATCCCACACAGAAACTTGTTAACCTACACCGCTGATGATCATTTGCAGAGCAAGATTAGGAACAGCTGGAGCTCTAGGTGTGCGTCCAAATTCTCCTGAAAAAACTCTCCCAGGACTCCCAGAGGCCGGGAGACACCCCGAGGATATTTTAGGGGCTGGTACCTGCCACTACATCTAGCTTTCCATTAACTATGAAATGTTTTGAGTTTTTAAACACGTTTAAGGCTGCAGACATAAGAACATAAGCAGAGCCCTGCTGGATCAGGCCAAAGGCCCATTACATCTAGTCCAGCTTCCTGTATCTCACAGCGGCCCACCAGGTGCCCCAGGGAGGCATGAGACAACAAGATGCCTGCATGTTGTCGCCACTCCCTTGCACCCGGTACCAGTAGCCCAACACCTTTGTAAGGAGGTTGCACAATCCATCATTGCCTATAGCCCACGATGAACTTTTCTTCCAGAAATCTGTCCAATCCCTTCTTAAAGGCATCAAGACCAGATGCCAGCACCACCTCCTGTGGCAAAGAGTTCCACAGATTAACTCCCCGCTGGGTAAAAAAGTACTTCCTTTTATCTGTTTTAACTCTCCCAACCCTCAGTTTTAGCAGATGCCCCCTGGTTCTGGGTGTGCATTGGTGTGCAGACCAATGCACACTCGGTCACTTGCGTGGGGGTGGGGATCACCTTCTAAGGGCCTTACTCCCAAGTAAATGTGCATAGGCTTGGACTGCACCTGCATGCATAATCCACCAGTGGTGTAGATGGCATGCCGTCAGCATGCCATGGAGTGCTCGATTAGGTTGGGGGGTTATCTTAATGCAAGCGGCTTCTGCTGCAACCTGAAGGGGTTCTGGGCTGGCAAAACACCCCAACCTTCGCCAATTTCTTAACCAGCACCAACAACACTGTTTTGCAGCACTCCTGGGAAATAGCTGTTGCGATAGTTGGCCCCGTAGGAGCGAGGTGGCTACCACAAAGCCAGATTGGGCCTGGTCCAATCCTGGACTGTTGCTGAGGGGTGGAGAGGCAGATCACTAGCCTCTGCACACGACCCTTCTAGCTCCTGCAGGTGTACGCTATTAAAGTCTTGAGGGAATGACTTGGCTCTTTTACCAGAGCCGGAAGGCCTGTTTGCAGTGGCCTGTAAACTTTGGTTCAGGTCTTTGGTTCAGACCTTTCTCTATTTGAGACCTTCACATGGCATGACCAGAAGCTCCACATTTACTAGAATCGTGACAATAGCCCCCCCCTTTCTTCCAGCCACAGACCCAGGCTCCCCAACCTGCACCAGGAGCACATTGGCATAACAAAGCAGTATGTTGAACTTTTGCAAGACATTCCACAGCCAATTCGAAACAGGCCCTGAATTTATTTATTTATTTATTTTTTAAAAAGAGCAGGAATTTTTATGTGTGCTCCTACGTTGCATTCCTGGCGTGAGCGAATGCGGTGCAGCCCCCCCACCCCCGCTCACTGTTTACTGTGAACTTGAGTATGAAGAACTAATTCAGGAGTTGTCGTCTCCATACAGCGGAGCGGGCTACTAGTCTGACATTTTCCTATGTCTGTGTTCCATACGCATAGCGTAAGCGTTCGGGAACTGGAGGCCACGCCCCTCTTTTCCCCGATAGGCTCGCATCCCCACCGTCGCCGAGGAAACCGTGTCCCGCCTACTCCTTTTTTTTTTTTTAATAGCGATTGCTACGGCTAAGAGGCGTCACCGCGGCGGCGCTGTCGCTCCTTTCCCCCCCCCCACTCCCAGTCTGAGCTACATCCGGGAACCCTGAGAAGTGGGCGGGGCCGGCCGGCTGCTCGCCTCGGTCAGTCAGTCGAGGGTGAACGAGCGTTAGAGCCGTTCGGCGTTCCCTGAAGAGGCCGGAGGGGGCGACGCTGCCGCGGAGCGAAGAGGGCCCCGCTTCCCCCTCTCTTCCCCCCCGTCCACACCCCGACCCCGCAAACACTCCGACATGGCGGTGAGCTCCCGGGCCCTTCCGTTCGCCCCCCCTGAACCGTCGTCTGCCGAGGCCTGAGGGGCGGCCGGGCGGAGGGAGCGCAGTTGTGTGCGCGAGACAAGATGGCGCCCGCCTCCTCCTGCTCGTCCCCCTCCCTTCCCCTGTGGGCGCCATATTGGGCCGAAGGAGGGGGGGAGGAGGGGAAGAAAGTGGCCCCCCCAGCCCCCACCCCGCGCTCCTTCTGGAAGTTTCTCTGCTAGTCCCCTCTCCTCTCTCTCCTCTTTTGGGTGGTGAGCCTGAGTGGTTAGGGTTTGTTGCCAGATACAAACTGGGGCACAGCGCCTCCACCTTTTAACCCTTGTACAGAAAGAGGGAATTTGGGCAGCTGCAGCTTTTGAAGCCTTTCCGTGATGACGGGCTGCGCCTGCCCAAATTCCCTCTTTCTATACAAAGGTTTAAAGGTAGAGGCGCTCTGTCCCAGTTTGTATTTGGCAACCGCACCCACATCCCCCTTAATATGGGCCCTGGTGGGATGCAAGACAAGGAATATACCAGATTCAAATGGGGGCAGTGTGCCTACTTTAACCATTGTTTAGAAGACGGAATTTGGGCAGGTGCAGCTCATCATCGTCACCCCCTGCTAACTGGGCAAGAGGCCCTTTTTCAAGTGGTGTCTCTCTTAGATTTAGCAGGGGGTTCAACCCTTGAGTCACATGAGACAGAGTAGGCCGATTTGTGACCCACCAAAATGGGGTACAGAAATGGAACCCCAGCGGATACCAAGGCATGCCTGAACTGCTATGTTCAGAGGGACTTACTCCGAGGTAAATGTGGAAAGGATTGTGATGGGGAGGCTCCCCTGTGGAATTGTATGCTCCCTTCACACTTGGGATGGCGTTTCTTGCATGCAGCGGTTCACTGGAGACCACTGATCTAAATGGAGAATCTCTTAATTCTGCTGCAGCTGCCATCAGTGCCTGCCTTTATGCCCTCACAAATCTGATGCATTAGTGGAATTATCCAGTGGTGTAGCTAGAGGGGGTCAAAACACCATTCACAGTGCCACAAAGCACTGTGTAAATATCCCTCTTACTGCTGGAGCCATACTGGGCCACTGGAGCAACATGGTGGAGAAGCCTCCTCGTTACTCGGGGTGCCCCCTCTGGCAGTGGTGGGGAGGGGCTGTTTACACAGTGCATTGTGGGGTGACAAAACTTAGTCTTTTGACCCCCTTCTAACTACACCACTGGAATTATCAAGAAGATCCTTCTGATCTTACAGAACGTAATTCAAAATGTTCATTAAAACAGAGGAAAAAAGCAATTGGGGGGAAAAAATCACCCAGTGACTTTCAAGATGCTTCTAATTTTTGAGTGGCCAAATTACGAGTTATAATATCTTGGCCAGTGGTTTATGCTCACTCAGAGACCTATTTTATGGAAATTCTTTTGTGTTTCTGTATCTAGCCATTCGTATCCAGAAGAAATGTAAAACAACACTGTAAGGTTGGCAGTAACTTTGACTTCATTGCTCAGTCTATGAAAATAGAAACTAATTAGAGAATTGGTTCATTAAGCCTCTAGAGATTACTTGGGTTATCTTGATTCTGAAGAATGCTGTTGAAACAGGTTTATGGTATGTTTAACATGTGGGGGGATATAGTAGAGAGAGACAATATTTAAGAGGAAATAGATTAAGCTTTAATTGATATTATTCTGTACATTGACACCTTGAAAGTGAAAGTTCTAGATTTTCATTTGGAAAATGCATATTGTAGTTGAGCTGGTGTTGTGACTTGAAGCAGGTGCATCAAAAGGCATGGTGTAGTAACCAGACGTGTCTGCACAAGCTTATTTGGCAAAAACTTCCTAAGGGACTATACTCTGCTGCTTCCATCTCTGTTGGATTTGGTAGGGAGGACAGCTTCTGTACTGTACAGATTTGAATCTTCTCTGTATACTGAGAAGTTATGGCCTGTGCTATAGGCTAAGATGATCTTCCAGAGATTATAACTGCAAGTCTTCTTGTGGCAAAGAGTGATGTCACAAACCTATTTGCAGACAAAAAGGTTCCTGGATAGTAAGAGCCCAATAGGCAATAAATGAACCCAATAAACAGGCAGCCGTTCTACTGCATAATATATAAATAATAGAAAAAAACTTTTGGTCATAGATGTTTGAATATATCTTTTAATAGCCTGGGGGTTTTATAATTGGAACCTATTTCCTCTCAATGTAGGCTAGTGATACAGAGCGAGAGGGAGCAGCCCCAGAAAAATCATCTCCTGATAGAGAGAAGAGAAAGGAGCAGTCGGATGCAGCTAGTTCTCCTAGACATTCAAAACATCATTATTCAAGGTCACGTTCACGATCGAGAGAGAGAAAACGAAAATCAGGTAATCCAGTGTGACAGCAGATCCTGCTAATGGCTAAACATCCTAGTGGTGGTTGGGTTAGGCTAGTTTCCTAAGCATGCTTACTCTGAGATGAGTTCCATTAAAACCAATGAGACTTCCAAGCACACACCCTAAAGTGTTTGGTTTGGGTATTTAACTTGCAAGCCTTTTGGGGGGGTTGAGCTATTAATTGGATGGCTGCAACTAATACTGCCTCCTGTGTTGTTAGCCATGACTGCTTGAGTCTCTTTTTTTTTACCCATTCTAAAGTATTTGGAAGTCTCTAAACTGGGTAAAAATCTGGACATTTTCCAAAAGCATAGCCAGAGGTGTCACCAGGACAAGTACCTAAATTCTGGATATCAATACAGTAGCTCCCCCCCCCCCCCCGTCCACTGGCTTATTTTCTGTGGTTTTAATTGTCCATGGTTCTCAGATCCCTCTCCCAATTGCACTCATGACTTGCTCCTCTTTGCAAAACAATGCATGTACTATGGCTGTACTAAGAATTTGAGTGTGAACAAGGAAAAGAATTAGGGTATGAGCAGGGCTGGGTAGTGTTAATAAAATTGTAATCTAAATGTAAACAGATAAAACTGCTTAAATATGAAGCTACCACTTACTGGGTTTTTGCCTCTAAAGGACAAGACTGATGTTCCAGGTGCCTTTCCTTGATGATTAATAAATGCTTCCTTCCTTAGATAATGACGGAAAAAAATACAGAAGCCGGAGCCGAAGCAAAGAGGTAATTAATACTTTGTAGTGCTTAGGTAATTGTAGGAGACATATTTAAAAGTATGTCATAGCATGTATAAATCTTAATATATAGTTGCCTTAATGGTAAGTACAAAAAAAACCCCGTAAATTTAAAAAAAAATTCTTGGAGTGAGAAGCATGACTGAAGCCATCGTAACAAAAAAGGTAATAGTTGACAAAAGTTCATTCAGATTAGCTGTGGCGGCAGCAACAATAAACATTTATGTTGAGAAATAGAATTGGTGTATTTGATTTTCACAGAGCTTCCATTAACCAGAGTTCTTGTGCCTTCTCTTACATGATCAGTGCTCAGAACTTCCAGAGTCGCTATGCTCATCTTATTTCAGGATGTTTGACCCCCACCCCCAACTCCCCACTAGCTTAGCTCTCCTCAGTTACTTAGATATTCTTATGGTGCTTATGCATACAGCAAAATCCATAGGAGTGAAAATGGTCTTACAGCAAAGGCAAGGGGAAGAACATGAGCCGAGACAGCAGTGATGATGACATTGCTAGGTGAGCCTCTTGTCTCCAGAGGAGAGGCGATAGCAGCAGACAAGCGTCATCGGTAGCCTGGAAGATAGCTAAGTTCTGCTCAGACAGCCCTAGACCAGAAAGATATGAATTTCTATAGTGGGGCCAGGGTCTTCTCTTCCCCCTTCCCAATGGAAGCTCTGTTTTAAAAAGAAAAATAGGAGAGTAATTGTGAATTGACTATATTGTTTAGCTCACATGATAACATTTCTATAATAAATCATACTCAGCGTGCTAATGCGCGAAGAGACTGAACTGAAGACGCTCCAGACTCAGATAGCAAAATTATAAGCCTACTTCATGATAAGGTAACTATTAGTCATTCAAACTCATATTTCCCTTAAACAAAATAAAAGAAATGGGATATAATGGTGGTTTTTTAAAAAAAATAAATACAAAGTGTATGTTTAAAAGACTGTTACATTTTGTTTATCTAAGAATCTTTCATTCAGACTTTGTCAATGTTTGATCATACTGTTAGATGAATTTCAAAAGACTGAGTTTTTAAGTTTTTAAGACTGGTTTCTGTGTAAGTTATAGAAAAGAGGTTTACCGATACACTTTAAATTTGGTGGGAAATAACGGGTGTTAATCTGAAACAACTGTGGATGTTTGACCTGACAGTTTTAATTTAGTGTCTTAAAATGTATAATGCTTTAAATAGTTCTTGAAAAATGCACTGTTTTTTTTATAGTTCTCCTAGTGTGGTCTCCTAGTGGCAAAACGTAAAGGGAAGAGTGGAGCAGGAGGGTATAGACAACACACAAATGCAGAGGCTTGCCCACAACGACAGTTCCCTCTGCCTGTGGGATTCATTCCAATTTTGTGGGCTTATGTTGTAATATATGTAATAAGGAGAAACTTTGCGTTTCATAGCAAAGTTCAGGCATTCTCTTTCTAGCAGTTGTAGCAGTAATTGAAAAAGTAGCCCAAATGGACGTCACTGATGTTAGAAATTACTTGAAACAAATATCCTGTTTAGTAGTTTAACAAGTAGTTCATCTTAGGAAGGTGACCTGCCTTTAGAACAAATATCTGAAACATGTGGAATATACCTGTAATCCTTCTTGTGGATTTTCCTTTTTAAAATTAAAAAGCTGCAAGATCTCCACTCAAAATTTAGGTAAATCAAGTTATGTAGTAAAAACCTGTGTCATACAGACACAGACCCAGTACAGACACACTACTGCAGAAATAAAGCACGAGTCAGTTGTAATCGGTAATAAGGCTTCAAGATGGAGGTAGATTACAAATACAGATTTCAGTAAGGATGGCCATAGTGTTCGTACTCAAACTCTAGTCTTGCACACGCTCTTTACAAGCAAGTGATTACTTCATGGGCCTAGGAAATAAGGTTGTTTCTCTGTCCCTTTGGTGGGGTAACCGATCAGTGAGTGAGTTTGCTGTTCTGTAGAACTTTGTGAAAGGTGGTCATGACCCAAGATGCTTTGCCATGTTGTCTCAAAGGGGGTTGGGATGGGAGGAGGAATGATGGTGTGCGTCTGCAACGTTGGGTAGACAGTGGTGTTAGAGCCATCGCAGTTGACTGGGCCACACTCCTAAGGTTACTAATGTTGCATCACAACATATCATTCTTTACCTGCTGATGCCCATACTAACTCTTTTTGTTGCACTATTTTCCTGAAAGAACCAACTTCTTCTTAAAACAGGCAAGAAGACACGGGTCCAAAGAGAAGTCTTCCAAGAAGCACAAGTCTGAAGATCACAGTGACAAAGAACACTCCTCTTCTGATAAAGGAAGAGACAGCGTAAGCACCTCAGAAAATGGTGAGGAGAGGCATAAGCGCAAAGAGAGAAAATCGTCCAGGGGACGCAGTCACTCGCGATCGAGATCTCGTGAAAGGTAGATCCCATAATAGTACTTGAGTAATTTCTTTAATTGGAAGTAGTGCTGGATGTTTGAGGAAGTATTGTCCTGGCAGCACTCATAACAAGAGATTTAAATTTTCAAAACGTAAGCTATCGGGGCTTTTGCTTATTATTTAGTAAACGCATTGCTATGCCCACCTGCACCCTAGGTGTGTGCTGACTGGTATGGCGCTGGTGTAACAATGTTTTTGTTAAATATAATTGTCAAGCACATCAGTGTCATTGAGAATCAGGTGTCCTTTATACCCTGGCAAGTAATGCAGTTTCTCTTCTCGGATTAAGATTTCTGAACTGCAGCAGTTTGGCAAATCTTAGAGTCTGCCAGTAATGCATGTTTACAGAACCAAAACGGCTCAAGCCGTTAGTTTAATTTTTGGTGAAGACAAGCTATCTGTATAGGAGCCCATAATCTTGTTACAGTTTTGTTTTGCAATCACTTCAACAGAGCTTGCATTTGCTGCTCATGTGAATATTGAAGCTAGGAAATATTACCGGGTATTTGGAATGTGTTTTCAGGCGTCATCGTAGTAGAAGCCGTGACCGAAAAAAGTCACGATCTCGAAGCCGAGATAGAAAGCGGCGCGTAAGGTCACGTTCTAGATCGAGGTCTAGACACAGGCATAGAAGCCGAAGCAGGAGCAGAAGCAGGAGTAGAAGCAGGTATGCTGATGTTTCCTCTTTACACAGAGTCATGGGGTGGGTAGAAGTTCTTCAGGTGAGGGTTTTGGAGAACAATGAGTTCTTAAGTAATGAAGGGGTCGTGACTTCCACAACATCAATATTCTTACTGGCAGAGAGAGAAAGAAGAGACCCGAGAAACCCAGGAGGTTCAGCAGAAGTCACAGCCGAAGCCCCAGCCCTCCACCCTTCAGGGGACGGAACACAGCAATGGACGCCCAGGAAGCATTGGCCAGAAGGTACTGGACCTTTCTCTGTCTTGTATCCTTCCTGGCTTCCGCAGACTTTATTTTCTTTGTGGCTGACCACAGAAACTTGCAGCCTGCTAGCCTTGAAGGGGGGCAGTTCCATTGTCAAACTTACCTGCAATAATGAGAGCTAGAAACAAGATTGTTCTTCGTTAATTGCATGTGAATGCTTCCCTGATCACATGTTCATCTATTGTGTAAACATCTTACGTGGGAACAGTGAAAACAGTTGACTGATCTACTTCTGCATTCTTATTCCTAGATTGGAAAGAGCGAAAAAACTTCAAGAGCAAAGAGAGAAAGAACTGGTTGAAAAACAGAAGCAACAGGAAATAGTTGCTGGTAATTCTGTTTTTATGAACTAGTAGGGTATAAAAGTAGAAAAACAACAGCATTGACTTTGAAGCTTAAAAGAAGAAAAACATAAGCAAAATCCACTTTATTGCAAAAAAAAACATAAGCAAAATCCACAAATTGAAGCAGATTTTCTTTCCTGGACTCAAATGTCAGAGATTTCTAACCTTCAATGTAATATTGCTTCTACTAATTCCTTGCCCACTGCTATTGCCTCTTATAATTCTCTTATGGATTCTTTGGTTCACTCTCTTAGTAGGCCACTTCATTCTTCTTCTCATAATCGAGCCAGCTCTTGGTTCGATTCTGATTGTTGGTGGGCAAAAAAACAAGTAAGGTCCCTCTTTCATTCTATTCGCCAGCATCCTTCTCTGGTCTCTTTAAAACTCTATTTCAATGCTAGAAGGTCCTGCTCTATATTATTAGATAACAAAAAACATCTTCATGCCCAACGTAAGTGGTCTGAATTGCATCAAGCTATCTTATCTCAGAACCATAAGGTCTTTTGGTCTCTTGTATCCTGCTCTCATTCCCCATCTTTTTCTAACCCCTTTTCTTCTATATCTCCTGATATATGGGTTATCCACTTTTCTAAAATCTTTTCTCCTTCGAATCTTCCCTCCTCTCCCGATTTCACTTCTCAGGAGCTTCCTGATTGGCCACCAGTTACCTCTACTGAGGTACTGGAACTAATTAACACCATAAAACTCGGCAAGGCCCCGGGACCCGATCATATTCTTACTGAGATCCTGACTAGTAACCCTCACTGGTGGTCTGACTCACTTGCTAATCTTTTCACATTGGTAAACCGATCTGGTGTTTTTCCTGATTCCTGGTTAACTTCTGTTCTGATTCCTATCTTTAAAAAAGGTGACCCTTCCCTTCCCAGTAACTATCGCCCGATTAGCCTTTTATCACATATAGGCAAACTTTACTCCAAATTCCTTCTCTCTAAGCTTTCTGCCTGGGCTTCTTCTATTAACCTTCCTGGGAAAGAACAAATAGGTTTTCGCTCAGGGGCCTCCACTCTCGATCATGCCCTACTCCTGTCTCACTTAGCTGAAAAGTACTCAATTCATTTCAAAGCTAGGCTTTATGCCGCTTTTGTAGATCTAAGAGGAGCTTTTGACTCTGTTAACAGAGTACTACTCTGGAACAAACTATATAACTGGGGTATCGATCTCCGTTTACTTTTCTTGCTTAAGCGTCTCCACACCTCCAATTCATGTCAGGTTCGCCTCCCAAATTCTCATGATTTATCGGATAGGATTCCAGTTACTAAAGGTGTCCGGCAAGGATGTATTTTAGCACCATTACTTTTCAATTTATTTTTAGCTGATTTACTGCCCTTTTTATCTAACGCTGTTAATTCTCCCCCCTCCCTAAATGGTGCCCCTCTTTCAGTTCTCCTTTATGCGGATGACGCAGTCCTGCTATCCCTTACCAAAGCAGGCCTGCGCCGTGTCCTATCCAAATTCCAAGATTACTGCTCTGTAAATGACCTATGTATTAACTCTGAAAAAAC